>CM057454.1:515725000-516250000 GCA_016271365.2 Neoceratodus forsteri
ATTTTCATCTTGATTATTCTTAGTTGGAGGATATACAATACCAGAGAAAGGAAGTGTGTCAGGAACCCCATATCCAACCATGTGAGCCTGTAGCTCAGTGGTTAGAACACTGGAACAGTATTCTGGTGGCCTGGGTTCAATTTCCAGTAGGTCACATTATTTTCTTCTCACTACAGTTTGTGCGTTACAGATCAGTTACATCAAAACAGAAATTGTTGGCAGATAAGGACCGCTAGGCCCATCCAGTCTGCTTGTAAGCCCTATACTTGTTTGCGTCCTCTGACCCTACCTGGTCATCATCTTTTCCCTACTTCTTCCCACCTCTAAGGTTCCCTTATACCTGTCCCAGGCATGTTTAAATCCCTCCACTGTGCAACTCCCACAACCTCTTGTGTCAGACTATTCCATGCATCCACCATTTTCTCCATGAAGAAGACTTTCATTACATTTCCCTCAATCTGCCACCTTCCAGTTTCATATCATGCCCCTCATTCTTGTGCTTCTCCTACATTGGAAGATATCTCCCCCTTCACCTTGTTTATGCCCTTGAGGTACTTGAATGTTTATATCTTGTTCCCCGATCCTCCTCTCCTCCAGCAAGTACATATTGAGGTCCTTTAATCTCTCCTCATATGTTTTCTGGTGCAAGCCCTGTACTATCTTCATCGCCTTCCCTGGACTGCCTCCACCATGTCGATGTCCCTTACGAAGGTCGCCCTCCAGGAGTGCAAACAGTACTCCAGGTGCAGCCTCACCAGTGTTTTATACAATGGCATCACTACCTCCCACCTTCTGCTTGTCATACCTCTGCCTATGCACCCCAGCATGCCACTGGCCTCCCTGCAGCCTTTGTACTCTGCTTAGACACCTTTAGGTTGTCTGAGATGATAACCCTAGGTCCCTTTCTTCCTTGGTGATCATTAGCAACTACCCCCATCTTGTAGCTCTCCCAGGGTTCCCTTATCCTGGGTGCATTATTTGCACTTCTTTGCTTTGAACTTCAATTGCCCTCTGACCATTTTCAAGTTTCCCCAAATCAATCTTCATTCTGTCCACCCGTCTGTCTGGAGTATTCACCCTGCTGCAGATCCTGGTGTCATCTATAAACAGGCAGACCTTTTCCTCAGTCCTTCTGCAATGTTGCTAATGAAGATGTTGAACAAGACTTGCCCAAGGACTGATCCTGAGGTTACCCCACTGGTCACCCCTCTCCCCAGATTGGATTCCATTTTCCACCCTCTGTCTCCTGTCTGTTAGCCAGTTCCTAACCCAGTTAACCACCTTGTGCCCCATGCCCAGACTACCCATCTTATTAACCAGACTTTTATGTGGGATGATATCGAAGGCCTTGCTGAAATCGTAGTAGCGATGTCCACCCTCCCTCCCCGATTTACTTCCTTTGTCACCCAGTCAAAATAATCTATCAGATTTGTTTGACAAGACCTAGTTTGAGTGCTAATAAAATTACCAATAATGGTATAATACAATACTTAAACTTAACCATAGTGACATGTACTGGTTACTATACTGTATAACATTTGCCATGCAGTATCTATTACATGCATCTATATTACCATTTAGCCTCATCATTATAGACCGTATATAACAATTAAAGTTCAGTATAAAATTGTTAAACATCATATGCTTCAATACAACATAAACAGTATATTACTCCATAAGTATATTATGAGTAACTAGTACACATATTAAATCATCATAATCATTGTCATCATCATCATGCACCAGGAAGGCATCAGAATGTTGGAGGATAGAGACAAGGGCATTGAAGCAGTGTAATCATTATGGGCTCAGCTGACAGCAGAGGGAGGAGGATCATCTACATTGGGGTGATCTACAGGCACCATAGTGAGTCAAAGGTAATGGAAGGGACACATGCCAAGGAGATCAGGAGCTACAGTTGGAAGGGAGTTATTCTGCTAGGGACTTTTGGCATCTGAAGGGAAGTCATTCTGCTAGGGGTCTTCAATATGCCTGACAGACTGGAGCATTCTGGGGCACAGAGCACCAAGAACCAGGCATTGGTGGATACCTTCCAGAACTGTTTCCTGATTTAAGCATTTGAAGAAGCAAACTGGGGAAGGGCCACACATGACCTAGTCTGGTCCATCCAAGACCACATTAGAGGATAACAGTGGAGGATCTTCTAGAGTCTAGCAACCACATCACAGTGTGGGTCAATATACTGTAGCCCTGAAAGTTCAAAGACAGAACTCATGAATGCTTGTCCAGGACTCTTGGGGCATGGATTTCAGGAATATGGAGGAGGAGGAGCAAAGGAAAGGCTCAAGGGATCTTGACAGCTACCTGTAGTATGGGCAGATGGTAAGTAGAATTTATCAAGAAATGGATTCTTAAGGTATTGAAGGCATTCCTCAGGCAGGTAGGGAAAAGAAGAAGGCCCAAGAGGCTATATGGTATTCCAAGGAGGTTGGGGAAGCAGAACAGGCCAAAAGTTGTCATTTAGAGAATATAAGGCTGACTAGTTAGAAGCAAGGAGGGAGCTCTGCCCAACAAAGAAAAGGAGGCCAGAAAGGCAGTGAGGAGGGTCCAGGTGGAGGCAGAGCTTAAAATAGCAGAAGGGTGAGGAAAACTATAAGGTCTTCTTTAGGTATAGCAGGGAAGGAAAAGAGGAAGAGCAAGGAATAGATAAGTTGAGAGTAGGCATGGGTGGAAGATGGTGGGCAAAAAGCTGATTATTTCAATGAATACTTCTACTCAGTCTTCACAGTTAAGCAAAGAGGGCCATTGCAGTAGTGCAGCATCAAAGTTGGCTGGAGGAAACAAAATGGCAATTGAGACCACCACAGAAGAAAGGGTGCTCAAGGGACTGAGAAAGCTAAAAGTGGGAGGTCCCTGGAACAGGATGGATGCACCCATGGGTGCTAAGGAGATGGAGCAGGCTCTGGCAGCCCCCAGTAGACATATTTAACTGCTTGATTGAGGCGTACATGGTCCCCAGGGAGGATGGTCAGTACTGTCCCTTTGCACAAGAGTGGGGACAGAAGAGACACCAGGAACTACAGACCAGTCAGCCTGACTTCTGCTGTGGGAAACATTTTGAAACTATAATCAAGGAACAGCCAATTGTCTTCCTGGAGTCCCATGTTCTCCAGAAAAGCAAATGACAAGACTTTGTAAAGGGAGGTGCTGTCAGATGAACCTCATAAAATTCTTCAGCTCCATGTCCCACCAGGCAGTCCGTAGTCCTAGATGTAGTACTCACCAACACAGAGTTGTTGTTACAGTAGGTGCGGGAGACTGTGGGAGCCACTGGGGAATAGCGACCATAGCACTGTGTGTTTTGAACTAGCTCTAGGGGCTGGTAAGTCATACTTAAAACCAAAAGTCCTTGATTTCAGAAAAGCAGACTTCGTTAAGATCAAAGAACTGGTCCAGGAGAAGCTAGAAGGGGTGGGGGAGATAAGAAGGGTAGAGAAGAAATGGAAAGCAATCAAGGGGCTATCCATGAGGTATCAAAGACTTGAATCAAAGCAGTGACAAGAAAAATAGATACAAGAAACCACTATGATTTTCACCTAGAGTTAGGGAAGCAGTAGTGGCCAAAAGAGGGCCTTTTAACAATACAAGAGCAAACAAGGAGAGGCAGAACAGGAAGAATATTTTCAGAAAGTCAGGAGGCAAAAGCAGACACAGAACTACACATTATGGAGGAGTGAAGAAAGAGGAAAACAGTATTTAGATGTATTTAGTGAAAAATGTAAAGCGAGAGTGTTGTATGACTGGCGGGAGGGTAGGGTGATAGAAGAAGATGTGCAGAAGGGCCATTCTGAATGACTATTTTGCTCCATCTTCACTAAGAAAGAAGACAGGCCCCTGCTCGAGATTGGCATCAAAGCAGCCTCAGAAGGAATCCCAGAAATGAGTCTGCCAGTGTTATTGCTAAAAGAGTCCTGAAGGGGCTCATAGCCATCAAGATTGATAAGGCCCTGGGTCCAGATGGGTTGTACCCAAGGATATTGAGGAGTTGGCAACGAAACTAGCTGATCCACTAGCTAAGTTGTTCAACAGCTCACTTAGGACTGGGGTAGTCCCAGCAGATTGAAGTTAGTGGATGTAGTACCTCTACCTGCAGGCGGAGCAGCCAGGGAATTACAGGCCTGTTTGCCTGACTTCCATAGCTGTGAAGCAGAAGCAGATGGAGTGCCTGATCAAACAGGATCTCATAGAATACCTGGAGAGCAACTGACTCCAGGATGATAAACAACATGGTTTTGTCACAGGAAGGTATTGTCAGACCAATCTGATAGTCTTCTTTGACTGGGTGACAAGGGAGATAGACAAGGGCCACGTGGTAGACTTACTGTACTTTGACTTTAGAAATAACTTTCATTCAGTACCACACAAGAGGTTGCTTAGGAAAATGGAGGACCTGGGGATAGCTAAAACTCTTGTGAGATGGGTGGGAAACTGGCTGGCAGATAGGCGACAGAGGGTGATGGTTAATGGGGTTAAATTGGAAGAGGGAGGTGACGATTGAGGTGCCACAGGGATTAATCCTTGGACTGGTCCTCTTCAACATGTTCATTAGTGACATTGGAGAGGAATCTAGGGCAAGTTGTGTCTATTTGTGGATGACACAAAGCAATGTGGGAGGGCAGATTGTGAGGAGGGAATAAGGAATATGTAAAGGACCTGCTAAAATCAGAAGAGTGGTCAAGCGTCTGGCAGTTAAAATATTAATGCAAAAAAGTGCAAATTACGCCTCTGGGAAAAAGAACAATGATGGAATACTGGGCAGGAGGGAAAGACTTAGCATTTCAAAGAAGGAACAGGATCTAGGAGTTACTACCAGTAATTCCCTTAAACAAACTAGTCAATGCAACGAGGCCTACAGTAAGGTCAACAGGATGCTGGGCTGCATTGGAAGGGATTTACTGTAGGAGAAAGGAGGTGATACTACCCCTCTACAGAGCCCTGGTAAGGCCTCACCTGGAGTACTGTGCCCAGTACTGGAGACCTCACCTCAGAAAAGATAAAGATACAGTAAGTTAGTGGCAGTGCAACACGGGTGACAAAATGGTTCAGGGACAGCAGGGTAAATCCTACTGTATGAAGAGAGCCTTATGGCACTAATTTTGTACTCATTTGAAACCAGAAGGAGAAGGGTGATATGATTGAGACCTTCAGATTCCTCAAAGAATTAATAAAGTGAACTGTGGGGAGTTACTTAGCCTGAATACAAACTCAAAGTCATGGGGCCATGAATGAAAGTCGGCAGGTGTGAGGTTCAAGAGAGACATGAGAAGTACTTCTTTACAGAAAGGGTGGCAGAGCCCTGGAACAGTTGCCAGCTGAGGTGGTGGGAGCGAGCACAGTAAGGTGGTTCAAGCAGGCCTGGGATAGAATGAAGGGAATAGTGGTTATCTGGACTGACACAAACAAAGAAGATAACTAGGGTAAAATCCTGGAGGGCTAGTACCCTGGGGAACACTAGGTTCCAAGAATTCTCCCTGTGATTTAGGGAACCTGGGCAGACTGGATGGACCATGGGTCTTTTTTGCCATCTTTATTTATGTTTCTGTGTTTCTATATGACCCAGGCACTTGACAAGACTGCGCTGGACATCCTATACCTGGACTTCAGCAAAATCTTTGACTCAATGCTGCACAAAAGCTAGTGAAAGTTGGGACACTTGGGGGTGGGGTAGAAAGTTACAAAATAGGTATAGAACTGGCTAAGGGGTGGAGAACAGTACTGAGGGCACAGGGTCGTGTGTTGCATGTCAAAACAGCCGCGACACTATCCGTGCTGTCAAACAACAACCAAACTAAAATCACATAAATCCTTGTTTTCTGCTGGGGCTCCACCCACACACCCCTCATTATGGGGCTGCACCCCAAACTCCCCTATTAAAATAACCTCCTCTGGGGCAACCTGGGGTGAGGTGAAACTCAGGTGAGGGAATAGAGTTAATTAAAAATAAAATGAGTTACCTGATCTGGGATCTAGAATAGAACCTCACTCCACAGCCGCTCCCTTGTCCTGCAGCACTTATGCTTCTACTTCCTGAACCACAGCAGCTGCTTGGTGGACCCCCTTCCAGCAGAGCTCTTACCCTCTGTCCCAGAAACAGCTACATGATCACATGCTATGTTCATTGTGTGGCATTGTGTACCCTGTAGCTGTTTCAACTTGCGTTGTTCCTGTTGCAGTTTTGACCTGTGACATTCTCCTTGCAAGACTGTCACCTGGTACCATATTGAGGCACCCATCATAGCCATCTCAGTCTCTTGAAAATAAGAAATTACTCAGGAGGAACTGTTCCGATACAGTCACAAATTAGCTCAAAACAACTTTGAGTGAGATGGCTGCCAGCTGATAAACAGCATCATATTAGAGCTCCAGACATGCAACATTTTGCAAAGTTTTAGTCTGCAATCACAACACTAAACTGACAAATTGTCAAGCAAGAAAGAAGACAGTGATAGAACTCTCCCAAAAGTGGCAAAATACATGAAATACACAGAATATATTACAGTTTTCACAAGGGACCAAACAATACCACCAAAAAGTAGCAGCAGCCCATTCAGACAAAGCTGGACCACAGCAGATCTCCAACAAAGGAGAAAACACAGATGGGGCAGCACAAAAGCAAGACATCCTTCTTGCAGAAATGAGGCAAGGGTTTGCCTGGGCAAATGATAAGCTATCTACAATACAATCAAACATCACTCAAATGTTGGAGACAAAGATCTGGGACAAAGGATGGACCAGCTAGGGACAGGCGTAGAGTACCACGAGGAAAAACTGGCATCCCTGGAACAACTAGTGCACAAGCAAGACAAAATCATTCCACAATTACAGTATAAGATTGACAGTCTATAGCTGCAGGGATAATGTAAAATTATTGGGTTACTGGAGGCGTAGAGGAGAACACCTAAAAATTTCTCAACAAACTGCTTACTGCACTTTTGGCACCAAAATGTTTTAGGAGAAATAAAAATTGATTGTGCCCACAGAGCCTCAGGAGGCAGCCAGCATCAGGAGAACCTCCTTGATTTGTGCTGCTAAAATTACACAACTACCAGCAGAATGAGTGGACGATGAGGTGAGCCAGAACTGAGGGGAATCCCTACAAAAACATAAAACTCAGCCGTTCCCTGATATCATTTCTGAACTATGCAGCCTGCAAAAGTTCAACACTTTGAGGGCAAAACTGAGAACGAAGAATATTCCATTGCTCCTTTAATGCAATAGAGTTGAGAATCTCTGTGGAAGAAAAACAGAACTTTTCACCAAACTGATGAGTGTTTTAATTTATTAACTCAACAGCTAGCACCCCATTCTGGTAACTGTCTTGTCAACAATCGGGACTAGTGGTACTGTCATGAATTTAAGAAACTGATACAATGAACTAAATGTAACTACTAAATTCTCTATGCATTTAGGGACACAGGGGATATGGTGGGAGGAAAAACATTGTGTGGGGGACTGCTGCTGAACCATGTATGGACAGGAGACACAGGCACCTGTACCAGCTACAGGGCATGTAGAACAAGTGATCCTTCTGCCCTGCTTTCTTTGGTTTGCTGCCCTCCTCAATCTCTGAGAATTAAAAGGCACATAGATGGTCCACACTAACAGACAAAATTCCTTCCCTGCTCCTTATCTTTTGGTAGCTTTCACTGCTGGAGCAGCGGCACAGCGAGACTAGGCAGGGCAAATTTTATTAAACCTTTCTCAGCAGGGAAGACTCAGGAAGCTTCTAGCTTTATTTGGTGATAAAATGCCCCAAACCTACATAAATATAATAATGACAAGGGTGTTTTAATTAAGTTTTCTCTTATGGGGAAAAGTGGCTGGTGGTTGCATTTGGGTGAGAGATAGCATTTTGAATCTGGACCGGGGCTGGGATGAAGACAAGATAATACAAAGGACACATGGTATGCAGCACAAGAGCTCCTTGGACAGGAGACTAGTCAGAAATGCTGATACCTTGCCAACTGCAATTTAAAATACTTGTTCAAGAGAAAAGCCTTTATCGCTGCTGCTGCTTTCTTGCTGTCTGGGTGGGGTTTAATAGCTGGTATCTGCATTGGGCACCCTCACTTTTGAGCACATGCTGTAGGACTCCGGGGAGGGGTGACTGGAACAAGGAGGAGGCAGATCATAGTGAGCATGTGCATGCTAGCAGTTGATCCCTCAAGGCTGTTGGCTCGAGTGGGACACAGGAGAAGGGCTGGAAGAGCCTCACAATACAGAAATAAGACTTGTTGTAATTAAACAGAAGGTCACATAAAAGCCCACCTTTAACACCAGGGTGTAAGAGCTAAGACAGAAACAGATTAAAGGAGGGGCTGCCAAGGGAGGGAATGGACATGGATTTAGGGAGGAGGAAGAACAGAGATGTGGCGGCAGTGATCTGAGGGGACAGTTTAGCCAAAGGCAGTTTTTTGTCAAACCGCTCTTTTAGATAGGAAACTCCTGTGTGGCCCAAGGCTTCCCCAAGTGAAGCAACAACTTAAACGACTTACTGGTCCCACCTGTCTCACCCACAGGGCACCCTTGAGTGGAGTTGGAGACTGCCACGGTTCGGGGACAGGATGGAGGGACCAAGTCCAAGTCATCCAACGGGGGATGTCACCCTTGGTAAATTAGGGAGACACAAGAAGGAGGCCATTTGCTCAGGGGTTGGATAGCCAATAATACCCTACCAAGCCCTCTGGCCACTGGCTGTCCCCAGTGTAGCTCTGTCCAAAAGATAGGAGATCAGAGGTCACCTCTGGCATAGAGTTCAGAGTGGGAATCCAGTAAGGACTGCAGCTGAAAAGAAGAAGAGGGAATGGTGGCTGGACAGTTAAAATTGATTAATAGATTGATATATCTCATAGTCCATGGTTGGCTCCTTTGGGGAGGGACCTTTCACCCTGCTGCTACCTAGGGCTGAAGTAGACAAATTAGGATAGGGTGGGAGGAGATGTAACAGTGAGAAAATGGGGGCCACTGTGGCTCAAGAGAACAGAGGGAGGGACTGCCAAGATCGGCACCCAGGTGTCGAGCCCAACCCCTACATGCAAGCTAGAGTTAACCAGAGGCTGGAAGATGGAGGCCTGTTGGGCACTACACAGTACTTTAACTCAAGCATGGGTGCACTCCTGGCCCAGGGAGGTGGGGTATTTATTTTTTATTGGAATTTCGGTAACTGGGCAAGCCCACTGAGACCATGCAGTCCCTTTTCAGGGGTGACCAGAGGACAAATAGAATAGAATACAACACAATACAATACAATACAATACAATACAGTACAGTACAGTACAGTACAATACAATACACTACACTACCCTACAATACAATACAATACAGTACAGTACAGTACAGTACAATACAATGCAATACAGTACAGTACAATACAATACAAAACAATGAATACAGAAAATACAACAATATGTAAAGGAAATACATATATTACAAAGTCATATACAGTGGGATATAAGAATATACAAAACTCTTATTACTTGCATATATACATATTTACAGTGGTTCAATTGTAGTAGTTTAAGAAATAAGGGTAGGTGATTGTCAATTGTATCTTTAACTCAAACACTGGAGAACTAGTATGACTGCTATCATAGTGGACAAGAACTCTACACACCTATAGCCTCCTGAACTAGTAAGCAGCTATCTATTTCTAAAGGATTAACCTACGGTGGGAACTCCACACAAGTTCTCCATCCCAAAAAGTTAAATTAACTCTACATACTTTGCTACATGAGTGTCATAATTACACAGTAGCCCATGGATACGAACATCCAGCAGCCAGCAGAAACAGGCCTAACGGTCTACCGAGTCTGCTCGATTGTGCAGCTAGCCCCTCAACTTGCAGCTGCCACACCCTCCCTGCCGCTCTCTTAATTACACCTCCTCTTACACTGTCCCACCCCTCTTAACAACCCCCACTGTACTACAGGCTACCACCTCCTCAAGAAAGGCATTCCACTTATCCACCACCCTCTTAGTGGAAAGGTGTCTCCTGATTTCCTCCTGAATCTTTCCCCACAAATCTCAATTTATACCCTCTTGTGTCCTTCCCACTTCTAATCTGGAGGATCCTCTCTGTGTCTGTTTTGTTAATCCCCTTTAAGTATTTAAAAGTTTCAGTCATATCCTCCCTATCCCTCCTCCAGTGAATACATGCTCAGCTCGTCCAGCCTATCCTCGCGGACATACCCTCCAGACCCTGGATCATCTTTGTTGCCCTACACTGTACCCTTCTAATAATCTGGTGTCTTTTTTCAGGAATGGGCACCAGTACTGTGCCTGATATTCAGATCGCAGTCTGACCAGTGACCTGTACAGGGAAAGATCACATCCCATTCCTGGAAGAAATACCTCTCATTATACACCCCAGCATCTTGTTCGGTTTTGCTGCGCCTTCCTGCACTGTGCTGAGTTGTTCATATTCCCCATTATAAGCACCCCAAGATCTTTCTCCTCCCGGTGCTTTCCAACTGAACCCTTCTGAGCTGATGGCTCCTCTCCTGGTTCTTAGTTCCAAAGTGCAGTACTTTGCATTTCTTGGTATTGAACCCCAGCTGCCATGTTGCGGTCATTCTTGCAGTTTGGTCAGTTCATCCTGCAGCCCTTTCCACCCATCTACATCCTCTACCACAGCTCCCATTTTAGTATCGTCTGTGAACAGACTGATCTTACTCTAGATTCCATGTGAAATATCTGCTATGAATATCTCAAACAGCACCGGTCTCAGTACCAATCCCTGTGGCACTTCGGCTCGTCACATCCCTTAGTGATTAGAGGCCCCCACTACCACCCTCTGCTGCCTTCCCTTCAGTCAATTGGTGATCCATGTGACCATTTTATTCCCACCCCGTATCCTCCAGCTTCCCCCTAGCCTCCCATGTGGCACCCGAATCAAAGACCTTACTGAAATCCAAATACAGGACATCCACCATGGCCCTTGTCCAGTTCCTGGTCACCCATTCGTAGTACTCAACTAGGTTTGCCTGGGGATTCACGTGATGCAGAGGAACTGAAAGCAGCTTGCTGCTGAGCTCCCACCCTCCCCTCTAAAATCATTTATTTTATCGCTAAATTTGTCTTACGGATCAAACGCAAGTGGAAAACACCCTAGATTACTTCAGGATCATCCAAAATATTTAGAATAGCGATCGGTGGCCCTTAAAAGTGATCACGATGATGGAGTCTGAAATGAAGGCCGCTGGGGTAAAGCACACTCCCCCAGCTTCACCAGAAAAGGCCTCCAAAAAAGCCAGAAACACAATCCTGGCCAAGCGACCAAACAACCGACCAGTGGAGCATCAGGCAATCTATTAGCGGAGGCGTTTTTACAAGAGCTGTCCCGTTTGGAAATGCTTCAGGAGATCTCTAAGGAGCTCAGATTGCTGAGGCATGATTTGGCTGACCTCTCGAGGAGAGTAGGCGACTCTAAGCAAAACGTCTTCCCTTGAGCAATGGCAACACAGAGTGGACCCAGAGATTATCAAACTAAGACAGCAAGTCAAAAGCTGCAGATGAAAACGGAAGACCTCGAGGGTAGGAGCAGGACGGAACAATGTTCTAATTCTAGGCCTCCCAGAGTCAGAAGAGGGGGACACCTTGCGCTTCATTCTACAATTTTCAACAAAGTAGTGGGCCCTTCTCCTATACACCAACAGTACCACATTGAAAGAGCCCACAGATCCCTCAGACCTAGACCACCTCGGGCGCTCCTCCCAGACCCATTATTGTCAAATTCCTTAGCTATCTGGAGCGACAGCATGTCCTCCACGAAGGTTAAAGAACTGGAAGCAATTCATTGGAATAACACTAAGCTAAGGATCACTCAAGATCTTCCTTATGATGTCCGACAGAGGCGTACTGCGTTCCATCCGACTGTCAGAAGCTCATCGCTGCAGGAAAGACTTTTAAAATGAATTACCCTGCCAAGCTCCTGGTCCAGATTGATGGCGCATGGCATGCATATGAGAATCCGGGCTCGCCTCGACTGAGTTGTCCAAGCACTTCCAGTTTGTTTAAATGACTTCTTTTCATTATTGCTTGGGCCCCTATCTGTCTGGCTCTCTATAGGCTGACGAACTTTAGCTACCTAGATATAAATATCTCCTTCGACTTGTAGGATTGGTAGATAGATCAAGTTAGTTGTTACCTGTCTTAAGGCATGCCGAGTGATCTCCGGATGGAGGGTGTCTAGAAGTCAAAGTAGGCTGCGAGGCCTGTTCAGCCTGCCACTCGCTTTCAGCCTGCACCTTCCTTGATCCTTCCTGGGCACTGATAATCAGGGATGTGTTTCGGGCGCTTTTACTGCGGACCGTTTGATCCGGCGAGTAGTCTCTCCCCATACTTCCATGTCTCCTGGCTTCGGTGGAACCTGGCGGCCCTTCTGACGAAACCTAGATGTCCTGAGTCAATGGATTCCTCTCAGGTACCCTTTCTGCCTCCTTAATTTGGTGATTACTACTGTGTGCCCAGTTCAGGCGAAGGATGAGCTATTGAGGTTGCTTACTCCCGGGAACATAATCCGACCACGGAGGCCTCCTTCAAGACAGCGCCTTCCTATTTAAAGTTTTCAATCTCCACCTTTTGGAGGGAAGGGGGTGGGAGGCTCGGGCAGATGAGTCACCTCGGGCCCTGCTTTGCGACCTTGTTAGGGTTTGGGGTACCTGATCTGCTGCAAACTACAGGGGTTAGTCCCTCTCTCTTTGGTTGGCTGTTAATAATTGTGGATCAGCTTGAATTCATTCATAGTGTAGTCTTCATGGTCTTTTGGGAGTATTTATGGTACCCAGTGGGGATAACCTGGTTTAGTTTTTACTGTCATATTTTTCATGGTTCTGGATTTGATTGTAAATAGTTTAGTGAGTTTAAAAGGGCAAAAACCGGAGAGGTTAGGGGAGGCAGCGCCGCCAGGTGCTTCAGGTAATAATGCTGGAAACTTTGTCTGGTTCAGGTTTAATTGCAATAGTATATGATTTGCTAGTTTTTCTGCAGTGGACTTTTGTACATATTACTATTTGGGAGGGAGTAGGGTGGCGTCGGGGGTAATAAGAAGGTGTCACCGCTACCCAAATTACCTATGGAATACATGATCCAGCCTGTTTCAACATTTTTATCGGAATAACAGATGGTCTCGGAATACATTAAAGTAGCTACCTGGAATATTAGAGTATCAGGGAGGCGAACAAAAGGAATCAGATACTACTAAATTGCTCCTTGCTTGGAGTTGACATACTCTTTTACAGGAGACCCATATCACAGTAACGGAGGCCAAATCCTTAAGAATTAGAGGTTTTCCCAGGTTTTTGTGGCAGGCGAATCCACCGATTCTAAAGGGGTAGCCATTATGATAAAAGGTAATGTGCCTTTTACACCAGAGAAGTGTGTCCAAGATCCCGGGGTAGATATGTAATTGTACAGGGCCTCCTCTACAACTCAGATATAGTTCTCTGTGCCATATATGCCCCGTCAGAGGTGACATTGACTTCTTGATGCAGCTAGCAGACAAACTAAGTGCCTTCTTACCAGCACCCTTCATCCTAGGGGGTGACTGGAATATTGCCCCATCACAAGAACTGGATAAAACTTATAGGCCTTGAAATCCCCATCACCAAGCAATTACGCTGTGGAACTAATAATGGCATGTTAGGTTTGGAAGATCCATGGAAGTGTTAAACCCTTCTACCAGGGTTGCACTTTCTTTTCTCCAGTCCATAACTCCTGGTCAAGGCTGGACTACATTTTAGTGAGCACCAGTTTCATAGCCAACATTTCCCTCACGGGTATTGAGCCTATTGTGATCTCTGACCACGCCTAAGCTTGGATTAGAGTTCCACCAACTTCTCCAGAACAGCGTGACACTACATGGAAACTCAATACCCAGATTTTGAAGGATGAACAGTCCATTGCCCATATTCGAACTTTAATCCGGTCTTTTTGGAGACTAACCAGGGCTCAGTTTCTAGATATGACCTAATATGGTGCTCACTAAAATGTTTCCTCAGGGGTGAATTCATTAAAATATCCGCTGGGAGGAAGAAACTCAGAGTAGAAGCTTGCCTTTCTATCTAGTCAGATTAAATCAGTGGAGGAATCCTTTCCTCTTCCAAGTCCCAAAGAGTCTTGAAAACTTATATAAACTTAAGGATGAATATGAAGATCTAATCAAAGAAAAGACCAATTTGCCATGCTGAAATCAAAACAAAATATTTGGACGGGGAAAAAGCGGGTGAAGCTACTAGCCCTCAGACTCAGAGAAATGGAGAGTTCCAGATAAATTCCACCTTGAAGGCAAGTGAGGGCTCCATCAAGACCGCCCCAGGGATATTATGGATGTCTTCTAAACCTTCTATCAGAACCTGTATGGGGATAGAACAGGTTCATCTTTACTTTCTGATATCAAAGCCTTCTTAGAGCAAATTTCCCTACCACATCTCATGGAGGAGCAATGTACTCTCCTTTTAGCTCCCATATCTTTGAGAGGGTGGAGGATGCCATCCATAATCTTACCCCAGATAAAACTCCGGCCCTGACGGCTACCTTCCAACTTCTATAGGACCTTTCGCGGTGATTTGGCACCAGCTCTTTTAGACCTTTTCAACTACATCCTCTCCTCTGACTTATTGGATCCATCCCTATTAGAAGCCACTATAGTTTTGATTCCCAAAGCAAATAAATCCTCCCTAGACCCAGCCAATTACAGACCCATCTCATTACTCAATTGTGATGTTAAAATTTTATCCAAGATTCTTTCACTGCGCATCAAGCAGGTGTGGCAAACAATTTTAAGCCGAGAGCAAGTGGGCTTTGTCAAAGGCAGATCGGCAGCAGACCACATGAGAGTTCTCTCATATATTTTCAGGAAGCCCAAAACCTCAAATACCCATGGCTCTAGTACGCCTTGGCGCTTGAAAAAGCCTTGATCGCATAAATTAGGATTTCCTGTAGGCCACATTGGATAAATTTGGTTTCCCAGACAATTTTACTCAGTGGATCAAGGCATTATACAGAAGCCCTCGGCTAGAATTTACTGCAATGGGGTATTCTCACCCCGTTTCCAATTGATACTGGGTATTCTCACAGGGATGCCCCTTTCACCATACCTTTTTAACCTTTATTTAGAGCCCTTATAATACGTGTCAAAGCAGCTCCCAGAATCCTGGGTTGTGCCATTGCTCAACAAACCTTAACACTGTCGGTCTTTGCAGGCGATATTCTGCTGCATCTGACCAACCAGGCAGGTTCCTACGTGAAGTCTTAGATATAGTAGAGCAATCGGTGCTGCATCAAATTATAGATTAAATCTATCTAAGTCTGAAATCTTTCCCTCAATCCTTACATGCTTCAATCCAATATGGCCCAATTTGGCATGAAATGGGCCCACACCATCTTAAGTATTTGGGTATCTATTTGGCCCGGAGGAGGGAAAGTCAAGAAGCTAATTTGGAAGACCTAGTGGACAAAATCCAATCCAACCTAAGTAGATGGGATAAGCTTCCTTTATCCCTTTGGGAAGAATTAGCATTATTAAAATGAGCGTCCTACCACGTTTATTTTATCCCCTAATTTATTAGATATTTGGCTTCCCAAAGTCTTTTTCAAAAGCTACATTCAATGCTGATCAAATTTATCTGGAACCAAAAGCACCCCAGGCGAGCTTTTTACAAATTCTGCTTGCCAAGGATAAAGGTGGTCTCCATACCCAAATTTTGAATATTATTACTGGTCTACTCATCTGGTCAAAATGGGTAAGTGGCTTGGAGACCGTAATGCTAACTATGTAACCTTTATGGCTTAATTTAGACCTCAAACTCATGGTGAAACACAATATAGACCCCTCCAGTATTTTTACTGCAACTTCTCTGCCTTACCTAGAGATGTCAAAACTTCATTAGTAGAGCGTGTCGATGAAAAGTTCTGAATCAATATTATTCTGCTGCAAAATCCGACATACAAAAGACCCAGGTCAACCACTGGTTTTAACCCTAATATCAAGATTGGGACTAGCTGGCTGACACTGTTATGGTTACCCCAAATTCAGGAATGTCTGGTTGAAGACCTATATATCTGAGGAGCGTCTTAGTGCGTCGAGTGAATTGCTGGCAGCTTTAGACATCCCCTCACAAAAGATTTTCAAACTATATCAATTGAGGCACTTCATAAGTAAGAATTTGGCACTCAGTTGCCAACTCTGAGGATTAATTCTCTCCTGACCCAGCTCAAAGAGTGTGCGGCTAAACCCCATGGAGTATCTAACCTATATCTACATCTTATGCATACCAACACCCAGAGGTGTTAGTAGGCTCCAAAATTTGGACTCCTATGATCCCGAGACCCTCCTTCTCCTGGGCTCAAGTCTGGAGAGACCTATATACATATAACACCCTAGATAGGAATAGACTCATTCAATTCTATATTATTAATAACATGTATTACACACCTTTGAAAAGGCGAAGTTTGACAGTTCTAGCTCCCCAACTGCATCAGATGTGGTAAGGAATTGGGTAGTATCCCTCATATGTTTGGTACTGTCTCAAGGTAGCCCCACTATGGAAAACTATCCGTGACAACTTAGATCCTACCTAGGATTGTATGAATTTTCACTCCTGAAATCTGTATATTGGGTAACTACTCCAGTATCAGAGTCAAGGAAAGGAAATACCACATGGCTCTTATCTCAATGGCGGTCAAAGGTTAGTGCTATGCCATTGGCTGGATCACTCAGAGATCTCCTATTATGACTGGGTGGAAGAAATGTCCCTCTGCTTTAAAATGGAGAGATTGATAGCTAGTTCCAGACATGCCCTACCTACTTTTCAAAAGAAATGGGGTAAACTTTATGCTCATACCTTCACTGAACCTCAATTCCGTGATCACATAGATGCAAAATATCAGCGTTAGATAGGCCTCCCTCCTCGCGGCCTAGTAATTCTAGTCAGAGGCTATGTTCCACTGGAGTCGAACCACCTTAGTATTCAAGAGCAGGCTGAGGCTTTCGTTGTAAGAAACCGTTTTTCCCCTTTTTCCTTCCTTCCTTTTTCCTTTTAGCGGTGACACCTTCTGGGGGAAGGGGGAAGGAACATTCATGGTTTATATACTATGTATTTTCTCGCTATCATGTGTATATTTGGTTGCATTTGGTCTGTATTAATTGTTACCCTGCTGTCAAGTAAAATGAATAAAGTGAGAATTTCAAAAAAACTAGGTTTGCCTGGCACAGTCCTCCAAGACAAACCCATGTTGCTGAACATCCTGGAGTCCATTGTTCTCCAAAAATGCCACCAACCTCTCCTTCAGGATTGTCTCCATGAGCTTTCCCACAATTGATGTGAGGCTCACTGGTCTGTAATTCCCCAGCTCATCCCTAGGGCCACTTTTGTGAATGGACACAATATGGGCCATCCTCCAGTCTTCTAGTACACATCCTGTGTCCAGGAGGTACTGAACAGGTCAGCTAGTGGTTCCACCAGGATCGCTGTCAGTTCTTTTAGTACCCTAGGATGAATGCTGTCTGGACCGGTGCCTTGTCCACCCTCAGTGCCCTTAACCCCTCAGAACCCTGGCCTCTGTAATCCCTATAACAGTCCTCCCTCTCCTCCCTGCCTGCCCTCTCCTCCCTGAGGTATCTGCCCCACTATCTCCTTACGTGAACACAGAACAGAAGTACTCATTTAGTATCTCTGCCTGATCCCCTGCTTCTCTACCCACCCCCATCCTTCTTAATCCAAACAATCTGGTCCTTGTTCTTCCATCTCTCCCTAATGTATCTGAAGAAGTCCTTTTCACCATCCTTGATACCTTGTGCCAGCCTCAGCTCTCTGAAGCCTTGCCCTCTGACCAGCCTGCTTACCTCCCTGGACCTCTTCATATACTCCTCATTGTCTCCTTCCCCATCTGATTGCTTGAATCTCTGAAATGCTTTTCTCTTGGCCCTCGCTCCCTCCATCACCGCTTGGGTTAACCAGCTGGCCTTCTTTCTCCTGCCCTGCTTGGTATGTGTCTTTGCACATGTCCCAGTAGCCTCCACCATCCCTGTTTTAATAATCTCCCACTTTTGACAAGCATCCATGTTAAGCTGAATCCTTGAGGTGCCTATCCACTATCTTCCCATAATTTTAAAGTCGCCCCTTGAAATCAATCACCTTGGTTCCCATACCCCCTTTTCCCTTCCCATATTGAGCATGGACCACACCGTGTGGTGGTCACTCCCAGCCAGAGGGTTCTCCACCTCCAGATCCCTTACAGCCTCTCCATTTGATAATACCAGGTCCAGAGTTCTTCCTTCCCTAGTCTTTGCAGACCAACAGCACCAGGAAGCGGTTGTTCTTTTGTACTGGTATGATGTGTTTGTTTAATGTGTGTAGTAGCATAGTGTATAATGCAGTGTATAATGTAGTCAAGCGTGGATTCATTTTTCAGACTTAGCTTGTACATAACAATGGGGGCTAGACAGGCATGGGTGGACCCAAAGGAACATGTATAGTCTAGCACTATTCAGTGTCCAAATAGATTCACAGCTTCAGATCTTAAAGGAAAGTGATGCAGGACCCAATTAATTTCATACCATGGAACATCAAAGTATCAATCACCCAATCAAATGCAAAGCGCTTCTAACCTACCTCCTGGAGTGCTTACATGAAACCCACCTCATGGAAGCAGAACACACCAAATTAAAAGGGAATGGTTGGGACAGGTGAAGGCAGCATCATTCACCTCACATGCAAGGGATGTAGCCATATTAATTCATAAAAGATACAATTCCAGGCAAACAGCATTCGAAGAGTCATGGGCTGGAGATGGGTGATGGAGCACAGTGAGGTCCATAATCAACAAATGTCTCTACTAAATATTTTGTCCCAACTTTGATGATACAGGGTTCTTCCAAGAACTGATCATTAGTCTGGGGAAAGCACAAGAGACATAGTATGGGGAGGGAATTTAACGTGATCCTAGATGACATACTTGATACATCCTCTAACAGACCATGTCAGCTCTCAAGTGCAGCACAGCTCCTAAAGCGACAGATGGATGACATGGGACTATTAGAGGTGTGAAGAACCCTAAATCTAGCAGGCAGCAATGAATTCATTCTACTTCCCAGCCCACCAGTCACATGCATATTGACTATTTGTCATAAGCCAAACCATGTTGCCCCACGCTGAGTAGAGCAAATACCTACCCGATATCATATCCAACCATGCCCCTGAACTTAGCCTGGAGACAAGATGGAGAGGAAAGATATGACTATAGAATATGGTGTTTAGATCCACTAATCTTTAAGAAGTCAGAATTCATTAAACAAATGGATAAAGAAATGAAGGAATATTGGAGTATTAGCAAAAGGACAGTCACAGATATACAGTAGTGTGGTATGGGGCTCCTTAACGACTACATAAGAGGAGGGCAATCACATATAGTAGTAAGATAAAAGGAGAGCCAGATTAAACTAGATGAGCTGGAGGAAAGATTAAAGAACTAGAGACAGATTTCAAAACACAGAAATCAGAACACATTTAGGGAGCTGGTGGTGCTGAAAATTGAGTAGAGGCAAACTAGGCACACACAGAGAAAATGTGTCACCAGAAGCCAGGTTCTACAAACTTGCAAACAAATGTAGGAAACTGCTGGCATGCCAGCTAAAACAAGAGCGGGTACAAAATTTCATAGGACACACATAGGCGGGGAATACGGGCTGGAAGTAGGTGCACCTAGCGGTCCTTATCTGCCATCAACTACTATGTTACTATGTTACAATGTTATATATGTGGTAGCAAGGGTTTTGCCATATTCACCCACTATAAACAGATATACACAGCCTGGATCGATAATCCTATGGCAGCAGACCTGGATCAGGTGAAGGCTTTCATTGAAAAGCTACAGGTCTTGGAGGAATCTGAGAACCTAGTCCTAGAGGCTGAACTCACAAAGCAAGAAGTCCTCAGAGCAACAGGACCTCCCAATAGACCTGTACAAGAAGTTGGCACCTGCCATCTTGGGCCCCCTGTTTGAGATGCTAGAGTCCTCATTTGAGAAGAAGGCTCAGCCCAGCTCATTTGGGCAAACCAGAATTTTAGTGTTACCAAAATTGAGTATGGCAAAGATGAGGTCACCTCATACAGGCCCATATCTCTTCTCAACGCAGACTTAAAGGTGTAAGTGAAAATACTGGCAGTAAGGTTAGAGAACGTTCTTCTAAGCTGGTGTCAGAGAACCAGTCTGGATTCATTAAAGGTAGAAGGGCACCTATGAACCTGAAGACACTGTTACAGGTCCTGGTGGAGGACAGAGAGATGATAGGAAATGTCCAGTGGTGATCTCACTCGATGCTAAGTAGGCATTCGATTGGATCAAGTGGGCCATCTCTGGCACACAATGGAGAAGATAGGGTTGGACAGAAATATATTGAATGAGTGAAGGCCTATACTAAAAACCCGCGGAGTGGTACAAACTAATGATTGGGTGCCCAAACAATTTCTTTTGAGTAGGAGAACGTGTCAGGGTATCTCTTGTCCTCATTGCTTTCAACCTAGCCATTGAGCCACTGGCTCAAGCCATTAAATATCCTGCATGAGCAACCTGCTCACATGTGTCACTAGTCCCGACCACTCCCTCCCTCCCGGCACTACTGCAAATGCTGTCAGACTTCAGGGTGCTGGCCGGCTATAAGGTAAACCTGACAAAACAGTAGTTATGCCACTCTGCAACGAACTGCAACCATGCAGAACTGGAAAGGAACCTCCCATTTGTCTGGTCAGCAGAAGGCTTCAAGTATCTAGGAGTGCATATAAGATGGAGAGTTAAAGATATGTATCAGGCAAACTCCCCCATTGCTAAAAACAATCAAAGGCCTCCTAATAAAATAGCAGTCCCTCCACTGACCCTATTAGGAGGAGCAAACATGCTAAAAATGGCTATCCTACCTAAGCTACTATACTTATTCCAGGTGCTTTCCATACATATACCTACCAATTTCTTTAATCAAATCAGAGCAGCTTCCTCCACCTGGCTTTGGAACAACAGGACACCTAGAATCAAATTCAAACAACTAACAACACAAGAAAAGGAGGCATAGACCTACCCCAGTACAGATATTACTACTGGATGCGCACAGTTAGCTAGCCTGAGGGGCTAGCATGATAGACACTGCAAAAATAAGGGTACTTTACAGAAGGCATGGACACAAACAGAGTGGCTCACAAATCTTCTCAACAGCTCCACTAGCACCAAATTAGCCATGGCAGAAACAATAAAATTATAACACAGCTGCTGAGAGCCTAGCACAAAGTACATTAGTACAAAACCACAGAGTGGAGGAGACAGCTGTCAGCCCCTATAGAAACCAGAGTACTCTAAATTTTTGGAAGACCCTGAATTTAAGGTAGCACAAGATATCAGCGCTGGGGATTGGGCACCTACTAATAATGACGCCAATCCCCAGTGCATGTCTCAGGGCTACTGTAGGGTAGGAAAGCGTGGATAGCAAGTCGGCGAATATAGTGACAGGATATTGCTATACATACACATGTGTGGGGGAGGCGAGCATGCACAGTGAGGGCAGGAGAAAATGTGAGGGTAGTGCCACAGTGGGTTACTGAAGCTGACCCTGTGGCATGGTGGGTGGGTTGGCGGCACTGGTTGGCAGGGTACTGGGTTTTGGTCTGGGGCTGGTCTGTTTTGCACCCTGCCCAAACCTTTTTTTCTTAATGTTTTCACCTCTCCGGTGCACCCCCATGGAGTCGAGAATCCTTAAGTAGGGGTGCCGGGGGTGAATCCCTTCAGAAAACATTAAAACCTAAATCCCAGTGCTGTTTTGCTGTGTGCTGGGGTGTCAGAGTGCCAAAATAAATTTTGGTACTCTTGACTTCTTGATATGACGATCGCCTTTAGGCTTCAGCGTTATCACATGTAATCAATTTAAAGTCTGGCAAGAGAAGGCATAGAGCTGCTGGGGCATCTGTATGAGGGTGACAGAATATTATTATTTGAGGAACTGCAACAGAGTATGGGCTCCCCAGCACACAAATATGTACTGTACATGTCAAGCACTTTTGAGCAACAGCAGGCTAGGGCCAGGACATCAAGTTACAGCCACCCTCAGGGGTGGCAGTGGATTGCCAATGTGGGGACACAACAGGTCTGGGTATCCACCCTATACAAAACCTCATGGCAGCTCTGCCAATAACCAGTGAACACAGCAGGGTGCAATGAGAGAAGGATTTTGGGACAGAAATTACAATAGACACCTGGGCCGACATACAAGCCGAAAACTGGTGCAGACCCATACAAAGCAAAGGCAGGGTGGTACAGTTCATGACTCTACAAAAGAGCTTACCATACCCCAACAAAGCTATAGAAGATCTCCAGCATACATAATGGCAGGTTCCCAAGGTGCTGGGAGGAGAAGGCACACCTGGTACATATGTTGTGGGCATGAGAAAAGCTTTGAACTTACTGGGAAGTATCAAACATAGGATGGGAGCATCCTAGGAAAACAACTACTCTGTCCCTGAGGCAAGTATACTGGGTGACTACGCTGAAATATGAGAGGTGATGAGGGTATATCCAAGCTGCTCTCAATAGTAGTCATAGAAGCAAAACTGGGTACCCTCAGAAATTGGAAGTTAAGAGAACCTCCATCCATGGGTGCCTGAATTAGCAATATGAGGGAATGTATGAGAATGGAAAGAATTATTTATATCAGGGAGAGACCAACATATGTGAAAGAATATGGGCACTGTGAGGACTATCTGAGTCTCAACCCAGCCCCCTGAACAGAAGCATGGGGTGGACCACACCAGTGTGTAAAGCATGGGACCATAGGCAGCCTCAAGTAGATGGGAAAATGTTCCTAGGAAATGAGTACAAGTGCAGAGACATTATAATACCCAATTACCAATTCAGGAAATCCATGCTTAGGGAGTAGTCAATGTTTGTATTCTTATATATATATGTTCTAGTAACTTAAATGTTTACATACTTGAAGACTACTTGCACCTAATCAACTAAATGTAAAATCATAAAACAGCAATGAACTGTATAATAATGTGTCACACAATCTCCTATGCTTGAGCAGATATGTGATGTATAGCATATCTGTTTTTATAATTCAGTAAACTACATTGGAAAAAAAAAACAAATTAGGTCAAAGATATCAGAAATGGGGCCACTCATTGAAATGTATTTTCAGAATATTATTGTTCAGCTGTTGTAATGTCTGAACATATATACAGTACTGCTTGTCATACTGACGTTTTGAGGAGGAGCCTCTTCTTTAGGGTATGAGTTACTGTTTTAAATTGGCATTAACTAGTTACAGTAGCATCAGTCTGATAATTACTGGTAGCAGACTCCAGTATGATATTTCACTCTGATAAATTCAATCGTCATATATGCTCTGCTGCTTTGTCTGTAATGCTACCATGTACAACAGGGCTCTTTGTATGGCTCTCAGACTCTGGGGCTCGCAAGTCCAGAGAGATTGGGAGTTGTGCAGAGAGCCCTCTTGCACAGTACATGGCAGAAATCTCATATTACTAACAGTAATTATCAGACTGATGCTACCTAGTTAATGCCATTGTGAAACAGTATCTACACACCTGAAGAAGAGCTCCTCCTCGAAACATTGGTACAACAAATAGTAACGGGTATATATGTTCTGGCATTACAATATTTGAACAGTAAATTAGCTAGGCCTGCTGTACTTTTAACCCAGCTCACCTGTAGAATCAAAATGAAGAACCTCTCCCAGAAATTGCTGTGCAGTTGCATCCTTGGTGTTGCAGTACATCTCTTGGCCCTGCCCTTCAACTTTATAAGTTAGCTATGGATTAGTTAGATGGCATTCTGCAAGGACCGTGAGACTATTAAGTGCCCAGAGACATTGATTGCTTGTCTCCATGAGAGACTTCTTGCTTTGATTACTCTGCTATTGATTGATATATTGTTTGGATCTGCACTCACTAGTAATTTCAAAATCAGTACCACACTGTTTCTTCTACAGGCCTACAGCCCATCTCCTAAGTTACTCACACATGTAGATTGCAATGCTCCTGAAAGGGCATTGAGGAATCTGGAGCACCAGATGGAGGGGTTGTTCAGGACTACGAGGATTACTGTGTCAGAGGGTTGTGAGATTTAAACCTTGTGAGTTTATTATTATTTGCATTTCTTTCTTTATCCTATTTCACTTCCAGATCCCTGATCCTGTTGTTCAGTTCCCCAGTATCTATGTTTCCCCAAATAAACCTGTTTCACGTCCATGCCATTTATTTGTGTCACATTCCATCCTTGTGTTTTGGGGGTTACTGCATATCACATGGTTTACAACCAAAGGAGTCGGTTGCAGTACTGTTAGTTTCCTGGTAGGCAGTACCCAGGCACCCTGAGTGCCATAATAATCTAATTGGGTGGATGCACGTGATCAGTTAGATTCATTATTTTGAGACCCAGAGACATATTCCAACACCCATGACATGTGCTCTAAGGCATGAAGGTCCCAGCCATTCATTAACATTTACCAGGCTATAACAACCCTCAGAAGCAGGGTTTCACCTACATTCAAGCAAAGTCAGGTGACTGGTGAAACACCTCTTGATAATTGTTGGTCAGACTTTGGATCCAGTTGATAGTTGTCATTATTTTATCCTTATGATTTAAGACCCAGATAACCAGTATGAGCAACACAGAATATAGATGTTTACCTTTTTTTTCTTTTTGAGTCTGACAGTGTATTGAAATTATATGTACATGTGATATGGTATGCAGGCTTTGCAATGTCACAACCTACAGACAGAATCAGTCTGCATTTTATCTTTTCTAGAACAGTAGATCCAAGGCCAGCAGTGAAGAATTCATTTCCTGTTATTCAATGTGATAACAGAAATGAGTACTTTATATTCAGACCAATTTGTTTAATATAAAAGGCTCAATTTGTTTAATATAAAAGGCTGTGTAGCAGCTGCATCCTTTCCTAAACTACTGTATACTTACTAGAGAAATGATGTATGTGGTAGAACTTGAGCATAAATATTTTACAGACTTGTTACGTCCATGTCAGAATGAGTCTTTAAACACAACTAGGGTGATCAAACTCTACTTTTAAATGCTGACAGCAACAGTAAAGGCTTTGTAAAAATGTCATCTTGACTCATCAAATTTCAAAGCTTAAGGTCTCATAGTATCTGAAAACACACACATACGAAGACTGCTTTGTTTCTCTAAGCCGATTTACTCCTGCAGCCATAATTTTGACTAAAACTGTCTGGAGTACAGAAGGCTGATATAGTATATTTAGTTCTGTGACTCATCAAATAAACTGTTTTTAGCAACTCAAAAATGATGTGTTCTAGTTTGTCATTCATTGTCTGTTTCTGCTTGGGAACAGAGTGAATATTTTCACTCATTTACTTTAGAATTAGTGCTGGGTTCACCATGTCTGACTATACAGTACATGTTGCTGAGTGATTAGTATATGGTTAAAACAGGACATGCTTTAGGAAGAATGTATAGTGTGTGTATATGATGTCTTACTCTGAATTGCTTAGAGATACTACAGAATCTTGTTGAGTTTACTTCAGTTGACAACAAGCAGTAGGTGCAAATTCTGAGTACCTGCTGCCTAGATGGAACAACCCTGAAAATGGGAAGGTCTATATGTATGTGGGATTCCTGTTTGACCCACACCTAGCAATCTCTGATTACATAACAAAATGACCAAAGCAGTAAATAAAAAACTAGGTGTTCTTTACTGAGTAACAAACATTCTAGCAACCAAAGGCTAGGTAAGTTGTTATTGATACTTTGTTAAGTATTTGTGGAAAATACAGATGTTGTCTACATGGAATCCCTCAGAAAGGAACTGGATAAGTTGTGTACTGCAAATACTAGTATCACACACCAGGCTCTCCCAGAATTCAGTCTGTAGTGCTACCAGTTTTCACAACCCTTCAGACACCTGAATGGTTACTTGGTATGCCACCACCACCACCAACCAGCTAGACTCTCACTTAGGGTATATCTGGGTCCAAATCCCACTAGACCCACTGCTCACACAATACACTTATTTCAAAAAGGCAGAAATGATACCCCCTTTTGTCACATCTGAGAATACTTTTGCTTCACATATGGTAACTTTATAGCTGGTCTCTTCAGAAATGGATCACAGACTTGTCAATTTACCCTGGTTATCAATACCTTAAATGATTCAATCACAGAAAGAGCGAAGTACAAAAATTACATTTAAAACTCCACAATATTTACATATATTACTGGATTACACATATTAAATTCTATGGGGAATAGATAGTGATACAAATAGGGACATTTGAAAAGATAGAGATCACACAGAAAACCTAACTTAAAGCTAATTAGATTTCTGAGTAGAGTAACTTACCCCAACTGGGAACTGGTGAGTTATGGCAAACTTGAATGCTTAATGTTACAAGTTCAAAACCCCAGACATGACATAATTCTCATTACAAATATACAACAGAAATATCCTCAGCTGGCCAGCCAACTATACCTGCATCACTGGAAAGGTCTTTCTGACATCATACCCTGCCTGTTCCTTTGATCTCTGAGGACTGCCTTCTTCCCAGACTCATCCAAACTGCATTAATGGATTGAAACTGGGTCTCTTTGCTATCCTATCTGACAACTCAGCAGAGTGCTGTCTCACTGGATCAATCATGAGTTTATGGACAAAACATAGCCTTTTGGATGAAAGGGCCAACGCCCATCACTTTAAAATTTTAAACTTCAGCCAAAACAAAGGGCCTTTTCAGGACAGGAACTTTGCTGTCCCCACCCATCCTGTTTGTACTTTGAGCACAAAGGACTTCTTACACAAAAGCCATTGTCAACTGAGTGCCCTGATGCTGGGCAACAGAAGAATATAATTTTCACTTTCCATGAAGGCTGGGATACACTTCACAGTCCTGCAATGCCCTCCTGTGCTACAGACTTGTTAGGAGAGGTGCTAGTCTCCACCAGCTCACTCTCCCAATACTAGCAACCAAAGTACATCAACACAGTAAATTGCAGTTGCAAACAGTATATTTTATTTTAATCTTTGTAACCTCTCCCCAGAAGCAGGCTTTATGGCTTTCATAAGCCTAACAATGCCCTACTTGCTGTGAGGGGACTTTTAAGGTGCCTGGACCACAAGTAGGTCACTTCCTACTTCTGTTTCGGGCTATGCAAAAACACAATTAAAAATTGCAAACGCATAAAATGCCCTTATATGAGTATAGGGCTAGCAGATTTAGAGAACCTTGATGACAGAGTGCACTCTTGCCTGATTTTCAAGGTGCAAAAAGTATATAAAAACAAAGGCTGGGACACTTCCACAGTCCCACAATGCCTTCCTATGTTACAGAGTAGTAGGGAGAAGTGCTAATCTCCACCAGCTCACTCTCCCAATACAAACAGCCCAAGTACATCAACACAGTAAATTGCAATTTTAAACAGTATATTTCATTTAAATCTTGGTAACATCTCCCCAGAGGCAGGCTCTATGGCTTTCACAAGCCCTAAACTTATTTATTTATTTATTTGCTTTTGGTAACTGGGTGAGTGCACTAGGCATAGAAATGCCTATTTTCAGAGCACGACCAGGACTTGTCTATATGATACCTTATTTCCACAATTTATGACTGCTGGACTACGTTTCTTCACATATGACATAATAAACACAGCACTATGTTTAATTTTGCTTGCATGCAGGTTTTCATCAGTACACACACCTGTTTTTGTACATCTATCATTTCAAATAATTTCTGTTGTGCCTCAAATGAAATAGCATGCAATCCAGCAGGACATGATACACCATCATTACATTATGGAGCAGTAGGTGTTCAAAAACAGCTGGGTATACTGATGAAAACAACGGTTCAGAACAAGATTAAAAGAACACTACTGTTATTTCATATCTGAAAATAGGGATTAAGCATGCTAGAAAGAACCCACGACAGAACATGGTTGTATCAGGGCATTAATGCATGTCCTGGGTGCGTTGTGAGGCATGAAGGCTTGCGAGTGACTTGCACCTGCTGGAAAGTGCATTAATGCCCTGATACACCCATGGGCTGGAGTGGGTTATCACACTTATAAAACAGGCTAGCTAACTGTAAAAAGCAAAAATAGAAACCTTTCTACAATAAGCATGCCAACTGTTGGTCAAGCGGGGCATTAATGAATGATCAGGTGACACTTCTTGCCAAATGGCAAGTCATCACATTTGAACTTTCATTAATGACCTTTTATAATGCAGAAGAACATTAATTGCATTAAAATGCAGAAGGCCATCGGCTGCCCTTGACCAGATTGCACTACCTGTTCGCCCCTTCTGCGCTGTCCTGTTACCCTTGGTTTGATGGGGTGCTGAGAGGGTTGCAGAGGTTGGGGCATAGGTTGGAGCATCGGTGGAGGAAGACTGCCTCGGATGATGACCATCTTATTTTGCTAGAGCATTATAAGCTCTACCAAACAGAAATTTCCGTAAGAAGGCAGAATTCTGTCCAGGGAAATTTCTGTCACTCGAATTGACTGGCTCAGCTCTTCAGAACTGTTGACAGACTGTGCAACCCAGTCTGTTGGCAGGTCCATCGAGTTTTTATGCAGAATGACTGCGAGGAGATCGCTCGATTCTTTGCGAATAAGGTGGAAGACATTCGGAGGCAGTGTCCCGACCTCACTCCAAGGCTGTTACAGTTGATCAGTGTGTTGTTGCAGAGCCTGGAGTTTCCTGGAGTTCCTTTAATCTTCCGGACCCGTGGACACTATGAGGATTGTCTGTGAGATGCGCCCAACACGTTGTAGTTTGGATCCGGGTCCTACTTCCTTGATTATAGGATGTAGTGAACTTATTGGCCCGGTCCTTGCTCAGATTATTCGGTGTTCTTTGGAGATGGGAGTTTTCCTAGCTCTCTGAAGGAAGGGGTGGTGACTCCTTCTGAAGAAAGCTTCTTAGACCTGAATGACCTAGCCAACTACCGTCGATTTCTAACCTCCTTTGTGGGAAGGTTATTGAAAAGTTGTACGGCTCAACTTGATAACCATTTGACCATCCATAGTTTATACGAGCCTCTCCATTCAGTTTTTCGTAAGAGGCATGGCACCGAGACTGCTCTGGTTTGGGTGCTCAATGATCTCAGAGATCAGAGACACCACTCTATTCTGGTTCTCCTTGATCTATCATCAACTTTGATACTGTGGATCATGGGGTTTTGCTCGAACGCCTGAGGTCCATCTGTGGGCTTTCAGGTGTGGTCCTCAGATGGTTTTCATCTTACCTCCTGGGGAGAACACAGAGTGGTTTCGGGTTTATGTTCATCGGGGCTTTCTCTCTACCTTGTGGGGTACCTCAGGGTTCGGTGCTTTCCCCCATGTTATTCAGTATATATGCTACCTTCGAGACATTGTAAGATGGTATGAGCTGAGGTTTCACTGCTATGCTGATGATACCCAGCTCTACCTGTCTTTGCACCTGACCATGTTAGTGCTATCTCAGTGCTGAATAACTGCCTCATTGATATCCAAGACTGGATGAATACCAGTGGTTTGAAGTTGAACCTGGGAAAGACTGAGGCTATGGTGGTGGACCCGGTCGCAGGGTTGAGGGTTTGGGATAGGGTCCCCTCTGGATTAGTTCTTGGGTAGACCAGATCCCTACCTCTGAAGCAGTGCGTAACCTGGGTGTGGAGCTTGACACTGGCTTGACCCTTCGTTATCAGGTGTCTGCAGTAGTCAAGACTTCATTTCTTCATCTTAGAAACATCTCAGGATTAGGCACCTGGTTCCACTGGGCGATTTGCGGTTTTGGTCCACGCCTTTGTGACATCTCATCTTGATTACTGTAACTCCCTGTACCTAGGGCTTGCTGGGGTTGATATCCGCCACCTGCAGCTAGTGCAGAATGCAGCAACATGTTTGTTGACTGGGGTGTCTAGAAGGTCCCATATTACCCTGTGCTGCGCACTCTGCACTGGCTGCCAATACAGTGGCGGATCACCTTAAAGTGGGTCTATTGACCTACAAAGCCCTACATGGGTTAGGTCCCAACTACTTGAAAGAGTTTCTGGTGCCTTACACCCTCTGAGACAGCTTCACTCAGCTGTGAGGGGTTGCTGGAGATACCGAGGGTGAATTTGAAGTCTTCTGGAGCCTGTGCTTTTGGATTTGTGGCTCCCACCCTCTGGAATTCTCTGCCCGCCAGCTCCGAGAAAGTACAATGGTGGATAGTTTTAAGAAGGCTTTAAAGTCATTTTTATGGAATCAGGCATTCCCTGTTGTATTGTAATTGTTTATTTTAAATATTTTATTGGTTGTATTGTCAGTGTATGTAGTGACGTGTTGATGATATGATGCTTTGTATGGCGCCTTGAAATATTTGAGAAGGCAACCAAATAAATTGTATTATTATTATTATTATTTTTTATTAATTGATGATGGAATAATATCATACATACAAGTCAGTAAATAAGGACAATTGAAAATAGAATAAAACTGTATAGGTCAAATTTTTTAAAGAGCAGGTGTGCATTGTCAGGCGGTTACCTACCACCCTCAAACATATATGATAGCTGATGTGCTCCAGTGTTGCGGGGTATTAATAATACCATGCAGTCCAGTCCAGTAAAACAGTTATAGCACCAGGAACGTGTACCCACAGAAAAACAGAGCAGTGTCCGAAACTGGCTGATACACCCCCAGGCAGGCACTCACAGCCACATTTTGTGCGTCAGTAAATTAATTCAGAGTGTGCACTCCATTGACATGTATGGGCATGATTTTTCTACAGCTTTTCGAACTACTTACTGTTGCAATTTACAAAAATCAAAGTGACCACTGGAGTGGAGTAATGCCACTCTTACTACAGCAGTCGCTTTCAGTTTTGTGTTTCAATCAATCAATCCAACTTTATTTAACCAGTCAGTTACATCATCGAGCAAGCTCATTTTCAAGATGGTCCTGGACACAGAGGACACTTTGCTTACAGTAGACAACACTTCATACAAAAGTAGATATTGATACAGGCAGTTACAATATACAAATTCAGTACTTGGATGAATCAGACATGTAAAGCAAGTGCAAATATAAGCATTTAAAGTGCAACGTATACAGGTTTAGCTTATAGAGTACAAGTGAGGAGAGGGAGGAGGGACATAGAGAAGGGCAGCGGGAAGAAGCGGTATCAGACACTTAGTAGAGAGGAAAATAGAGCAGCCTAATAGAATGAGGCCCCTGGGTGCTTGTGCAAGAAAACACCCTTGGGACAGTACCGCATTTCAGAGGTGAGTCAGGATGAATCCAATGCAGAACACTGCACAGTGGGTGCAACCCTGACACACCAATGAATGATGAACCCACTGTGACAGCCATTGGAATTTCATAGCAGGAGCTGGCTTTCACTTGAGAGAAATGAACGCACAATGAAAGCATGTGCTTCATTCCTCTCATTTCATGTGGCAGCCATTACAACTCATATCCCTCCCTTTGCTGCTGTTGTCCTCGGTCCCTCATTCCCTGGCTGACCCTCTGGCTGCAAACAAATCCCTCACGCTTCCTTCCTCTGCTGCTGTCCTCCCGCTCCCTCGTTCCCTGGCTGCAAATAAATCCCTCCCCTTCCTCCCTCTGCTGCTGTCCTCCCTGCTCCCTTGTTTTATATGTTTCACATACTATGCAAATATTTTTTTCTTGCTGCAGATCCTGTTCCAAACTGCAGCGTCCTGTCATAGCTGCTGCAACCTACACCCCATTCATTCAGATCCCACCACAGCTACTGCTTCCTTCCCTGTGTGCAGCAAGTCACCGATTTCCCTAGTGATTCAGTTCATGTTGCGGTCATGTTGCTGAAATGCAGCTTGATGCTGTTTGCTATAGAATTCAACCATTCAGATCCCACCACAACTACTGCTTGCCTTCCTGTGTAACAAGTTGCCCAATTTAACTTCTCATATTTAAACAGTCTCCCAGTTTCTCCAAGAAAATTTATACGTACCTGTAGGCTATATCTAGTGGCCAAAAGATGAAGCCTGTGGTTACAAACCAGGTTGGGAGCAGGCGCTTCCTAAACCTTAACAAAATAGCTGTGTGAATTCTCCAAGTTTTGCTGTGAGTATGCCAGTAAAGTAGAATGAACTAGCCACCATCACGAACCATCATGGGTGCCCTTGCCTCGTTGTCTCTCTCACTCTGTCACAGGACATGCGCTCTCGTCATTGTCCACTGGACAAATGGTTTGCAGTGAATGCCAAGGGGAACACTTTCTCTCCAGATTACCACCACAACCAGGAGACATGCTTTGGGAGGGCATGGGATGGATAAATCAGTGGTAGTAACTTTGCCAGCTTTTAACATCTGAACATTAGTACTGCAACTTGCAGTCTGGAAGTTCAAATGTGAAACGACTTTATGTGTCAGTAGCTTGGATGAGAAGTGAAATCAGGCAACTTGTTACACAGAGGGAAGAAAACAGGAGCTGTGGTGGGATCTGCATGGCTGAATTCTATAGCAAATGGCATCAAGCTGCATTTCAGCAACATGAAATGAATCACTAGGAAATTGGGTGACTTGTTACACACAGGGAAGGAAGCAGTAGCTGTGGTGGGACGTGAGCAAAGGGGGGTTGCGAGCAGCAGCAGCAGCGAAAGGACACTGCAGTTTGGAACAGGATCTGGTGGTAAGATGAATGAGAAATACCAGTGTTAACACTGAGAGTGACATTTCAGTAACAGTTCAATGCTGCTTAGCTGCCCTAGGTTATATGGATGTCTGGGTGGGTGGTTGTTGGGTGGGGGTCTATAGTGAATATGCTAGGCAAGGTGCCAGGCAATATTATACATATTCCATGTCACAAATCATGTCAGTACCATATCTGAGACATTTCCATGTGCATAGTAGGACTGCAGTATGCATTATTTGTTATTGACTATTTTGCAAGGTGGAATGATTAGCTCTCTACCAATGGTTAATTATAGCTGCTAAGCATAGACTGTAACCTCTGCTTGCTTGCTTGCCATTTCTGCATCACATGATTTGCACTGCACAGTCTTTAAGCACCAGGCTCATTCCATTTACAAAACAGGCCCTTTGACTGGCGTCTGGTTGATCATTATTTTTATGTTGACTTGCATGCTTAGTGCAAAGTGAACATCTCGCTACAGTAAGGGCTTTCAAGTGTGGCATTCAAATCCCAATCATAGCAATTTCACTATTATGATTTTTCTTGTTAATTTACTGATTTTCCTCCTCCGTGCTATCTGCTTAGCAACTACACAGCAAATATAAGCAAGCAAACATTTAGCATTGACAAATGCTTGTCTAAATTGCAGCTATAAATAGAACAAACAGCTAAAGAAAGATTGCACCCACACAGGTCAATGGAGTGCATACTCAACATTCATTTTCTAACGTCACAAAATTAACATAGGGGTGCCTGCATGGGATGTGTCAGCAGGTCCGAAATGCATCTGTTTTTTGTGGGTACACATTCAGGGTGCTATAACTTTTATTGGAAGAGGAAGACCAGTCAATATGACTCTCAGTCACTGTCCACAAGCTTAATGATCCACAGACATTGCAGTAGGATGAATTCCACAAAACACTATTTTACCAGCATACAGATACAGATGCCCCTCCCACAAAGCAAGCTGAACGTTTTAGTGCAGTACCTGCACTTTGTCAAGGATGAGGTGGTAATTGACATTACACCAGGGACATGATTTAAGAAGTGTAATTAAAGTGACAATGCAAAACAGCACAGATATAAACTGCTAAAGGTTTGTGCAAGGATAATAATAAATAACAATAATAAAGGGGTATGCTATTAAATAATAGTAATTGATCTATGTGTTTGTATTGTACCACCAAAGGCAGGTTTATAAACTGTGTGACATGGAATTTAATGTAAGATCTAGTAAAAGTTATCTAAAGAACAGATCACGTTTGCACCAACTTTTGAACTTTATAGCTGCACTTTTGCACTGTCACTTTAATTAAACTTCTTAGATAGGGTGTAATGCCAGTTACTACCTCAGCCTTGACAATGTGCAGGTACTGTGCAACAACATTCGGATTGCTATGTGGGGAAGGGCACCTCTGTCTGTGTGCTGATAAAATAAACTTTTGGGAAATGTATCCTACTGCAATTGATGTGGATTGTTAAGCTGTGGATAGGACTGAGAACCATGCTGACTGTTCCTGCTCTAATATATGGGACTGCATGGTATTACTAATACCCCTCAACACTGGACCAAGTCAGGTATAATATATGTTGCAGGGGGCTACGTGCCTGACAGTGCGCATCTGCTCTTTACATGTATTGCACTGCTTTAACAGGCGTTCACGGAGGCCTCGAATGCCTCTGCCCTCCGCCCAAGCAAGTCGGATCCCGAGCAATAGCCCCACGGTGGAAGGGCACGTTCATGGAGGGCCTGGAATGCCTCTGCCCAAGCAAGTTGGACCCCAGCAATAGCCACCGGTGGAAAGGTACGCTACCATCACTGCTGTTTCTGTACATGGAAAATAAACGCTACCATCGCTGCTGCCGTAACGCTGGCTGGTTATGTATACGGACCAAAGTAGAGAGAGAGATTTGAATGTTGGCGCCTTTTTCACATGGGACCCTTGTTACTTCAGTCGGTCCCAACAGTGCAGATAGTTTTTGTTGCTTAATTCTGTCTCAGCCCTTCACTGTCCTGTGCACTACTGTGGGGAGCCTTAATTTATTTATCAGCAGATTGGGCTGTTTCGAGGGAGCTTTAATGTATATTACAGCAGTTGGGGGCTTGATCTGTTTTCAGCTGCAAGTGTGTAGCTAGTGCTGGGGCCAACATTATTAATTGTAAGCAGGTTACTGTGATGTAATTTGTGTGGTTAGCTTTTTTATTTATTTGCACAGTGAAAACCTTTCAGCCTGAGCTTAAAATCCCTTACCCTGAGGTCCGTTTATTGTCTTGGCTCCTCCTCCTCCAGTCCCTTGGTTCCAGACTGCTGTATTTAATGATGGACACTGTTTCTCTCTCTCCCAGATGTTCACTGAGGCCTCAGACCAAGTAGAGCCCGCCACCCCCGCCACCACCCTAGGTGAACTCAGTCCTATATAGGCCAGGTCACGTGAGTTGTGTAGCCTATCAGCCCACTTTACGTTAGCAGCTTATCTGCTCTCACCTCTAGTGGCCACCCTTTACACTTCCTGCTGCTTTGGAAGCATTTATCTCTGTACATTTTACCTCACAGGAACCACAGTTCTGTGATTCTGCGGTGGATCTTGCTGGTACTCACTGCTGTGCTAATCAATTCTATCATTAGTAATGACTCCTGCTGCTGCTCCACTCCTGGAACCTGACTGAGGTGTTGCCACTTGCTCCTGGCCTCTTATGTGCATAGCTTAATCCCTGCTTGCAGGCTCACTGCACCGTTCCTTGGGAACCTCACCGCAATCCTACCACACTTTTGACTGCCAGATTTGGGCTTGGCTCTAATCCCTGAACCCCTCCATCACCATGCCTTGTTCATTGCCCCCCGCCTGGTCGGTCACCAAAGGCATAAAATGGCTCACCAAATATGCAGCATGCTGCCTAACCTAGCAGAGCTAACAACTGGGTGGCACACTCACGACCTGATATCATGGGGTCTCTCATTGCACACACACACACCCACCTCCCCTGTCTGTGAATTCCTGCATGTCCTTCTCCTGCTAGGAAACACTAAAAGGTTCACTTGGTCTGTGCCTACAATCCTCCAAAAGTAGGGTGCCTGGGCTCTCCTCACTTTTTGACAGCCTAGCGACAAGGTTGGCTCAAATGAGGTACTTGTCTTTGATGACTTTAACTTCAATTGGTTGGGTCCCAATGCCAAACTTTATGAGCCTCTGCTTTCTGGACTTGCCCTCAGCCAACTCATAACAGTACCCACTAGGCTCTCCTCCAGTGGACATAAAGGATCCCTCATTGACTGGGTACTGTGTAATAGGCTGGCTAGGATTGTCTTCATGAGCATCCTCCCTGATGTCATCTCGGATCATTCCCCTACCTTCTGCACATGGGGCATCTCCACCCAAAATCCCTGTAAGTTATCAGATGAGGACTACTCAAAATTCTACATCAATGATTTCCTAATGGCCCTTCAACACACGGACTGGTCCGGGTCACTGCCACCAGTGACCCCTCAGATGCTCTTGACCTTTTTCTTGCTGTGTTCACTCCCTACAAAAACATGCCCCCCTCACAAAAAGGAGAGTGAGGGGCACAGTTCTAAAATGGCTCCAAGGCAGCCTGTTCTCCCTCATGAAACTCACGGGACAAAGCTAAGGCCTCCCTAACTGACCTCACTGATTGTTCGGCAGCTGAGAAACACTTGCAAGACAGCCATCCGCACTGCCAAGAGCTGTATGGTCAATCTGCTCTTCTATCCTCTGCCAGAAGCCAAGGTTTTCTGGCAGAACATCAAAACACCATTGGTGGGTCTGCTAGAGTCCAGGTCATGGATATGCATATTGGCGGGGTTAACTGCAACAACCCACTACCATTTCCACGCATTTAACTCCCCTGTTCTCTGACCCGCCTCCTCCCCACCAGTCCCCTGACCCCATGGGACCGGCCCTCCCAGGTGGGCACACCCCAAACCACCCTTCTACTTAAATGGGTTTCCATCAGGAGTCCCAGAAGCTCCTGCATGGACACTCCCCCTCATAATGGGGCAGGGCATACACAGCCTTGAGACTAATCTGCTCCACCTGGGGCAGCACACCTGCCAGGCCTGTCTCTCACATATTTAACACTTCTCTTATCTCTGGTACTGTCCCCATTGTATGGAAAGTGGCCAGGGTCATCCGTGTCCCTCAAACAAGGCGATCCGAAGGTTCTAAACAACTACCGCCCTATTGCCATCCTGTCTGCACTCGTAAGCTTCTCAAAAGGCAGTTGCCACCCAGCTCTCCCATCACCTTCGGACCTATGGACTTCTCTCACAACTCTACAGCTTCAGAAAAGGGCACAGTACATCCACTGCCCTTGCCATAGTTACCTCTGAGATTAGGTCCGCTACTGATCAGGCAAACTGACCAGTGCCATCTTCATGGATCTCTCGAAGCCTTTGATCGGGTTTACCACTCACTTCTCTGTTCCACCCTATGCTCCCTTGGTCTCCCCGCCCATGCCTGGTTCTCTAACTACCTCTTGGGCAGGCAACAATACACTAACTTCAATAGAGCACTCTCGGCCCCTCCCCAGTGTACTGCTGGGGTCCCCAGGGATCCATACTTGGACCCCTCCTGTTTTCCCTATTTATAAATGAGCTGTCCTCTGTCACAGCCACTGGCGTTCCACCATATCAGCAGATGACCTTGTTCTCCTGGCCAGCTCTCAGGACCTCACTACCATTAATGCCAGGCTACATTCAGACTTCAACCGTATCAAACCTGGCTCGTGGGCCACAAGCTGACCATCAACCTCAACAAAACTCAGGTCATGCTCTTCAGCTGTGACCCAAGAACTCATCCTGCCTAGCTCCCTAAATATCTTTGGAGCCGATGGTTCCCCCTGAGGGCTATTAGCTCTGTCAGAGTACCTAGGCATAACACTTGACCCACAACTTGACCTCACCCTGCATATACAGAACATATGTAAGGCATCAAACAGAAAACTGGGACTGGCTTATAGAACAAAAGCTGTCTCACCCGGCTGCACGACTTTGCACTCGCTAGGGGATCCTTCTTCCACGCCTGTTATGGGCTTGTTACCTTTGCCCCCATCCAGAAAACCAATCTCACAATTTGGGACACCACATATAACAACATATCCGATTTGCGATCTCTGCCCCCGCAGCTTTACACATCGCTGTGAGCTTTACTGTGGCTGGAATGGCTCCCTTCGAAAGCACTGCACATTTGTCATTGGCAACTTTATCGACAACATTGCCCGAACAGACACCCCTTCTGCTCTCGCGCAATGCCTCCTACATGGATCCTCCTCCTACCACTTAAGATCCAGTGACTCACAGGCTCTACTGGTCCCAAAACCTGCACCCTTGCAGTTGATCAGGCTTCGCCACTTATGCCCAGAGTGTGGAACTCTCTTCCTACCACTCACCCGGCCAGCTACCTCACATCCTTGCTTTAAACCTCCCTATGGAGCTTTCCTCAAATTGGCCTCTGACTGTCTCTGTATAAAATAGACCCAGGGCTGAGGCTCCTTTATTCTCAGCCCACCCTGCTGGGGGCATGAACCTGTTTTACCAAACTGCACTTCCTCTGCTGAGATCTCTTGATTCAGTTAGCTGTGTTAACTGTATCCCCAAGCACTGGGTGCACTCTGCCCAGATTGCTCCTTGAGGTTTACTAAGAAAAATCCTTCCCATTCTTTTCCCCTGTCTCTCTCCTCCCACTCCTCTTAATCTCCTATCCTCCCGCACTCCTAGGATTTAGGGCTGAATCCCTGATTGAACGATACTGACCATGCCTGTATATATGTTGTTCTTTACCTGTCAGTTGAATCTGTCAATGCTTGGCGTTACCTTTGACTCTGCCTAATACTGATGGTATTGTTCCCGTAATGTTTGTATCTGTTACCTTTGTAACCTCCCAGGTCGCTCCTGAAAATAGGCACTTGGCTGCCTAGTGTGCTTACCTGGTAAATAAATAAATAAACACAATACAACAGGAAGAACATTACTGTGAAAAAAAAAATCCTGTTTGCAAAAGATTATTAAGTAGGAAAAGAAGGAAGAGAAGGACAACATTTTTTATGTTCTTTTCTTTAACCTTTTTTGGGGTGTGTTTTTACAATTTTGGGGGGACAAGTTATGAAAAGAAAGACAGAACACAAAATGTAAGTTATACTGAAAACAAAAACTCTACTGGGCCAGGTTATGGTGACTCAGCAGCAGTTGGAGCACTGCCATAGTTTGGAGCTAGAATACCCTCCATTCACTCCAATGACTGCTGCAGGTTCTCCACCACATTACTAAAGTGGTCTACCTCGCTCCGCAGCAGCCCCAGATCTGCCTGTTTGGCAGGAATTGTTGCTGGATCTCCCTCCTGTGCAGGTGCGGAGCAGCCACTTGGTCCCTTGTCCTTCTCGTTTCTTGCCCCATGCAGGTGGAAGCTGTACTTCCACCTGTTGCACAGCAGGTGCATTGCTGGCAAGTTCCATTGCCTTGGCTTCCCACTCTGCATGGTGGTGGTTAGCAAGGTGAGTGCGCTGCCCACCTGCCTCAAGAAGATTACCCTGGGCCCAGGAAGCACCAGCACACCACAGATGTTGCACTTCACCACAGTGGGGTCACCAGGCAGTGATGTAAAAAATGCCACACAACAGAGCTGCATGGCAGACCTGGCACACACAGTGGGGGCCCCAGATATGTGAATGGATCCATTCACAAATCTGGACTGTGTAATGTAATGCGGACTGCATGCCCATTGGCTCACGCTGTGGACCAATAGGGCATACAGCCCCCACTGGGTGATGGCGTCGGGGCGTGGGCGGAGCTGCAAGTGGTAGAGCTGCCGCCCGCCACTGACCCGGGGAGCGGGCGGTGGGACTCAGTGGGCAGGTGGGAGGGGGTACCCGCTGGACCACCAGGATTGGATTAAGGTGTCATTTTTTTGACAAATGCCCACGATTGGGCTGTGAGCAGTCCACTGGACCACCAGGGATAGAAGACTTTTATTCTACTTCAAATGCCCCTGATCGGGCTGCGGGCAGCCCGCTGAACACCAGGGAGAGTTAACATATTTTAACATACCTATGCCCGCGATCGGGCCAAGCAGCAGTGCACTGACCACCAGGGATATAGGACTATTATTATTCTACGTATGCCCACGATCAGGCATGGGGGTGCCACCAGGAAGGTGCAGCTGGAGCTCGGTGGCACACACAGGTGGCAGCTGCCGTGTTGCACCCTGCAATATGGCAGCTCACCTGTGGGTGGCCAGCTGTGCTCCTTTTTTTGGCTCACCTGTGTGCAGGCGCAGGTAGGGGTTGTGCATGCATGGGCTCCAGCACATCCCGGGCTGAATATCGGGATGTGGGTATGCATGGGCACCACCTGCATCACATACGTACTGATGTGCTCCGGTGCATCAGGATTTGTGCAAGGCTCAATCCCCTTTGAATATTAGCCGGCGCATCAGTGGTGATGCGATGGCACAACTGTGTTGCGCCATATGCAACCCTTCTGAATATCCAGGCCACTGTATTGAATGTACCTGTAGAGCAACTGATGGTACCAAAAATCTATAGAGAGAAGGTGATGCAGTTGGCCTTTAATATTCCAATGGCAGACCATGAAGGGAGGGACTGAACCTTACAAAGATTACTTGCACGCTTTAGTTGGCCAGGTATACACCAGGATGTTGCAGAATATTGTTGTGCTTGTAAAGAATGTCAATTGGTTGTCCAAGGGTAAAGAGACCAGGTGCCCTTTCAGCCTATACCCTATAACGATACAATTTGAAAGAATCGCAATGGATGTTGTAGGCCCACTTACTAGGAGTTCTAAAGGTAACTGGTTTATATTAGTGGTATGTGATTATGCCACCGGTACCCTGAAGCTGTTCCTATGCGACAGTTACTGCACCTAGTATAGCTGAAGAATTGGCCAAAAATATTCAGCAGGATGGGAATACCCCAGGAGATTCTCACAGACAGAGGTAGTAATTTTACTTCTGTTATGTTGAGGGAGTTATATCACCTCCTAGGGGTATCTGCTGGTCGATCTTCACCTACCACCCCAAACAGATGGTCTTGTGGAGAGATTTAACAAGACATTAAAAAGATGTTGCAGAAGTACGCTCAGAAAGAAGGTAGAGATTGGGACAAATACCTCCTTTACCTCCTGTTTGCTTACAGAGAGGTACCCCAAGCTACACTGGGTTTCTACCTTTTCTCCTACTTTATGGAAGGAACCCCAGGGACCATTAGATGTGGTAAAGGAACATTGGAGGAAGATACAAATGTTGGGTACAGTAACATCATAGATTATATGACTGCATTAAGAGAGATTGGTGAAATATGTAACCATGGCCCATTTGAATGTGACTCAAAAACAAATGGGACAAAAGGAAGCCTATGATGTAGGATTAAAAAACAAATGTTTTATGCCTGGTGAAAAGGTTTTATTGCTACTACCATCAACTGAGAACAAATTGTTGATGCGTTGGCAGGGCCCCTATGATGTGATTAGACAGACAGGGACTGTCAATTTTGAAATGAAATGCCTGGTCATAGACCAACAAAAGGGTGTATCATGCTAACCTTCTACACAAATGGGTAGAGAAACCAGTTCAGTCCCTATATATATACCAGGAGTTAGAGAAAACTGAATGGAGTCTGCTTATGAGAGAGTTGACCATCTCATAAGCAGTGATGGAGAAATTTTAATAAACCCAAAATTAACATCAGAGCAGAGAACAGAGGTAGACCAGTTGTTACATTTTAAAGACACCTTTACAACCACCACAGGACAACCTAAAGGAGTGATCCATGACATTAAAGTAAATCAGCAAAAACCATACAAAGAAAAGCCTACAGATTACCAGAAAGAATTATGCAGGAGGTGATTGATGAGGTAAGAAAGATGGAGCGGTTGGGGGTGATAGTACCTTCTAAAAGTGCATGGTCTTCCCGATGGTGGTAGTAAACAAAAAGGAAGGAGGGATAAGAATATGCCTGGACTTTCGTAAGGTCAATGCTGTTTCAAACTTTGATGGGTATCCTATGCCTAGGATAGATGACCTTCTTGATAGGATAGGAAATGCCAAATACATTAGCCCATTAGACCTGACCAAGGATATTGGCAAATTCCCTTGCCCCAATGTACAAGAGATAACAGCTTTCCCAACCCCAGTAGGTTTGTATCAATTCACAAAAATGCCGTTTGGACTCCATGGTACACCTGCCACTTTCAGCGTTATATGGACCACATTTTAAGATCCCATACCCAGTATAGTTCAGCTTACCTGGATGATGTGGTTATCTTTAGTCATGATTGGCCCACACATTTAGTACATTTAAGTGCCAAAATTCAATCCAGGAGAATAATAAATCCTTTCCAATACTTGGGTAACAGAATGAGAGTCAAGGATGATATGAGGCTGCTGATCAGTGGGATTGAGCAAGACGGGGAATATCAGATGAAATAATAACTTATCAGCAAGGCCACTGATTTACAATGATTACAATAAAGAAACTCCATTTTCAAGACTGGAGATAGATTGTTAGTCTAATTTCTAGATTTTGCTGGATTCTACTGTCATTCTTTTAGCATGTCCATAAATGATCTGAATAAAAGAAGGCTTAATATATAGAGCATTAAGTAAAGCAAACTGAATCTAGTATGGGAAGCAACTATAAAAAATACAAGTTCTGTAGATTTACAGATCTGGTATAAAATGCCAAATTCTGTGAAATTCCGTTTTACTGGTGTGCAGGTGCTCCAAATTCTGAATTTTACTGGTTTTGTCAAAAAATTGGAACCCAGTAGCCCTGCATTAGTATTCAGCCTGAAGTCTGGGGCAAGACCAACTGGGGTAGAACATATGGAGCAGGTGCAGGGAAAACAGGTGGCATTGTTGGTCATACCAGAAGTAGCTAGTATTTGGAGCACGTGAATCCAATAAAATCCCAGTGTCCTAGTGGTATCAACCAAAGGGCAATAGTGAAGTTAAAGAGGTGCAACCTGGGACACTCATTGACACTGATATCTTTCAGGAATTGTTCAAAACAGGATAGTGCCAGAGGACTGGAAAGTAGGTAATAATATCCCCTGTATAAGAAGGGTGCAAGGTCAGACCCTGGTAGCTACCAGCCCGTGAGCCTCATGGATAGTGGAGAATCTGAAATGTATAATATTCTGAGTCCAAATCAACATGGATTCTGATGATGACAAGGGATGGATTCAGCCTTGATCAGGCACCTAGATGACTTCTATAACACCATGGATTCAGGCAAGTTAAAGCAGCAGTGTAACAAAAAACATTTTTCCAAAAGCTAGTTTCAGCTTCAATTAATAAAAATATTAGCATACATATCAAATCCGTTTCTTGGTACCTTCTGTGCTACCTACCATGAGATTGTTTTGTTATTTTCTTGAGCCTAACCCTTACCAGGCATACAGTGTATTTCTAAGCCACCATGTGGTAGCCATGCCCAACCTCCAAATAAAACTAGAAGATGCCTGGAATCTTTTATAGCGAAAAAGGGCAGGGTAAAGTTTTGCCCAGTTTTGTTGTACTGCTGCTTTAACTGGAGCAGACTTTATGGTCTTGAACAAGGCATTCAATCTTCTTGCCACGCTATTTTGATAGCTAAATTGGGAGCTTTGGGTATGTGGAAGTTGGCCCTTAACTGGCTCTCTGATTACCTTTTCAAAGAACACAAAGAGGTATTCTGTACATGAGAAATCAGTATGTTGTGGTGTTCCACGTTTTTTTTATTATTTATTTATTGATCCCATGTTTAGTATTAGATGTGATATATAGAAAATCACTTACATGGGCGTGACATATCTTATGCTGTTCCCTTATAACGCATCACCACCATGACCTCTCTCATTGTGACATCAGTACTGAACGCATCTGGCAGAATGTGAATGGCTCTTCTTGGTTAGTTGTGATATCACAATGCTAATGAAGCATGAAGGACACTAGAACTAAACATGTCAGCTGCAAGGTAAAGTACAGTTCCACGCATCACACCTTAGCTGTGAGGTAGAAAATATTCTATGAAGCAAACAGGACATGAAAAATTACTTTCGATACAAAAAAAATATGTAGCAGTAGACAACATTTTAAAGTTAATATTAACTTCAAACAGTGCTCTAGTTCTTTAAGACACATTTAAAGACTTAGGGCCCCATATTCAGAAGTGGCCAGATGCACGTGAAAATCAATTCGCCACACAAAAACTTGGACTGGTCAGCCCTGACGCAATATTCAAACAGAATGCTAATTAGAACAGATTGTGCATTCTGTTTGAATATCAGACCCTGATATGCGCACATAGCGGTGGCCATGTTTGGCACAAAGCATCCTGGCTCGGGCTGAAGACCGCCAATAGGGAATGTGTGCATACCAGGATGCACCATTTTCCCCATGGTGATATTCAGCCAAAATAAATTAATGAGCTCATTGGGCATGCATGATGCAAAGGGCCTCATGCATGTCCATTATGGGTTCATTAGCATGGCTGCATTAGACTATATATGCTGGGTCAACCCCCAGCCCCAATCACAGACTGTCAGAAAAATGCAAACATATCCCTGTTTCCATAGTGTAGGGTCCCCCTCCTTGCCCCGATCACACAGTGTTATAAAAATATATACTGTACATATCCCTGTTTCCATAGTGTAGGGTTCCCCTACCCAGCCCTGATCCCCAATAGAAGTAGAAATCACGCAAGATCCCCATTTCCATAGTGTAGAGTCCCTCCTAGCCCTGATCCCTGATAAAAGTAGAAATCCACAAGATCCCCTTTTCCATAGGGCCTCCTTCCTCAGCCCTGATCCCAAAATAAGTTGGGTAGCTTAAGAGTGGGTCCAAAAGTGGTAAACCAGATAAGAAATTGGTTAGGGACAGGCAATAGAGGGTGGTGGTAAATGGAGTTCACTAGAAGGAATGGAGGGTGGCAAGTGGGGTGCCTCAAGGATCAGTGCTGGGACCAGTCCTCTTTAATGTCTTTATAAGTGACATTGTAGAGGAGCTGGAAAGGATGGTCTGCCTCTTTGCAGATGACACCAAAATCTGCAATAGAGTGGACACTCCAGGGATGTGTGGAAAAGAGGATCTGAGACCTGAGAAAACTAGAGGAGTGGTCAAGGGTATGGCAGCTGGGTTTTCAATGCTAAAAGTGCAAAATAATGCACTTAGGGCACAGAAACCCAAGAGCAGTGTACAAAATGGGTAGAGTAGTATTGACTACCACCAAGCAGGAAAGAGACCTGAGGATAATCATATTGGATTACCTAAAGGTGGCCAGGCAGTGCGACAAGGCAGTAGGGAGGCGGAGTCAGATGCTGGGATGCATAGGAAGAGAGTATCACCAGCAGAAAGAGTAGGTGGTGTTGCCTCTGTATAGGTCACTGGTAAGACCCCACCTAGAGTATTGTGTCCAGTTCTTGAGACCAAATCTTTGGAAAGACATAGACAGAGTGAAGGGCAACTAAAATGGTGCAGGGTCTGCATCAAAGCCCTATGAGGAGAGACTAAGGAACCTCAGTATGTACACCCTGGAAACAGGAGGGAGGGGATATGATAAAGACCTTTAAATACCTCAAGGGGTAAATAAGGTACAAGAGAGAAGTGTTTTTAGAAGAAAAGGTGCTCAAGAACAAGGGGACATGCTATGAAGCTGGTGAGCAGGACATTCAGGAGAAATGCGAGGAAGTACTTCTTTACACAAAGTGTGGTGGATTCCTGGAACAACCTTCCAGCAGAGGTAGTGGGGGTGAAAACAGTAGTGGGTTCAAGAATGCATGGGATAAGTACAAGGGAATCATAGTGGAAAGTGGGGGATGGAAGAAAGAGCTGTAGATTGGGCACAGTCTGTGACAATAGAAACATAGAAGCTGACACCAGATAAGGGCCACATGGCCCATCCAGTCTGACATTTTTAGTTTCTTTGCTTACACTGTAGACCCTCCAGGTCTACAGTACTTTTCTGCCACCTCCTCACCTGTCGCTATGACTCCCTTGTGTTTATCCCAGGCTTTTTGAATCCCACCACTCTTTTCACTCACACAACCATTGCTGAAAAGACAGTGCCAGGCATCCAATATCCTTTTGTGAAGAAGTATTTCCTCATATCTCTCTAAACCTACACCCTCCAGCTTCATATCATGACCCCATGTTCCGAACACACTTTCCTCTGAAAAATACCTCCCAGTTGTACCTTATTCACCCCGTGAGGTATTAGCTCTCATCATATCCTCTCTCTTCTCTCTCCTTCAGGGTGTATGTGTTTAATTCCTTTAGCCTCTCCTCATAGGACATTTGATGTAGACCCTGTACCATCTTGGTAGCCCTCCTTTGGATGGCCTCCATCCTGTCTATGTCCTTCCTGAGATGTGGCCTCCAAAACTGGACACAGTACTCCAGGTGGGGTCTTACTAAAGACCTATATATGTGGCAGCACCACTCCCTCTTCCTGCTGGTAATACCCCTACCTATACATCCCAGCATTCCACCAGCTTTGTCCATCGCTTTGTCGCATTGTCAGTCTACTTTCAGATACACCCAGGGCTCTTTCCTGCATGGTCACTGCTAGTATCTCCCCATTTTGTACTCACACCCCGGGTTTCTGTGGACCCAAGTGCATTATTTTGCACTTTTTTGCATTAAAACTTAGCTGCCAAACATTTGACCACTCCTCCAGTCATTTCAAGTCTCTTTTCCATCTTTTGCACCCTCCGAGTGTCCACCCTATTGCAGATCTTAGTATCATCCGCAAAGAGGTAGAACTTCTCTTCCAGTTCCTCCGCTATGTCACTAATAAAGACATTAAAGAGGACTGGCCCCAGTACTGACCCCCTGTGGTACCCCACTTGTCATTCTCTACCCTTAGAGTGAATTCCTGTTATCACCACCTCTGCCTCCTATCCCCTAACTAGTTTCTTACCCAGGTTACCACCTTATTGCCCACCCATGCTACCCAACTTGTTTACCAGCCTTCAATGTGGAATTGTATCAAAGGCCTTGATGAATTATTTATTTTTTATTTTATTTGATTGAGAGTATCAGAATTACAAATCTTTGAGTCAGGGACTCAGTTACAAAGGCTCCACGTCAAATGGTACATATAATAAGACAAAATCTGGATGCAACCAGGGTACAGTTAGGAGAAACAGCAAACTTTACAAATAACACAGGCACATGATTAAAATGGGAAAATCCTCTAGGAGAAAAATACAGAAACAGCATTAACACACTGTACAGTGGGGGTTTGGGGATAGGGGAGGAAGATTGTGGGAAAGGGGATAATTGGGTAGGGCAGAGACCAACAGGAGGAGGAGGAGAGGGAGGTAGTACTTGAGAGGTGGGAGCAAGTGGAGGAAACAGAAAAAGCTGTAGCCCATGAAGACGTTGTCGAGTGTAGGTGGGAGTACAGGGTTAGGCATGTAACAAAGTAGATATATAAGTGCTATAGGCACTCACAGTGGTTAGTGGCCAGGTGATGCTGTCTGAGCAGTTTTTGAATAGACCAAGTTTACAGGCAGAGGAGATCTCCGGGCACCCATTGAGCCATTTGGGAGCTATGTACATCCTACAAAATGGAACTAAGTAAGTTGCTTTAGAGGAGTTTCTGTAGAGCAGGTGGCAGGGCCAAGGTAAGGAGATATTAGGTGGTAGGTGGAAGGAGGGCAATGGACATTTTCTTGGCTAGCAGTAAGGTGTAGAAGCAAGCCTTCCTCAAAATTCAACCAGTCCATTTGTTTATATAGCTCACAGATCTGAGTGAGACAATTACAACCAGTGACCAGATGGCATGCTTTATTCAGGAGTCCTTGATCCTTCTAAGAGAAGAATCAGCAGCAGATCATATATAACTATGCCATAGTCGACTATAGATAAAACTGAGCTGGTAACAGTCAGATGCAGGGCTTCAGAAGGCATGTAAGACCTGTGCCTATACAAAAGGCCAATTCTGGTATTTACTGCCTTACATAGTTGGTCGATATGCTCCTGAAAGGAGAGGGTAGAGTCCAGAGGATGCCGAGATATTTGAAGTGGGTCATCTGTTCCAGGGTGTGAGCTAGCAGTTAAGAATATTTAGAGGAGTGCCTTTGTATTTGTTGTGTGGATCGGCAAATACCATGACTTTGTTTTTTGTAGTTTAAAATAAGTTTGTTGCAGGAGAACCATGATTCAGATTCTGAGAAAACAGTTGGAGATCTTTCTGTAAGGGGCAGGATCCAGATGGCTACTGTAGATTACTCGTCATCCGCATAAAGTAACATCTTCCCAGAGCAGGCTTGGGGAGGTGTTGAGGAACAAGGTTGAACAGGAGAGGACCAAGAATAGATCCTTGTGGGACTCCAGAGTGAACCAGTAAACAGGTGGAGAAGGTTTCATTGATTTTACTCTTTGTGACCGCCAGTCAGGTAGTTTGCAAACCAGGAGGAGGCACCCACAGAGAAACTTGGTGATGAGAGGAATCAATAAGGGTGAGTGGTTAGCCATATCAAAGGCTTCAGTTACAGTAGGTCTATGCACACTGACCCAACTAGGTGGCCACGGTCCAGGGTTTGAGGTATAAAGTCTGTATGCTCCAGAACGCAGTGATAGTACTGTGGCCCTGCCTGAACCCATGCTGCTGCAGGCATAGAAGGTTGTAGTTATGGAGATATTCAAAGAGTTGATCCAAACAATCCTTTCAAGGCTTTAGAGATGGAGGAAGAATGGAGATAGGGCTATAATTGCTGTAGGAGGTTCTATCACCACTTTTAAAGATAGGTGTAACAACGGCAGATTTCCATTGAGAAGGAATTGTCCCAAGCAAAGGAAAGATTAAGGATTTTGGTAAGGGGAACAGGACAACATCCAGGGTCAGTAATAGGAGCTTTGGATCCAGCGAATCAACACTAAATCTAGATTTACCTAGGACCTTGGTGAGGCAAGATTTAGCTTCATGGGAGAAATGGTCCTAAAGTAGAATGGTGGGATATTAGAGGGTGGGGAGGGAGGTGGAGAATTAAGAGGAGTGTTGAAAAGTTGGGGGAGAACTCCACTAAGGTCACAGAAGGCAGTGTTAAAGGTGTTTACAATAAGCTGTGGGTTTTGGGAGATAACGCCATATATGTTTAGCTGGAGAGAGGAGTTAGGTTTACCTGTCAGGTCCTTAATATTTTCCCAGAATCTCCTCCCTTCTCCCAGGAGGATGTAAGGTGAGCTTGGAAGTCGGGCTGCTTTGGTGCAACAAATTTCTCTGGTACAGACATTTCCTCACAGCCCCATAGCACTGCCTATCAGAAGCATGGCCAGGCACAAGAGCCTGGTACCAGAGATTTTCTTGAGAGTGCATAAGGTCAAGGAATGCAGGAGTAATCCAGGGGTTCCAGGGCCTTTAATAGACACCTTGGCAAATGGGGCAAATATGTCACAGGTGAGTTGAAGTGCAAATGAAGAAAGCTAAAGCACCTATCAACACTAGAAGCAATGTCGAGATGGGACCAATTGGAGTATAAAAGTATTCCTTGAGCTGTATCAGGAGCCTTTTGAGGGAGCGCAGATAGGAGAACTTTGGGGTGGGGTTCAAGGAATGAAAGTACCAAGAGCAGAAAATGGGGAGTGGTCACTATAGAATCAGGTAATATGGAGACATTAACGAGTCTCTCAGGATGTTTTGTAAGAACAAGATCAGTCAGGGTTCTGGCCCCTGTTCTATAATTGATCCTCACAGGCACTGGACATGACCTGGACAGGTTAATGGCTGCCACAGCATCTCTTTACTGGGCAGCTAAGGTGGTGGACCAGTTGATATTAAAGTCACCCAGAATTATGACCTCGGTCTTTGTGGGCAACTGGGAGACATAGTCGAGAATGGAGTCAAGGCAGATTTAGGGGTCATGAGGAATGTAGATGGCCACGACTGTAAGTGACTTGCCCGAGTTACCGATAATAATCTTAACAGGAAGGGCTTGAGCACCTTGACAGGATAAAGTGGTGTGTAGAACCCAACCTTGAAGGAGTCGAGACAGATGGCACAACCCCACCCCTTTCCCGCCTATCATCTCTGAAAGCATGTAGCCAGCCAAGGCAATGGCAGAGTCAGGGATTTTATGAGAGAGCCACGTTTTCTCAACTGCCAGGAGGTCAGGATTGTGCTGAGTAGCCCAGCCTTGGCGGAGGTCAAATTATGCAACAGACTGCATATGTTTATTGATGCTATTGTTAGACCACTGGCCCTACGACTAGTAGGGTTAGGCAGTGCAGAGGGTCCTGGATTGGGGTGAACATTGCCAGAGAGAAGAAGAAGAAAAGTGCTAGCCTAAAGAGGACACAGTTCAGAATCTTACCTTTGACTAACTGTTTACGATAGGAGAACTGACACCAGTGGAAGGAATAGGAAGGGAGAGGACATGGGATAGCAGGAGTAAGAACTGAAACATAGGGTGGGACAAAGAGCAGAGAATCATGCCAACAGGATGAGTGTCATGTGGCAGGTAGTCACTGATGGTACTTCAGCAGGGCTTGTGGGTATGTATAATATAAAAGGTCAATGGAGTTGGGCTATGGAGGGGGGGAGAGGAGAGGACCAGGAATAAAGGGCAGAAAAGCCAGGGTGAGAGTAGCAATATTGTGCAAAGTAAGAGTAGGTGGGGGTAGAGGCAGGGGGTTAGTAGGATAGGGTAGGAGTCAAACAGAGGAAGTAGACTAAAAGGTGAGGAGAGTATTAGCCAGGAACAATGGCGCAGCTGTAGGGTGTCCGCAGATGGTCAGGGGTTCAAATCCCAGGACCAGAAGGAGAGAGTTAAGTACAAAATGAACAGTTGAGGCACAAGGAAAAGGGGAGAGCAGGGCAGGATGAGGGTGTGGAGCTTAAAGGAAGTGAGTGAGCATGGTGTCCAAGGCTGTATGGAGGCAGGAATGACTGATCCCTAGTAGTCAAAGAATATAAGCTGCAAATGGGAAAGCTGACACTTTGCTACTGAAAGTAAGGGTCTCATGACATGTCACATGACAACTTCCTATAAATTCAGGGTTAAACTTGGGTGGGCAGGTAGTCGACGCATAGCATTGATGGCTAACACCCCACCACAAACAATAGTAGTAGTAGAACTTTTATTTTTATGCAGGAAGAAAACATGTCATTTTGATTTTATCAGTTCAGTTTGCAAGACAGTCCTGTACAATATCTAAATTCCACAGAATAAAATAAATACAATACAAATATGGCATACACATATACAATAAAAATGGCGGACATACTGGCTGCACCCTGGCAGAGCTCTTCAACAGGTCACTTGAGACAGGAAGGGTACCTAGGGATTGGCCAGAGGCACATGTGGTGCCAATCCATAAAGGGGGTTGAGGAAGTACCAGGTAACTATAGACCCATCAGTTTGACCTCGGTGGTGGGAAAATTAATGGAGAGTATACTAAAGGAATGATTAGGGGTGTACTTGGAGGAGGTGGGAGGTCTGGATAGTCGGCAACATGGGTTTGTGCCAGGCAGATCATGTCAAACCAATCTTGTGGAGTTCTACGAATGGGTAACATCAGAACTGGACAGGGAAAGCCTGTGGATGTATTATTCTTGGACTTCAGCAAGGCATTTGACTCTGTCCCCACAATGGTCTGGTTGAGAAACTGATGGGGTTAGAGTAGGCCTTTGATGGTCAGATGGATTGAAAACTGGCTAGCTGGACGCACCCAGAGAGTAGTGGTCTGTGGGAGCTCTCGAACCCCAGAGAGGTTGGTAGTGGTACCGCAGGGCTCGGGTCCTGGGTCCGATCCTGTTTAATGCATACATATCTGACATCTGGGAGGGTATAGGGTGTAAATGAGTCTTTTCACTGATGACTCCAAGATGAGAGCAGTAGTTGAGGGAGAAGAGGGGAGGTTGACCCTGCAAGGGACCTGGACACCCTGGAAAGCTGGGCTCACACATGGAAATTAAATTTCAATATCACCAAGTGCAAGGTGTTGCATCTTGGGTGGGGAAACCCTAAACACAGGTACACCCTGGGAGGGGGCGCTGGAGGCCTCAATAGGGGAAAAGACCTAGGGGTCATGGTGGATGCATGTGGATGAATAACTCTGAGCAGTGCAGAAGAGTGGCTACAAGGCAAACAGGATGTTGGGATGCATCGAAGGGATCACCTCTGGGAGCAAGGAAGTTTTTTGCCGCAGTACAATGGACTGGTTAGACCACACCTTGAGTACTGTGTGCAGTAGTGGAGACCACACTTGAAAAGGGACATACAGCTCCTGGAGAGGGTACAGAGGAAGGCAACTAAGATGATACGAGGGCTAGGGATTTGACGTGATGAGGACAGACTTGAGGAGCTCTGCCTGTTTTCATTGGAGGAGAGAAGAGACAGGGGACATGATTGAGGTCTTCAAGTACCTTAAGGGAATAAATAGGGTAAACATGGAGGGATCTTTAGACTAAAGCAGGGAGGAATTACCAGAGGGCATGGTTTGAAGTTGGAAGGAGGCAGGGTGAGGGGAAAGAGGAGGAGGTTTTTCACTGATAGGGTGGTGGACCCTTGAATGCACTGCCTGAGCTGGTTCAGAGATCCACAGTGGAGGGCTGCAAGAGAGGTGAGACAGACACAGAAAGTGGATGTATCAGACGATGGCCTGTCCCAGGGGTGGGGGATGGATGATAGGGTTTCTGGAACACAAGGGAGGGAGGGCCTCGGCACCCAACTAGGGATCTGAGGTTTGAGCAGACTCGTGACACCGTAAGGCCTAATCTGCTGGCAAATAGTATGTTAGTATACAAAATTACAAATTGACTTAACATATTAACAAATAGAATATATTAAAAGACAAACAGGAGCAGACCATAATGGAATGAGAGTATACAAATTACACAAAAATTATCTCAAACATGTACAGGTATGTACACAACAGTTTTTAATAGCCTAACAAATTTCCTATGATTTAATTCAGCCTGCACAGGAGGTGGAAGGGTGATCCAGGTAGTCTGAAGAGGCTTTCTGTAGCACTGACATTACCTTGCAGGCTGCTCCCTGAGAGTCACTTCTCAGTCAGTGGAGCCAGCTTGTGTGTGGTGGGGTTTCTGTTGGGAGCCTGTTAAGGAGACAGGGAACAAAGGACCAGGTAACTGGTGGGAAGCCAGGACAAAGGGATAGCGAGGACCCAACTATGCATGCACAGCCCAGGAGTAACATTACAGAGGCAATCAGGTACAATTACAAACTGAACCACAAGAGATAAAACTTAATTAGAACATTGTGGTAAAATTTACAATTCCCAGAGCAGATGGTAAAGGCTATCTGGGTAAAACAGCAAACAACTGAGCAGTTCCCAGAGTAGAAGGTACAGACTCTTAAGGCTAACTGACAAACGGCAAAAATATGCTACGGTAAAGCAGTTTAAAGTCCTCAGAAAACTATCAATCTTGCTATGCTGACACTTACAGCAACCTAGCTAAGAATTCACTCACCACCCCACCACAAGCAATGGTAGATCAGGTAGTCTGAAGAGGCCTCCTGTAGCACTGAAATTACCTTGCAGGCTGCTTCCTGGAGAGTCGCTCCTCAGTCAGTGAGCGAGAGTGTGTGTGTGTGTGTGTGTGTGTTGGGGGCTTTGTTGGAAGCCTTGCAGGCTGCTTCCTGGAGAGTCACCTCAGTCGGTGGAGCAAGCGTGTGTGTGTGTGTGTGTGTGTTGGGGGTTCTGTTGGAGCCTTGCAGGCTGCTCCCTGGAGAGTTGTTCCTCAGTTGGTGGAGTGTGTGTGTGTGTATATGTGTGTGTGTGTGTGTGTGTGTGGTTTCTGTTGGGAGCCTTGCAGGCTGTTCCCTGGAGAGTGCACCCTCAGTCGGTGGAGTGAGCATATGTGTGTATGGGGGGGAGTGGGGGTTCTGTTAGGAACCTTGCAGGCTGCTTCCTGAGAGTCGCCCTTGGTAGGTATAGAGCCATGTCCACTGCCCCCATAATCCAACACCCTGGTTAACCAGACAAAAACTCTATCAGATTTATTTTGCATGACCTCCCTCTGTAGAGTCACACTGCCTCGGTCCTGCAGTTCATTGGATTCCAGTTGTTCCACGATTCTTTCCTTAAATAGTGTTTCCATCAATTTCCCTACTACAGATGTTAAGCTGACAGGCCTGTAATTTCTTACCTCCTCCTCAGTACTACTTGCGAGTGGGATTATGTCCACCCTTCTCCAGTCCTCCGGGCCACACAAGTCTCAAGTGAACCATTAAACAGGTCTGTCAGGGTGCAGCTAGCGCCTCCTGAGTTTCTTTAACACTCTTGGATGCACCCTGCCTGGCCCCATGGCTTTTCCACCCTCAGGTTAGTGGGTGCTTTCCTGACCTTCTCCTCAGAAGAGGGACTGGTGTCTGTTTCCCTTCCCCCAATCTCTTGGTGCTTATTTGTGGTTCCTCCCTTCCCCTTCCCTTAACTGTGAATACTGAGCAGAAATATTTATTTCAGATACTTGCCTTTCTTGGTCCTCCTCACTATAGTCCCCTGCCTCCTTTATTAACTGTACAATCCCTCCCTTGGTCTTCCTTTTCTCATTGATGTACCTGAAAAATGTCTTGTCCCTTTTGATACTGTCTAGGCTAGTCATTCGTCAGCTTGTGCTTTTGTGCTCCATACTGCCTTGCCTGCCTCCTCCATTTCCCCAGATGCACTTCTCTGTCCTCCTCGCTCTGGGTTTCCTTATACCTTCTGAATGCCACTACTTTTTCCCTTACCTTTTCTGCCACTTCCCTTGAGAATCATAATAGTCTCCTCCTTTGCTTTCTTATTTGCCTGATGTACAAGTCTGTAGCCTTTACTATGCTCTCTTTTATTTGGCCCATTTTCCTCCACCTCCCTCGACATCTCAGCCAGGTCTTCTTGGATACATTCCCCATCTTTGTAAAGTCAGCCCTTCTGAAATCCAGGACCCTCACCCTTGTGTGGCTGAATTCTGCTGTTGTTCTTATATTAAACCATACTGTGTAATGGTCACTGGTCCCCAGATGAATCCCCACTCTAACATCCGCTACACTGTCCCCGTTTGTAGTACCAGGTCCCGTACTGCCTCACCCTGAGTGAGTTTACTGACTAGCTGCCTGAGGAATGCCCTCTACAGGAGTTCAAGATGTCTCTGCTCCTAGCTGATGCTGCAGTAGGTAGGCTCCACTCTACATCTGGCAGATTAAAGTCCCCCGCCAGCACCACATCCCCCTTCTTAGCCATTTTGCCTATGTCTTCCAACATCTCCTTGTCTATGTCTCTCCCTGTATCAGTAGCCTGTATACCACTCCATGCCAAAGGTGACTCCTTTTCCAGACTCAAGGTTGACCCACAACACCTTGAGCCCTCTTCCTTCCTGTACCTCAGTCGCTTTGATGTTTTCCTAACATAAAGCAGCACTCCCCACCTTTCCTTCCTACCCTGTCCCTTCTAAACATTGTATAGCCAAGTATGACCATTTCCCAGTAATGGTTGTTTGTACACCATGTTTCGTGATGGCCACAATATCCAGGCCTGCCTTAGCCATGGTGGCTTCCATGTCTAGTATCTTACTTCCCAGACTTCTAGCATTGGCAGACATGGCTCTCCAGATTTTGTTAGTCCTACTCTTGTCCCTTCTCATGTTGTCTAGTTGTTCCCATTCTTTCCTTTGCATACTGCCTATTTCGTTCCCCTTACCCCCATACTGATCCATTATACCTTTGGTTGTCCTTCACTTAGTGGGAATCCTTTCCCCAGAAATTATCTACCCTTCATGACAGCCTAGGGGCAGTTTCTGCCACCCTTTTCCTTCTGCTACCCCTTGGCTAGTTTAAATGCCCATTGAAGTAATGCTTAAATCATCTACTGAGGACTGCCACTCTCTTCCTGGATTGATACAGACTATCATCCCAGTCCAAGTTCTGATCCTCCAGATGGAGCCCCAGTCCCCAGTGTAGCATAACCCTCCTTTCTGCACAATTTCTTCAACCATATTTTGAAGGCCTTAATGTGGAGCTCCATCTCCTTTCCCCTGTTGGAAACAAACAACACTTCTGAAAAGGCTACAGTGTATGCTACCTGCTTAAGACCCTTCCTCAGCTCTCTAAACTGCTCCTGCACTGCCCCTGTCCCTTCCAGAGCTGGTCATTCATCCCCAGGTGGGCAATGACGTCCAGCTGCCCCTTCCTTCTTATAGCCCTTGCAATCCTCTGGATACACTTTCCATCCTTCCCAGCTGATGTGCCAGGTAGGTGCTTAACCTCCTCTTTACCACCTTTCCTTACTACAACTCTGTCTCCTGACTATAGAATCCCCACTAGAAGCTGCTACCTCCTTCTCTGGGGGTCTCATTCCCCCTCCTAGGGACTCCATTTGGGCATTCTCGCACATCCTCTCCATCCAGTACCTCAGGTACCCTTCATGGTAGCCCCACCATGCCAGAATGGCATAGAAGTTTCTTAGTGGCAATAGATGAGGAGTGTACCTATTACCTACTCCTCTAGTCTTCCTGATTCTGCTACCCCTGCCTTCCTTGGGCCCACCTTAGTCCAACTGATCCTTCCTTCTAGCAATCATTGAGTTAGCGGTGTCTGGCTAAGTGGTCCCTGGGTGAGAGAAATGGTCCCCTGACTCCTTACCCATGCAACTCTGTGTCTCATGTAGGTAGAGAGAAATGGGCAGACCTGATGGCCTACATCCAACCTTATTAAAGAACTGGCAGATATTTTATCTGCACCACTTGCAAATATTTTTAACAGCTCCTTGGTGGATGAAAAGGTGTCAAGTGCTGGAGGCATGCAAATATAGTACCGATACACAAGAATGATCCAAAGAGCAACTGTAGTAATTATCAACCTATCAGCCTGGCCTCCATTGTTAGTAAACTAATGGAAGGAATCATAAAAGATATTATAAACCAACACCTAATAAAAGAGGGTCTTGTTGATATTCACCAACATGGATTCAGGAGGGCAAGTCATGTCTGATTAATCTGTTAAACTTTTTGATCCAGTGTGTAGTGCCCTGGATGAGGGGTTACCAGTAGACATATTGAATGCAGACTTCTCTAAGGCATTTGATACCTTGCCACATCAGCCAATGATAGAGAGATTAGAAGAAATCAAATTAGAGATAATAACATAATAAAATGGAATTCATCATGGCTGGATGGAAGAAAGCAGAGTTTGTGTGGCTGAACACTATTCCTCATGGATAGACCTCACCAGCGGAGTACCTCAGGGGTCAGTGCTGGGGCCCATATCGTTCAATTTATATATTGCCACACTGACAACTTCTCCAGGGTGCTGGAACTGCAAATATGCAGACAACATTAAAATAGGTGCAATAGTGAATTATGCAGATTCCATAAACTTTTTTTAGAATGAAATCAATAAGACTGGGACATGGGTGCAAGAGAACAAACTTGCACTAAATATCAACAAATGCAAAATAATGCACATGGGAAAAGTAATAGGAATGCTGAGTACTCATTAAATGAGAAGCGTCTGCCAGTGACAGACAAGGAACATGACCTGGGCATTCAGATTAGTAGTGACACTAGTGACCTATCACCAGCTGAGCAGTGTAGGGAGGCTATGAGTAAAGGAAACAGAATATGCAGTTGTATTCTCAAAAACATCAAAAGTAGTGATAGTCAAGTGTTACTGCCACTGTATATATACCTGGTGAGACTGTACCTTGAGTACTGTGTGATATTAAAACTTCAAAAAGACTTAGAGGTGTGCAACTAAAAATATTAAGCAGACAGCAGGGAAGGAATATGGAGAAAGACTGAGGACCTGGGACTGTATTTCATGCAGTACAGATGACTAAGAGGTCACCTGTGTCTGACATAGAGGGTATTTAATAACGGAGACATGTGAGAATGTCTTGGGTATGCAAGAAATGAATCGACAAAGGAAAGAGTTTACATCATTTGCAACTCAACGGTGAATTTCTTAAAACAAATAAAAGAGGCCAGCTGGTTAAACCATAGGGTAGTGAAAATCTGGAATAAACTACAAGGACGTGGTATCAAGTGGTATTATAGAGGCTTTTAAATTCAAGTTGGATGGATATATGGGTGAAAGCAAGTATTCTTTTCAGAATTGAACTGGTCGAGTCACTAGGCCACTGGCGAAAAGACTCATACTTTTCCCTATGTTCCTATGTTTCTAACTGTCCTTATCTGTCATCAAATTCTATGCTTCTGTGTTTCTACTAGGATTTGATCAGTATTCTCAGATGCTTTTGTGCACCGATTGTCCCATAAGTCATGGCACAGTGTCTGCTGCATGCTATTTCATTTATGCTGTAAGAAAAGGATAGTAAACAACTGGTGCTAAAAGGGATATTAAACAATTGGTGTTAAAAACAACAGAGAATACTGGGACTGGGAGATCCATACTGACAGGCGTAGAGATGAGATCCTGGCTAGTCCTCCCTCTCACCTGGAGACCAACAGCATTCAGGTTCAGACTGCTAGATTAACAGCATGTATGCATGCATGCAAATGATGCTGCTAATCAAACATGTCTAGGAAAGAAAATGAGAAAAGTTCAGTTAAGGAACAAGAAACGTCTCACTAGATAGTTGGAAGGGGAGCTGTTTAATGCCAGGAGTCTGGGCAATAAAATCAGTGAACGCCAGGTGTTGATAGCAGAAACCAAAGTAGACATCATAGCCATAGCAGAAACTTAGGCTACAGATAAGAAAGACTGGAACCTCACAGTGCCTTGGTACACACTGTTAAGAAGAGACAGAGGAGTAGGGAAGAGGGACGGTGTGGCCTTCTGTGTCAGAGAAGGCACTAAGGTGTCAGAGGATGGGACTACAAGGTGTAGCTCAGTGGAGACTGAGTCTCTATGGGTTCAACTCACAGAGGCATCTGGGAAAAAACTACACCTGGGGGTATGTTATAGACCACCAGGGACAGAAGGCAGCAGAGGACTGTGAGCTCAGTGAAGAAATTAGAAGGGAATGGCAAAGGAGGATGTTGTGGTGGTGGGGACTTTAACTCTACCCAAAGTAGACTGGGGCACCCTGTGGCCAGAAGTATGAAAAGGTCAGGCTAGGCTTGATACCTTTCAAGACCGCCTACTAAGGTAATGTGAAAGGAACCCACAAGACAGGATGTCATCCTGGATGTGGTGCCTCTAACAACGACGTAATTAAAGTAGTGAGAGTTGGTGAACCACTCTCAAGTAGTGACTGCAACTCAGTTTGGTTTCAATTATACAATGGTGTGTGAAATCCTGTAACCTCATTCACATGATTATGAGTAAATCCTGCATAACCCTTGACTGAGAAAGGGCATTTATAAAAACATAATTAAACACATTTAAAATTTATTTTACACATGGACACATTGTATAATCACAATAATGCTCTCCAGGGTGTGAGTTATTGGGTGATTACCCACTTTTTGTGTGGTTAAGTCACTCAGCTGTGCCTCATGACACACCACACAAGGCATGGGTAAATTGCAATCAACCCACACCCTGTTGTGCCTTATTGCTTAAGTAACCCGTGATTGAGAAATAACACTCTAAAATAGAAGTCTTGGAGTTTAGAGGAGAGGACTTCAAGAAACTCAGAGAAGTGGTTCAAAACAATTTAAAGCGAGTGGGCTATGGGGCAGGGGTAGATGAGAGATGGGAGCAAATCAAGGGGCCATTCTTGAAGCTTCATGGCTTTGCTTAAGGAGAGTAACCCAAAGAAATAAATTAAAGAAATCACTTCAGTTTTGGAAATTAAAACTCTTTATTGAATTTTAGCAAATCACCAGTTTTCTGTGGTGGTCAAGGAAGCAGTAAGAGCCAAAAGGATGGCCTTCCACAAATACAAAGAGAAGCAGGGAGGCAGAAAGGGAAGAATGCCTTCAGAGGACGAAGGAGGCAAAAAGTGATAAGGAGGCAAAGGCAGACACAGAGCTGCACTTAGCCAAAGGGTCAACATGGAGAAAACATTGTTTCTGCTATGTAAGTGAAAGAAGAAGGGGGTGGGGTGTAGTTAGGCTGTTAGATGGGGGGCGTGGGATAGAGGAGGACGAGCAAGAGGCTGCTGTCCTAAGTGACTACTTTTGTTCTGTCTTCACCAGTGAAGATAGTGGTCCCTTGTCTGAGATGGCAATAAAGTGGCCACAAAAGGAATTCTAGAGATAGTGAATCCATCATTTACTGGGGATAGGGTACTAAAGGGTCTAGTGACCTTCAAGACAGATAAGCACTGGTGGGACCAGATGGATACATCTAAGGGTGTTCAGAGAATTGGCAGATAAACTGGCCGAACCTCTAGTGAGCCTTTTCTCTTCGAACAAGGGTTTTCCTGAAAGATTGGAGGGTGGTGGACATGGTTCTGCTACATAAAAGGGGAGACAAAGAATAGGCAGGCAACTACAGACCCAGTCTAACCTCTATTGATGGGAAGCTGATGGAGCCACTTACTGAAGCAGACCTTGTGGACTATCTGGAGGGTGATGGTCTCCAGGATAGTAGGCAGCATGTCTCTGTGGCGGGAGGTCATGTCAGACAAACTAAAATAGTGTTTTTCACTGGGTTAGAAAGCAACTGGATAAAGCCATAGCAATGGAGCTGCTGTAGTTTGAGTTCAGCAAGGCTTTGACTCTGTGTCTCACAGATGCCTGCTGAAGAAGTTGGGGACTTTGTGGTGGCTAGGGATGTAGAGATGGAATGGAAATTAGCTAAGAGGGAGACAACAGTAGATAGTGTTAAACAAAGTAAAGTTAGAGGAGAGCTAAGTCACAAGTGGGTACCACAGGGATCTGTCTTAGGTCCAGTCCTTTTCATATGTTCATCAGTGACATTGAAGAAGGGATCCAGGAGAAGCTAGATCTCTTCACAGATGACACAAAGCTCTGCAGAAGAGTGGCTAGAGCAGAGGGAATTAGAGAACTACAAAAGGACTTATAGAGGCTAAAGAGATGATCGAGGGTCTGGCAGTTGAATTTTAACACCAAAAAGTGTAAAGTAATACACCTAGGGAAAAGAACCCCAGGACAGAATACTTGCATGGGTGGGGTAAACTCAGTACTACAACTGAGGAGCATGTCCTGAGTCATTATCAGCAACACCCTTAAGCAGGCTAGCCAATGTGACAAGGCTTACTGTAAGACAAGCAAGATGCTGGGTTGTAGTGGGCCTGCTGGTGCAGCAGTTGGATTTCCGCTGCACGCCGGGTGACCCGGGTTCGGAACGGACCTGAGTCACTGGAGGCCGGCCGGGGAGAAGGATGGAGCATCCTATGGACTGCTCTCCATCTCCAGGGAGAGGGTGGGAAGTGTCCAGCGAGACCGGACTCCCTGGCAGAGGCCGGGATCCCACAGCTACCGGCGCTAGAATCAAATGGAGGTGGGGCGGACACTGGACATCATTGCACGCTCCCCACCTCCTGGAGGAAAATCAAAGAAATGGAGGGAGAGCCTCCATCTACATGAAGCCCTCCCCAGGCTTCAATTAGCCACTGCTGCCACACTCCCAACCAGATGCTGTCCCCAGGCACCAGAATTGGGGAACTGGTGCCGTGGCCCCAGCTGGGGGTAAGCTAGGGTAACTGGGGTATGCGGGCAATAGGCAGTTGGTGGAAGCTCCTAGGGCCATGACCAGGGCAGAGAGATTGACAGAGGCCCTCCCAGGAGAAAGAAAGTAAATAAAAAATAAAAACAAGATGCTTGGTTGTATAAGGAGAAGTACTGACAGCAGGAGGAAGGAGGTGGTACTCCCCTTTACAGATACTTGGTAAGGCCACTTCTGGAGTACTGTGTCCAGTTTTGGAACTCTCATCTTGGAAAAGACAAAGATAGGCTGGAGGCTGTTTAGTGTAGGGTAATGAAGATGATTCGGGGCCAGTAAGAACAATCCTATGAGGACTTACTTAGAGCACGGAATATGTATTCATTGGAAACCAGAAGGGAGAGGGGGATATGATAGAAGCATTACAATTCCTGAAGGAATAAACAAGGTGAGCTCTGAGGAGCTGTTTACCAGAACACTGGCTCGACAACACATACTGTAGGCATGACAGGAAACTGACAGGGGAAGGTTCAGGAGGAGTGTGAGAAAGAATGACTTACAGAAAGGATGGTGGAGCCATGGAACTGCCAGCCAGCCGAAGAGGTGGCGGCCGACCGCAGGGGTGGTTTTAAGCATGCTTGGATAGAATGAACGGTATAGTCATCACAACATCCTTACCTGGACTTCAGCAAGGCCTTTAACTCAATGCCTCAGTAAGGTCGATCAGGAATCTGCGGATCTTGGGGTTGGGAGAAAATGACAGGGTTTTATTTGACTCCAAAAATTGATTAGCGTTTGCTCATAAAAGTGCTAAAATGTTGTGAAAATGCATAGCACTTGCCTCACTGTGCTTAACAACCATAACACTTCTAGAAAACCTATATAAATACTTTTCTGAACAGTTAGCATTGTCCCAAGAAAACACTGCTAATCAATTATTTAAAACCCTGAAATGACCAAGTGGGTAGAAAGCTGAAGGACAGGACTTAGAGGGTGGTGGTGGGGGAGAGTTATCCAGCACCAGGAAGTCACCAGTTGAGTCCCGGAGGGTTTGGTGCTGGGGCCAATGTTGTTCAATGTCTTCCTCAATGACACTGGGGAGAATTAAGGGCAAAATGTGCCTGTTTGCAGATGACACCAAACTGTGTGGGAAGGTGGACAGTGGAAGGATACAGGACCTGCAGGAAGACCTCAGAAAACTTGAAAGATGGTCAGTGATCTGGCAACAGCTTCAATGCAAAGAAATGCAAGGTTATGCACATTGAGGCCGGAACCCAAGCACTGAGTACTACCGGGGGGTCTGGGCAGTAGCAACGGAGGAGGAAAAGGATCTGGGAGCTATAATTAGTGACCTGAAGCACTCCTCACAGGGCAAAAATGCAGCAGCAAATGAAAACAGGATGTTAAGGTGTATAGCCAGGGAATCAGCAGTAGACAGAAGGAAGTTCTACTGCCCCTATACAGGTTGTTGGTGAGACTGCATCTAGAGTATGGAATAAGATACTGGTGTCCATACCCTAGAAAGGATATCAGTCTGCTGGATAAAGTGCAGAGGAGGGCAACCAAGATGACTGAGGGTCAGCAGGGAAGTCTTACAAGGAGAGGATGGGAGCCGAGAATGTACTCCCTAGAGGAGAGGGGAGAGAGAGACAGGACATGATAGAGACCTTCAAATATTTGAAGGGGATAAATAGAGTGGATAGGAAAGGTCTCTTTAAGCTAAGAGACAGCTGAACCATGAGGGGGGTTAGGAGGATGTTAGAAAGCATTTCTTTACAGAGAAGCTGGTGGACAACTGGAATGCACTGCTGGAGGAAGTGGTCTCAGAGAAGACAGTGGGCAGCTTTAAGAGGGCCTGGGATAGACATAAAGGAAACCATGGGATCTGGGGAGGGGCAGATAGGGAGGAGGGAGACCATGTGGGGGACAGGGACAGTGGCATAAACTAGGGGCCCTGCAATATGAGCAGACTTGATACACCAAACTGCCTTCTTCTGTTGGCTCTTTCGCATGATCATATGTTTGTATATTCACTGTGAGTGATGAGGGAGGATGATGAAATAGGATAACTGTTAGGCAGGGTTAATCCCATCAATGCCAGGTCGCTGGGTTCTATAGAGACCCATGGGCAGACTGGATGAACCATTGGCCTTTCTCTGCTGTCACATTCTGTGTTTCTACGGTATGTTTCTATATAAAGCTGGACCAAGCCATATTAAAAGGATCATAGAAACATAGATGATGATAGCAGAAAATGACAATAACTCATCCATCTAACCCTGTGACCTGCTGCCTATCCAGGGTCTTAGCCAGTGATGAAAGTGAGCCGGAGCAGCACAGGAACGGTGTTCCGCACTTTTTCTGTGACCGGATGTCGCTCCGTACTTCTTCACTAAAAAGAATGTTTTTTCTGCACTGAGATCCACAGAAAGCAGGAGTTATTAATAAAACATCGCGTTTTTTTTTTAACTTGTTGGGGGGCAGAGGAGTCAGAAAGAGTCCGGTCTCTGATCAGAACAGATTGGTCAATTAGGTAGGTAATTTCCACCAATCACGATTGTGTTGTGGATGTAGTTCTTCTGTCACAGAAATATGTCCACCAAACAGTCTGTGATTGGTGGAAACTACCTGACCAATAGCTCATCAGCAGAAGGCGGTTGATGACTGCCACGCCGCAAACAGTTCATAATGCTAAGGACCGCAGTGCATCTCAATCTGCTTCTGTGGAGTCTCTGGCAGGTCATGGTGCACCGCCACCCCGTGACTCGTTGAGTGACCGACGGATTCAATGGAGATAGATGTGAATCGTCCCCATGCCCAAAAGTGCCTGCTGCACTACTGAGAGCCTCGACATCCTATGTATCGGGTCGGGTGTAGGGACCATGACTGTGAGAAACTCAATGGATCCTCACATGCAGTGCTGCACATAACTCTAAGCCCAGCTAACATAAACAAACTGAGCAGCTACATAGTCTGTCTCTGAGGTAAGGGATACTACTAAAACTTCAAGAAATAAATCTGAAAATTCAGTGTCTTCACTGGGGTAAAACTCAACTGACATGACCAGCTGCAGGAACTGCATGGCACTGATGTTACAGTTTGAGTTAGTTCTTGATGTAGCCACAATTTTCTTCTTTGACTCACCTGCGTGTTTGGAGGATGAGTCTGAAAATAAAATTGAATGGGCCCTAACTTTGACTGAGTCAAACACCAGATCCCCAACCCTCTGATCACCTCACAATCCCTTCCTGATGGCATTAGCTCTCTTCTAGTGTACCTAGGACCCCGCCTTGGCTGTGCTGCAGCTTGTCCCTCTCCAGCTCACAGACTGCCCTATACAGTAATACAGCATACCATTTTAAGCCAACTCTGTCCCTGAGGACTACTCGTGGGGCTGTCTGGAAGTACAGCCTACCAGATAACAAGCTGTAATGAGCTTGGTACATCCAGCAGACCTGGGTTTGAGTCCCACAAGCTATACTTGCATACTGTACGACTCTGAGCAAGTCCCTTAACCAACCCAAAATTCCTGGGTCACCCCAGAAGACAAGCACTTTTGTCTACTGGCCACCCGATTAACAAAGAATAAAAAAAAATGGGTGGCTGACCCCACCCCCAGCAACACTGAGGTAGCTATTTTCATTAAATGTTGAGGGTCTGTTTACACTCCTCGTTGATGTTGTGAGATACAGCAACAAAATTTGAGCTGGTGCTTGAGGATTAAGTTGGAGTGAGGAGGTACCTAGTCTTGTCAGGTTTTCAATAGGTTGGTGCCCAAGGGAAAATGCACCACTTCTGTGGATAGTCCTGTCGGCTTCGCTCACATGCTTTTCCCACCACAAGTCACAGCCTCTCAACTGAGTAGTCAAACTTGCTCAGCTGTCAGAAGGCAATGCGCTGTTGTGTGAAGCGAATAATGATTACTGTAATATTTTGGAGGGTAGTAAATGTAAATCTGGGTTTGATTTAGGCTTTCAGCTTTTGACCCATGTTTTTTTTCTGAATAATAAAGGGTCATTTGAGTGAATGAGTGCTGTGCATCATTCTATGAACGAGAAGATGGCTGCAGGACTGCTCTGCTCCCAGTTGCTTTTTGCTAAGCTCTGCTTCAGTTGAGTAAATTGTAATATGTGGGGTGGGTAGCACTGGGACCCTTTTAGGAAAAAAGCTGCCAGAATTTCCCGGTCTTGCATGGTGGGAACATAATGACTCTTAGCCTCCCTTCCTCCCCTTTTCTTCTTGATTTGTCACTCTGAGTGACTATTATGCCTCTTCACTCAGTCCTAACAGTGCCTGAAACCATCAACTGTTATAGGGCCCACTATTTTGGCTGGTACACTGGTCCACTGCTTCATTGCCCTTCCTGTAAAATAATACTTTCTCATTTCCTCCTGAACCTCCCTTCTGTCAGTTTCATTCATGTCCTCATGACATCAGTATAGCATTCAAGCTAGACAGTTCCTTGCTGTTAATTCTGCTTATTCCTTTTAGGAACTTGAGGCCTCTGTCAAAGCTCCACTCTCCCTTCTGCTCTCCCATGTTCAGCACCATGAGGTGCTACTTGTAAGACCTTCTCTGATGGCCCTGAATCATTTTAAGTTTTCTGTGTGCGCATGCACAGTGAACTTCTTGCTATAGAGTGACTTTCAAGGGTGTGACACTGTCTGTCCAATGCTGAGTGGTCTGCAAGGCGAAGACAATGCACACCAATCATCAGCAAGGCTGATTGTGATGCTCTTTGCTTGATGGGTGAAACTTTGTCGTCAAGTTGAAAAGAAAAAGCTGAACCAATCATAAAGTGCTTTTTCCTTTCATCTGCAGGACACCACCCAGCAAACAGCTGTTAGGTGTCCTGAACTGTCTGGCTGACCTCACCCCCACCCTCCTCCACCCCAGCGGTCCTTCCCACATTCCGCGCCCCCACTTATACAACAGGACAGTCAAGTACTTTTACTGAGCTCCCTGTCTGTTTGTACACTATATTAAAAAAAAAAAAAATTTAAAACCCCAAAGAGCAGTCTAAAATCAGTACTAACAAAACCAACCTCAACATAAGGCAAATAATCCAATACACTGTCCTGTAAACTGCAAAATGGAATGGGAACAATGAAGTTTCAGTGCACTCATGACAACAAGCCTGGATAAGAGGGAGAATTTGAACTGCAGGCATGCCTCCACTTCCTCATTGTTTGCTCGGTCACACAGTAGACATTTTTTAAAAAGCAAGTCTGACCACTGTTACATACAGTACTGCTAATATGTATGACATTAGCTGACAACATTGGCAAATAAAGTGCAATCAGAACTGGACACTGACTGACTCGCTGCAGCCCTGAGTGAACGTTGCTATGGTAACACACAATGACACTTCCCTACTTCACTGTAGCCCCAGTCACACAGTAGACTTTTCAAACAACAACAATAAAAAAGGTTGGACTACTGTAACATATTACTAATAAACATGACATTTCCATTCTCCCTGGAGCAACCACTGACAAACTAGCAAATAAAAAGTGAAATCAGGAAAGTAAACTACAGTATTTTGTCTTAAAAATATGCCAAACGCATTACTATTTATACATGTTTAAAAAAGCTGATGAGTGTACGCTGGACACTGGACCGCTCCGCCACAGCCCTCAAGCGACCATTGCTAGCAAGAAAGTGACTCTTCCCCTACTTCACTGTAGCTTTACTGAGCTTACTGTTCTATATGTATACTCTGCTACTTATATTTAACTAACTCCAAAAACAAGGGTAAAATAAAAACTAAGCTTTCGATACTGACAACCAAGCCTGCTTCCATTTTAAAAAGTATACAAGCGAGTGTATCTATCAGTGCAACACCACTCGCTCATGCTACAAGCCAGCACAAAAAGTGAAAGTGCTGTTCGTCTCTCTACAGTCAGTGAGCACAATTCCCAAAAGCACAGTGTGAGCTAACGGTGTTGCTACTGGTAGCCAGTCAGTGTCCAGTGTACAATCAGTTTGTTTTTAACGTCTTTTAGGAAGCATGTATAAAATAGTAGTTTGGCATATTTTTCGAATGCTGTAGTTTACTTTCCTGATTGCACTTGTTTACTGATCTTGTCAGCAGTTGCTCCAGAGAGATGGGAAATGTCGTGTTATTAGCAACATGTTACAGTAGTCCAGCCTTTTTTTGTCAGCTAATGTCATACTTATTAGCAGTATGTAACAGTAGTTCAGACTGCTTTAAAAATAAGTCTACTGTGTGACCAAGCAAACAAAGGTAGTGGAGGCATTCTGACAGTTTAAATTCTCGCCTCTTATCCAGGCTTGCTGCCATGAGCGCACTGAAATGTCATTGTTCACCTGCCATTTTACAGGACATCATATTGAGGCTGGTTTTGTTTGGTGCTCAATGTCTCTGCCTACCTGGTTTACATTTTTCCTACAGAGTGCATTAATTTAAATCCTGCCACCACATCATTGACAGATTGTCACGCCATACAACAGAACCAAACCAAAAGTGAAAGTGCTAGTTTTAAACAGGGCACAAATACCAGAATCAACCAGATAACTTTATCAACTAAAACAAATGCTGTATTTTGTCTTAGGGGGATGTGGAGACTTCTATTGGGGAAGGAGGGTGGCAACACATAAGTACTGGAGGTTAGGGACCTGGTCATAGCCACGCAGTATGCCAAGCGGCTGTTGTGGGAGAGAACAGCAAAGGAAGGAGCTGCTGTTAGCACTTTACTACTCTACTGGACTAAGGAACTAGAACTCTACTACTGGAACTTCAATTTAGGGTAAAAAAAAAGAGAGTGTTTGTCTGAGTTGGGTGAAGGAATTGTTATCTGTGCTGTCAGTTAGGTGAAAAGGAAACTGTGAATTAGGGGAGTGGCTTGGAGAGAAGGAAGCCAGGTATTTGCATTTAAAAACTATCCTGTGTAGCTTGTGGCAGAGAACAACAAGAGGAAGGAGCTGCTGTTAGAACTTTACTGGGACTATAGTGCCTCCATCCCTCCCTCCACCCCCAGCCGGTTCTACTTTTATAGGCACAAGATTTGACTGACAACAGGAACTTCCTGTTTGGGAGCAGGAAAGGAGTGATCACAGAGGCACAAAAGACCTGCCATCCTAGAAGGAAAAGAGTAGCTTCCACCCCACCCCAGGTCTGATTCTGAGAAAGTAAGAAGGAGAGAACTGAGGAATATAGGAAATTACTGTCCCAGAACAGGAAGATCAGGAGCTTTAAGGCATGGAGGCAGTAGGAAAGTAGGAGAGAAAAAAATATATAAAAAAAATAAAAATAAAGAGAGAGGAAAGAGTACATACAAAACAACAGTTAAGGGGCCACAAATAAGACATGATGGGAGTGGTGCAGTACAGTGGCTGTGGAGCAGCAGTCTTCGGGAGATGTTCTGGAGGATGCGGTGTTGTCCCATCTGCAGGTACTTTTCTGGGTAGAGGGAGGAGGTTGCTCATCTCCAGGCTGAGTTGGCCGATTCAAAGGACCTCCTTTCCCACCCAGGGACCACCAAGGCCACCGCCGCTGCCTCAGAGGTTGCCAAGAAGAGGAGGCGGTTGGACTACAGTGGGCTCAGGAGGGGTGAGGGTGGTGGAACAGAGGTACATCCCTCCAGCTGTACCTCTCCACAATTCATATGCCATTCTGGCAGGTGTGATTCCTCTATGGAGGCACCCGCAGTGGAGACCAAGAAGGATGCTGGGAATTTCCACAAAGGAGCCCCACAGTGGAGGTGCATGGGACCCCACAGAGGAAGGAAACAACTCCTGTTGGGGACTCCATTGTTAGGAGAGTACAACTGGGGAGGAGGAGAGGGAGGTAAGGTGCCTGTCTGGTGACATGGCTTGGAGGGACAGGGAGTGAATCATCAGGATCATGGGAGCAGCTGCACGGGAGGTAGCTGCATGTCATTGTCCACCTAGGGACAAATGATCTGGCTGGAGAAAGGGATCAGAACAGTTCAGGAGGAGTTTGTGGAGTTGGGGAGGGCCTTAGACAAGTAGCATGCATGGTAACCTTCTCGGAGGTGCTGCCTGTCTATGGTATGAGTAAGGCTAGGATGCTGCACACCATGGGATTCAATCAGTGGTTGAAAGACTGGTGCAGAGCTCAGGGTTTAGGCTTCACTGGGGACTAGGGGTCCTTCTGGAGGGATGCAGGCCTATACTGGTGTGATGGTCTGCATCTGTCCAGGAGGGAACCAGGATCTAGGTGATAGGTTTAAATGCTTCATTGGCAAGCATTTAAACAGCCAAGGAGGAGGCACTGAAAAGGAGAAGGGAAAATCCTAGCCCCCAAAAAATCAGGATAGTTAGTGAGGTAAACACCAAGACAGAGAAGTCAATAGGAGAAAGGCAGAGGTAAATGGAGAAAAAGACAAAGGCAGTAAGGACAGGGATGGGGATGGGGCAAAAGGGTGAAGGCCTTCAAAAATGGGGGTAATGAGTACCAATGCCCACAGTCTAGGTAACAAGCTCTCTGAACTGGTTGCCTTGATGGAAGAGGGATGCCTGGATATCGTGGCAGTCACAGAAACATGGTACACAGAGAACCATGACTGGGATGTCAACATACCAGGGTACCCAATCTACAGGAGGGATAGGAGGGTAGACGAGAAGGAGTAGCTCTGTATGTAAGAGAAGGATCAAATCAATGGAACTAAAGGGTAAACAGGAGGAGACAAAGCACTGTGGGTCACCCTGGAGACTGGAAATGGCACCACAATCCACACAAGGGTTGTATACAGACCCCGACTCAGGGGAGGAAATGGACAAAGAAATGATAGCAGGCATCCTTAGAATGATAGAGAAATGGGAGATATTGCTGATGGAAGACCTGAATATGCCATATGTTAACTGAGCACCTTGCTGCAGCCACATCCAAGAGCAGGGCTATTCTCGATGCCCTACAGGGGCATGCCTTAGACAGCTAATGTTGGAACCCACTTAGTAGGGAACAATCTTAGACCTGGTGCTCTCAAATCGGAATGGAGAGAGGGATCTTAGATCTAGAAGTGGGTAGCTGTCTGGGAACAAGTGACCACCAAACCGTGTGGCTCATGATAAACTCAGCTGTAGAGTCAAGTTTACACAAAAGTGAAGGTACTGGACTTCAGCAGGGCAGATTTTGTCAAAGTGGGAGAGTGCCTCAGAAAAGCACTAGCAAACAGGCAAGAAGGAGGGTGCAGCAACAATGGAGAGACATCAAACTGCGCATCAAAGAGGCAACAAGCGTTGTAGTGAAGCAAATAAACAAATCAAAACAAAAGAAAAAACACTAAGGTTCTCAAAAGAGGTGGTGGGGAAGGTTAGGGAGAAAAGATAGCATTCAGGATGTATAAAGAAACACAGAAAGAGCAGGACAGGGAACTGTACCAGTTAAAGCAGAAGGAAGCGAGGAAGGCAGTCAGAATAGCAAAGGCCCAAACTGAGGAAAAGACAGCCAACTCGGTTAAGAAGGGGATAACACCTTTATAGGTACATCAGAGAGCGAAGAAAGACAAAGGAGGGATACTGAGGCTGAATAAATAGGATGGTGCGAAGCAGAGAGGGACAGTGAAAAGCAGGGATACTTAGTGAATACTGCTCAGTATTCACAGAGGAGGGGAGGTACCTAATCCAGTCAATAGAAGCACTCGGATAGGGAGGTCGAGATCAGTCCTTTCACAGAAGAAAGGGTTCTGAAAGAACCCTAAAACTGAAGTTGGATTAAGCAATGGGGACTGATAGAATTCACCCCAGAATTCTAAACAAACTAAGGGAGAACTAGTAACACCATTGACTACCCTTTTAACAAATCATGGAAGGATGGTGTGGTACCTGAGGACTGAAGGAGGGGCGAATCTGATTCCTTTCACAAAAGTGGGAGCAAGATAGAGGCAGGAAACTACAGACCTGTCAGTTTGACCTCTGTGGTAGGGAAATGATGGAATCACTTCTGAAGGAATGAATTGTTGAGTACCTAGAGGCCAGTGGGGCACAGGAGCACAAGGCAGCATGGATTCATGGCAGGAAGGTCATGTCAGATGGATCTAATCGATTTCTTTGACTGGGTGACCAAAGTAGTAGACCAGGGAGGGGCTGTGAACATGGCCTACCTAGACTTTAGCAAGGCATTTGACACAGTCCCACACAAAAGATTAATAAACAAATTAGCCAGCCTGGGAGTGGGTCCAAGGGTGGTAGCCTGGGTAAAACATTGGTTGGACAACAGGACACAGAAGGTAATAGTAAACATAATCCACAGTGAAGAAAGGGGGTTACTAGTGGGCTACACAGGTTCAGTGCTAGGTCCAGTCCTTTATGTGTCTTTATAAGTGACATAGCAGAGGACTGGAAGGAAAAGAATATGTCTCTTTGCAGACGACACAAAGATCTGCAACAGGGTTGATGCACAAGGTGGTGGAAAAGATGAGAAGGGACTTGCAAGGTTGTAGGAATGGTCAAATGCATGGCAGCTTGATTCAGTGCACAGAAGTGCAAAGTAATGCACCTGAGAAACAAAACCCAGGGAAGAGTACACAGTGGGGGTGAGATACTGACAACAACAAAACTGGAAAGGGACCTGGGGGTAGTCATATCAGATGACCTAAAGGTGGGCCAGCAATGTGAGAAGGCAGTAAGGAGGTCTGGGGGGATACTGGGATGCATAGGGAGAGGCAACACCAGTAGAAAACAGGAAGTTGTTATCCTTCTCTACAGACTGTTGGTGAGACCTCATCTGGAGTACTGCTTGCAGTTCTGGAGACTCCATCTCCACAAAGACATAGACAGTATGGAGACTGTTCAGAGGAGGGCAACCAAAATGTTGTAGGGTCTGCACCAGAAGACATACAAAGAGAGACTAAAGGAGCTTAATATGTATACCCTCAAGGAAAGGAGGGAGGGAGGGGCATGATAGAAATTTTAAGTACCTCAAGGGAATCAACAAAGTCCAAGAGGGTAGCATCTTTCAGAAAAGAGATGTGCAAGAACAAGGGGCACAATTAGAAGATAGAGGGGATGGCTCAGCGGTAATGTGAGGAAGTATTTTTTCACGGAGAGGGCTGTGGATGTGTGGAACCACCTTCCTGAGGAGGTCTTGGAGTCAAATACAGTGGGGAATTTAAGAATGCATGGGACAGACATAAGGCAATTCTAGTGAGGGGTAGGAGAAAGTAGCTGCTGTTGGTTAACTAGGATCTGCAGCTTATCCATTAGGTAGGGAAATGGGCAGACTAGGTGGGCCAAGCGGTCCTTATCTGCCATCAAATTCAATGTTTCTATGTTTGTAAGTACCCAGGTCTGAGGGATGTATCAAGCTCATTCACAACTCCTTACTCTAACTTGTAGGCTGGGCTGGGAACTGTAGTCCAGCCCCACCTGGTACAACAGCAATACCAACAGTGAACTTAGGCATTGACAAATGATTGTTACTCTTGTGCTGCACCATCTCAGCCTATCCCTGTCCTTCCTGAGGTGCGGCTCCAGAACTGGCTGCAGAAGTGATTGCCTCTTATAATATATCAAATGCATAAAAGAATGCTGAAGCAGGCTCAAAATGGAGAACAAGATTATTGTTCAAGACAAGACATAAAGGTGCGATTAAAAAGCATAAAATGTATAGGTCAAAATTTCCACCACCAACATGCAGTACTACATTAATCTGACCCTTTACCATCACTAAATGCAACTAGGTTAAAATCTTCTATTACATCTTCAAAATACTTTCTATTAACACTGTCAAACACATCACCATATAAAGAGTTATAGCTATTAGAATCTCTTCAAAATATTAACATCCTCTCAACTTTACCTAAAACAGTTGAAAAGTCTTTATCTAAAGTACAACATGAATCAACAAGAAATATTAACATAATGCCATCTGAGAAAATCCTGAACTGTATTACATTCAGTATGAATAATTACCACAGCCTCTTTATACTTGACAGCAGTTTTATGCAAATGTAGCACCTACCCCACTGCTAGAAGCCCTGTCTGCACAAGGAAATAAATCCAGGAAAAGAGCAGGAAAGGCTGCATGTCAGCTAGATTTCTTGTACACAAATCACTGTGCTGCACTAATGTCTTCTCTCTTGATCATGTGCAGTCACCCATCTCACATTCTGCTGTAATAAGACTGAAAATATAATACATGGTAGCGTCCTGGTTGACTATCCTGGGTGAAAACTTTACAGATGTTGCCAAAAGACAAATTACAAAACTTCAAATGATGCTCTGCTACTTTGTAACAATTTGACTTTTCTTTTGAGTTACAGACTTAACAGTGAAAGACTTCTACAACAAACTCAATAAACAGCACCTCATTTGCCATCAAGGTATCTTCAGATATTTAAATGATTACCTGTTTTACTATTTCCCAAAACTCTGTCTGGGTCTAGGCCAAAACTATAGGCACCCAGATAGGTGTTACTTAAGCAATGAGGCACGATGGTGTGTGTTATTGTGTAATAATGTCACTCCTGGGGTAGGTTGAAGCACGAGGTGAAGCTGAGTGCTTCCACCACCCCAGGAGCACGCTATTACATAATAACACATACCCTGGCGTGCCTTATTGCTACTATACAACAGCTTGCTGCAAAAAATAATAAACAGTTGTAAAATTATGTTTTCATTACATTTGTATTCTTTTTTTTTCTATAGGAGGCATATATGTTGAAACAAGGAGGAAAAGTAGTCCCCAGTAGGTGGTGCTGGTGCTGCATGCCCTGACCCCTACAACTTCCTATAAGGCTCTGAGTGTCTATATTTGAATGTGCGCCCTCCCCCGATACTCACACACTTATTGTGTCCATATCATTCAGTTGCACTGGTTTTTGTGACAGCCTGATTGCGGCAAAGATTGTTGTCATTTTTTTTTTCGAATTGTGATCTGTGGGGAGAGCCGAGGAGGAGGAGAACATGCACTGAGGCAGTTAAGAACAGTGAACGCATTTCAAACCAAAGCCGCGGTCACCACCATACCGCTTGCATTCCTTCGCTGCTTTACAGCAGTTGTTTGTAAGTGCTTGTGGTTCTCCGGTACTACTGGCATGGAGGAGAACTTTGATTTGCAGGAGTGTGTGTTCGTGGTGTGACTGGTGAGCTGGGGCGAGGTACAGCAGAAGCAGTTCTGGGAGCACTTGGCATAAGGGCGTCAAGCTTGTGTTCAGTGTGATTTTAATTTTACAAAGCAGAAAGGCTGTGACACTTATGGGGTTTTACATGTTGATTTTTAAATAGTGGAAGCAGCAGTTTTAGATTTCTTTACTTACCGTGGAAATGTGAAGCTGTGTTAGCATCTGGGTAGTGCAGGAGGAAGGGGTATCCTTAAGTGTGCTGCAGTCATGTTTGTGCCTGCCCTAGATACAGTGATGTCATTGTCTAATAACATCACTGTCTCTTTGGGTCAGTAGCCAATCAAAGTCATAGTATTTTTCTTGCCATTATATAATTGCACATATCTGTCTTGTGTTGACCCACTGGAGCTGCAGAAGATGACACTCCTACCACCATCCACAACCCCTGTCCCCTGTAGTCCTCTGTCTGGTGCAGAGCCATGTATTGGAGCAAGGGTGGTAAGGGTGGGTGGAGCAGGTCCAGACCACAGACATCCAATTGATGCCCATACCAGTTCACAAGTGGATCATTGCCTGCGCAGGGTACAAGGACTGATGGGATATGGCAGCAATTCCTAAACATTTTGGAGAGGGTACAATAATCCTAAGGTATGTAGGGTAATGGGAACAGTGTGGCAGGTGGGAGGTGAAATCCTACAGAAGCGCCAGCCAGGATGCAACACTATATCTTGCAATATTACTGCAGTGCACTATGGTATGCTGGTGGGAACAGTGCAATTCAATGGCAATCAAGCCCTTTTGTCATGCAGTATTTTGTGAGATGTCATTTACTACAAGGTATTGCATTGCATCCTGGCTGAGTCCACTGTATATGAGGCTTTTATCTTATATAGGTAGGGACTTAAACATAGATTAACTTAAAAGAAAAGTACGGAAACTACCGCTTAAGTCTGTCCTGAAGCCCTGCAATGTATTACTTCTTAACAGAGCCGACTCAGTTTTTAGCTTATATTTTGTTTTATTTCAGTGTTGTGTAAAGTTTGTTGTTATTTCATTTTTGTTGTTATTTTGTAGTTAGTCTATTGACAAGTGATAGTTCAGGCAGTATAGCGAGTTAAGTAGAAAGGCAGCATTTGTTCAGGTCTCAGATAGGGGTTTTCGGCATTCGTAGTAGAGAGACCCATGTGGGATGCCAGATCGGTAGCAATCCACTGGTAGTGGATTGCTTGCATCCACTTTCCCTCTAAAGCTGTTGTAGCTCCTGCCATTCACAATTTTTAAAGTGGCAGCATTCAGCCTTTTTCTTTGCACCTGGTAATGTCACGCGGCAGACTGTGAGTTAAAGCCTTGACCAGCTCCTTGAGTGTAGGGGTAGGGTGAGCCATGGAATCTCGGTGAACATTTTGGACAGACTGTATTGGAGACTTGGATTTTGCCTGGTGCTGACCGACTGACCTGGCATTGACTGGGTGTCTTGGAGAGAAGGCCAGCTGGAGGTGGGATTAAACATGGTGAACAAAACTGCTGAGAGGTGGAAACTGAAGATTGGGTCAGCCGCTGGTGTGGTGAGAGCACAACCAAGATCTGCAGCAGAGCTGATTTCACTTGGTCCCATATTGTCTCCCCAGATACAGGTACTTGCTGCTTCCTTCCCTGAGAGGGACCCGGGGAGTGCGAGTTGTGGCAGTGCTGATTGAGAGGACAGTACTGGGAGTTCTGACCAGAGGTTGCTTCTCTGATGCTGTTTGAAGGTGGGTGGACTCTAGCTGCCAGTGGACAGCTAGGTTCTCAGTTGCCCCTGTCCAGGGAGACCTGTATTGGCCAGTGGCTATTTGGGGTTGCTCTGGGGATAGGTGAGACACAGTACTTGTCACCTGGAGCTGCAGCACTGTGCCTGGGGTCACAGCCAGGGTCTGGTGGTGATTTGGAAGTGGCATTGGGGAGCACTAACTGGAGGGGTGTGCTTCCTCAAGAGGCCTTAGCACTAACCACTGCTGGCTGGTCGCTAACCTCAGGGGCAAGATATGCGCTCTGAGGTGGGGTATGAGTTGAGTCAGGCAAAGCGGCTTGGTCTGCTAATAGGTCTGGTTAAAGTCAGAGTTCCTGTGTAGCGGTCTGTTTGCAATCAACAGCAGATTCCGTGTAACCACTGGGGAGGTAGCTAGAGTACCTCCAAAGACTATTGAAGTGCATTAATTTCAGTATTGCTGACAGTGGAGAGGACAGCAACTTCTTGGACTATGACTACTAGGGAGGGTGAGGGTGAGAGCCTCACTCACCTCAAAATACCTCTTTGGAGTTTTTGGTTTACTTTTGCACCTGGACACTACCTCTATACTTTGGACTATCTGGAACTTTTAAGTAAATTATTGTTTATTTGATGGGTGGGGTCTATTGGGTTGATAAGGGGTTAGTGGATCTGAGTGATTGTTCTTGTTAGAAGCCCTTGAGGGGATTGTTGTTTCATTTTGTAAGTTGGGTAAATTGTTTAGTTTGTTTATTTTGTTTTATTAAGTAAGTAGTGGGCTGGCTGTTGGGGTTGGTGGGGGATCATGTGCTGACAGGCGGCTCTCGGTCAGGCACTACTCCTTTGTTGGGCTCCATGGCCTCCTCCCTTTAACTGTTTTCCTCTGTCCACTGACATTTATGGTCATTGTTGGGCATTGGGATAGTAAGGAGAAGGTGTGGGGGCCAGGATCTCAGGAGGAGAAGACCAGGGTGGTTGAATAGGGGTAGTGGGGGCAAGAAGTTGCTCTTGGTTGAAACAGAGACTGGAAAAGGTCTTCCTTGTCTGGTCCCCATATCCAATGACTCCACCTTGAGTGGGCAGGTGGTGCTTCTGCCTTGGAGTCCCATCCAACCTGGGTGGTGTTAAACAATGCTAGGTCCATTAAGAACAAGGCAGCAGTACTGCTGATCTTGTTGGGTCAGTGGCCTGGCTTGCATCATCGAACCTGGCTGGATGATAATGCCAGCACAGTTTTGAGGCAGCGGCTCTGGCTGGGTTCTCGGTCATACACCACCGAGATTGGATCTAGGGGGTTGCCATTTGTTTTAAAATGGACTTGGGCCTGATAGATGTACCAGTGGGAGATCCAGTCCTTGAATGTATCCTGGGTGCAGGTATGGGGTGCAAAATTCTTTACATTTACCTTCCACCGGTGGTGGGAAGCACTTTGCAGGAAATCATGGACTTCATTGTCGACACGGTGTTGGAGCCTCCCAGAGTGATGGTACTGGGTGACATCAATGCCTGGATCGACTATGAACTCTCAAATTCTGGACAGGATTTCCTCCAATGGATGAACTCACTGGGCTTCATACAGCTGGTTTACTCTGCAACCCATATTTTGGGTCATTCAATGGACCTAGTTTTCCTTCTGGGTATGGAGAGCTCTGACTTGGTGGTGGAACTGGTTGGATGGTCAGGTTCAACTTCCAGGCACCCCTTATAGGCCTGCCCTGTGGAGATTGACCAGTATCGCCCACTAAGGGGTTTGACCCCAGAAGGCCTGATGGCAGTCCTGGACCTATTGGGGTTTCCGGGTGCAAGCTGGGACTCAGAGAGCATAATTCAGGTCTATAATAGGGCCATGGTGGGAGCTCTGGACCCATTGCTCCAGTCTGTATTCACCCTCTTTCTACTCATCCTCGGGCCCCATGGTTCAGCGGGCTTTAAGGGAGATGGGGAGGAGGAGGCGAGTTGGAGGGATGCTGGCGGAAATCTGGCCTTGATGCTGACAAGATTAGATTGATAGCACTTTATGCAGACTATCAGTCGATGATCTCACATAAGAAGGCAGAGTTTCTTTCTGGCAAGATTATGGCTGCACGGAATCGATCAGCCCAGCTGTTAAGAACTGTGGACAGACTGTGCAATCCAGCCTGTCCACAGTTACAGAGAGTGTTGTCACAGGAGCAATGTGATGAGTTCACTCACTTCTTTGCAGATAAGATTGCTGACATCAGGTCAGAGATCAGTCAAACCTGCTCCGATGGGAGGGGCAATGATGAGTGCGAGGTTGCATCACCTCGGGCTAGTCTGGTCGGCTTTTGATCAGGTGGCAATCTTGGATGTCATGATGGTCATGCAGAGTATGCGGCCGACCTACTGTAGTTTAGATCGGGCCCTACATGTCTCCTTGTGGGATATGTGGATGTCATCGGCCCGGACCTCGCTGAGATAGTCTGGTGTTCTTTAGAGACTGGGGCATTTCCTGACTCCCTGAAGGAGGCAGCAGTGGTTCTGCTCCTCAAGAAATCTTCTTTTGATCCAGACTGTCTCACTAACTACAGGCTGGTCTCCAACTTACCTTTGTGGGGAAGGTTATTGAAAAGGTAGTATTGCTGCAGCTGGAGGACCATCTTACTATCCATGACATCTATGATCCTTCCAGTCAGGATTTAGGAAGAGGCATAATAAGGAAACTGCTCTTGTTCAGGTTCTCAATGACCTCCTCTTTCTGAGAGACATCGGAGAGTCGGTCCATCTTGGTCCTCCTGGATCTCTCTCTTGACATTTGACACCATGGACCATGGAATATTGCTAGATCACCTACAGTTGCTCTGTGGACTGCTAGGTACAGTCCTCAGATGGTTCCAATCTTTCCTCACTGGCAGGTTTCAAAGAGTGGTGTCGGGGATTTTTTCTCTGACCAATTTTCCCTGCCATATGGGGTACCGCAAGGCTTAATGCTGTCTCCATGTTGTTCATGGTGTACATGTTGCTGTTGGGGGACATTGTAAGATGTACAGGCTGGGTTTTCACTGCTATGCAGATGACACTCAGTTGTACATGTCCTTGTATTCAATCAGGAGTTAGTGGTCCGGTATTTAACAACTGTGACTAGATGAGTGCCAGCTGGTTGAAGCTGAATGCAGACAGGACTGAGGTGTTGATTGTGGACCCGCATTGTCAAGATGAGGGGTCTTCAGCAGGACAAGTGACCGGTCTTGTAGTAGCAGATCACCAGCTGAGGACCTCTGACCGGGCATGGAGTCTGGGTTTTATTCTTGATGAGAGGCTGACCCTGAAATCTCAGGTGTCATCCGTTGTCAAGACCTCATTTTTCCACCTGAGGAATATCACCTAGATTAAGCACCTAGTTCCGCCCGGTGATCTGCTGACACTCATCCACGTCTTTGTGACCTTCCGCCTGGATTACTGTAACTCCTGTACTTAGGGCTGCTCGGGTAGAAATCGCTGGCTGCAGCTGGTGCAGAATGCAGTGGCCAGATTACTGACTGGGCTTTCTCAATCTGCCCATATTACACCTGTGGTGTGCGAGATGCGAGGCTTCCAGTTTGGTGGAGGATTACCTTCAAGGTCAGTTTACTGACCTATAAAGCCCACACAGTCTGGGACCACACTACCTGCAAGAGTTTCTGTGTCCCTACTTCCCTCCCGCCCACTCCACTCCACTGAAAAGGGATTACAGAGATTCCCATGGTTCAGTTGCAGTCTTCTGGTGCATGTGCTTTTCGCTATATAGCTCCAACCCTGTGGAATTCTCCACTCACTGTCCGAGAGTGCCTGACAGTGGAGAGCTCAAGGCCACCCTGAAAACCTGTCTATTTAATCTTGCATTTCTGTAAAGTTAATCGATTTTAACTGTTATCAGAATTTTAATTAGTTATGGTTTTATATTGCTTGTATTATATTTCCTTGTTGTGAAGTGCTTTGACTTTAAGAATTGCACTATATAAATAAACTATATTACTATTAATATTATTGTTATTATTATTAACCCTCAGTAGGTGTCCCACTGTGTTTCTGAACCCAGCTATAGACACAGCATTGACCACATTGCTTGATAGACTATTCTACCCCCCACCACCCACTCCTTATAAAAATAATTTCTAATGACCTTTTAAATCCACCCCCATTCCAACTTGAGATTGTTCTCCAAGTAGGTGACCGATTCTTCAACTTGAACAACTCTGTGACATTCACCTTATTATATCCTTTGTGTATTTGAATGTTTCTATCATATTCTGTTTTTCAGACAGTACATACTGATATTTTGTATCTCTCCTCATAGGACATACCATAGGACATTGAACATAGTCTAGAGTAGGCATACAAAGGGGTAAAGCTAAGTTGAAAGGGCAAACTAAAAGTACCTGTAGTGCAGGAACTGAGGTAATGACACTCTATCTAGGGAAGGTAAAACAAAATAAAAGAAGCAAAAAGGAAAACTTAAAACATCCTATCTAGTGTAAACTAACAAAGGGGTTAAGCTACAAAAAAAAAAGGGAAATTAGAAACACCCTATCTAGGTAAGAGTAAAAGCTGAGTATAGGAGGTGGAAAACAGAGCCACTTTTCACACAGGTATGATCTACAGACCTCCAACATGGGGACAGTTTAGATAAGGCTCGGTGGAAGTCTTTGACGAATGGCAGAAAAAGGAATTGCTGCTGCTGAGGGACTCAGTCTGCCTAGTGTAGATTGAAGCCCACCAGCCACAGCTTCAGCTAGAAGCAGGGACATCCTGAACTCCTGCAGGGGGCATTTCTCAGGCAACTAGTCAAGGAGCCCACTTGTGATAGGGGCAATACTGGATTTGGTACTTTCTAACAGGAACAGTGTTGCAGATGTCAGGGTGGGAGGCCACCTGGGGACCAGTGATCACTGTGACAGTGTGGTTCAATATAAGGATAGCAGTGAAGCAACCCACACAAGAATGAGGGTCCTGGACTTCAGGAGGGCAGATAAAAGGAAGGCTAAGGAAAGGCATAGTCAAGGCAGAAAACCTCTGTGCAAATTGACTGAGCAAAACAAGAAGAACAAACTCAGTCAGAGCCACTATGACTGATAATACATTAAATTGATAAGGGATATAAAAGCATATGTGTGGGGCGTACATACATGATGAACATTGTACATATCAATGTGTAACAACACAGCAAGCGTGTATGCTGTTTTTAAAATAATAACTGTTTGCTGAGGTATATTAGCATTTTGCATGGTTGCCTAGTACTTGAAACCAGCAATGATGAGCCACTGGAGAGGTTCAAATGTACTGTAGCAAGCAGTTTATATTGTTTATATAGATAGGAGCACAAGTGTGTTTTTAATTGAAAATGACAAAACAAGGAAAGACAAAACGAGGAAAGAACAATGAGAATTTGAAGGATGTAAATAACAGAACCACATAACAGTCATTACTGGTGTTGAGTGTGACCCATGCTGACTGAGTGGTCCTAGTAAGTGACATGATTGATGCCTCATTACTTCCACACTAACTTGACTGAGTGATCAGTTTTGCAGAGTTGAATGTCAGTATTACATATAAAAACAAAAATGTTGTAGTGCGGTGTATATTGTTACGTTGGCAGAGGTCCCATTATAGTCTGGCACCTGGCCTGTGTTTGCCCTGAAGGTGAGGACTGGGTATTTGAAGGATAGCCAAGGTGGTGGGTGCATTACTCATCCACTGTCACAGACTGCCTGAGTGTTTTAAGTGAGGGGGCTGAGGTACTAAGCAGCTGTGTCTTCAACCTCATAGAGCTACCAGGCCTGAGCCTGATGACTTGAGAATCTGATACCAATTCCGATTACTGAGTACCAATCCCAGCGGCGACTGGCAAAGTGAACTTCTCTGGTTCAATGGTTCCTTTCAGTTTAGATTGACTTTCCCACCACTTGGCATCTTTCCAGACCACTGCTTGCTATTTGCTAATATATTACTGTGGACTACCTACCCATTATCTGCTGCTGCCTGCAGTTTGTGTCCTATGCTGACTGCCACCTCACCACTACCAAGTGCAACCAAAAATCTTTTTCAATAAAGGTAGGTAGGAATGATTGAGACTCAGGAACGAGCCGTCATCACAGCTCTCCCCCAGCTGTGCACTGTTTGACTCTGGTGCCATGTTCAGCAGCTCTTGGCAATAATTGTTGGGTGTGACAGTAGTGCCTCCTGATACGCAAACTGACAGTCAGTCAATTTAATTGCTATAGTGGATAGTGCCCAGGACTCGAGAGAGACTCTAAATATTGGTGGGGACAAAATAATGCTTTTACATGGCTCAAAATGTTGAGGGGGCTTTATCCCCATCTGCCCCAATAATTACACCCATGAACACCAGACTGCTACCGCCCACCACTTGAACAACAAAAGCTCTGTTATAAGTTGGATTGGTGGACGTGTTCTGAGAAAGGAGTAAGCACATCTGAAGACAATGAGATCGCAATGAGGAGAGACTGCTGCAGTGAGCAAGCAGCAAGAAATCAATGTATACAGTGAATCACTGACAACGGACTTCACAGATAGTAAGTCAAGAATTAAATTCTTGAATTTTGCATTCATCTTACCCACTCGTAGGTCTAAAGCCTTGATTGCTTTCATCACATCATTGAGAGTAATGTCTCTTGTCTGTGATTCACTGTATACATTGACATCACTGCTCGCTCACTGCAGCAGTCTCTCCTCACTGCAACCTCTCTCCAGACATGCTCACCCCTCTGCACAAGTCTGTGAGTCCAAATGAAAACAGAACTTTTCTTGTTCAAGTGGCAGAGGAGGCAGCACTCCGGTGTTCCCCCTCTGGTTAGCTGATAGTTTGTGTATGTTTGTCATGCATTTGTGTCTCAGAGCTGCCTATGTCTACACAATGCACAGTACACTCTGATTCAGGGAAAAAGAAAGCTATCTCTAGATGTTCAGTGTACTAGCAGCTGCAAATGTTAGCAAGACAATAGAGCAGTGAGGGAGGGAGAGAGAGAAAGAAGCACTGTAGTAAAAGGAGAGGATACAGAGATGTCCTTCAACTCCACTCAATGAACAGAGACAGCTGTGGTGCATTTGGTATCCAGTCACATGCTTACAGCTCCCTTCTTCTACTACATAATAGCAATATGACAGCATAGCTCTGACTAGGTAGCCAAAAAGAGAAAGACCTCTATGGTTCTCTAAGGAAGTGTCTGAAAGATAAATGCTAAAGGGTAGCTTTCAGGAGGTATAAAGTGACACAGAATGACGAGGACAGGAGGTGTAGCAGGAGAAGCAGAGGAAGGGAGGGAGGAAAGTGGTAAGGAGCGCAAAGCTGCAAACTGGGGAAATAATAGCCCATGGATAATGAAATGGGCAAGACATTTTTTAGTTGCATTAGTGAAAAGAGGAAGACTAGGGATGGATTGTGAGTAGAACTGGATGAAAGCTGTGAATTCCACTTTTAGCAGAACTTTCGTGAAAGTTTGCCAGCTTGCACAGAATTTTCTGAACTTCTGCCTGTGGCAAAATTAGAAATCTGCTGAATATGTTTGGCACATTTTTGCCCTGTTCCTCGAATTTTGTTGCTGTACTACAGAATAATACACATGAACTGTGGAACTAATACATTAATCCACAATTCATGCAATTATTCCACAGCTGAGTCCGTGCCATCCAGGTATAGAAAAACAAACTACCTGGTGTCCAGAAGCACCCCCCGATTGCTGGTCCCCTAACAATTGCAACATTTTTCTGGTGTGTAGTGGCACCCCCACCCTCTAATGACCAGACCCCTAACAATTTATCATTTCTCTGATGACTAGTTGCACCCTTCTTGCACCCCACCCTCCAAATCACAACCCCAAACAATTTAACATTTCCTTGGCATCCAGTGGGACCCCCATGTAATGCCCCAAAGGTGGTCATTCCAGAAAAATTAAATTAAATTAAATGAAGCAGAATACACAGGTGCTTAGAGTACCTGCTGCAGGGGTAGGCAGCAGGGTACTGTCGAAGGGCCCCTAGACATAAAAAGTCAACCTCCCTACACACACAAAACACTGTAAATAATAAGAAAAGTGCACCTGTGCACTTACAGCTGGTCAAAAGATAGATTTTGTAAGCATTCCATGTCATAATCGAGTTGATGGAATGCTGTGCTGAGTGGCTCATGCACAGCATTCCAATCCAGCCATTCTAGAACCAGTCAGTTTTATCTTTTAAAAATAATTCTATAACTGTTCAGTTGGTCAGTTGCTGTGGGACTGTGGAGTAGAGAGGATCACAGGAGTGCAACAGGGACTTGTGGCTTACCTGGTGGTTGTGAAGCCAGTCCTGTTGACTCCTGGTGAGTCCCTCCTCCAATCCACGAAGAATTCTTCTCCTGCTCCAGTTCATGGTTGGTGGTGCCATCAGGGGCTACAATTAGCATCCCGTTCGGCAGTTTTAGGGCTTAAAAGCCCTCCGTTTATTTATTTTTTTGTCCCCAGGTGTTTTCACAGTTCCTCCCGGTCCCACACGGCCGGCCAGAAGCGTTGCATCATTTTCGGCCATTGGAAGGCCCCCATGCGATCCCCGCCAGCTGCCTGTGCATTCCCTCCCTCTGCTGCAGTACCTCCCACCTCCCTGGTTGCCTCCTGTTTCCCGAGACCGCTTGGAAGCGGTGAGTCGCGGCAGCACACATTGCTGACCGCCAGTTTAAAAGGGATTGCATTTTGGTTAAAAAGCACATTAGGCGCTTATAGAGGCGGCCGAGTGCCGCAGGGAGCATTGGGTCATTAGGACCTGCTGCTTTAATATTCATTTGGGAGGCGGGACTAGCGACGCCCACAGGAGGGGCCAGTACATTAAGACCATTGAAAAGGCTGTTGAATATTCATTAGGGGTGGAGTGGAGGCGGGTTTGCTGCACATAAATGACAGCAGGCACTGGGAGCCTGCAGATTTAAATGGGCAACAGCATTTAAAAGGGCAATTCCGCCAAATATAAAGTAGGGCATTAGGCCCATTGTGAAGTAGGCATCAGGCCCAAAGTGTTGAGGGCATCAGGTCCATTATAATTGGGGCACCAGGCCCAATCTAAGGTGGGGCACCAGGCCCAAGGTAACGAGGGCACCAGGCCCAAGTACAAAGTGGGGCACCAGGCCCAGTGATTGAGGGGCACAGGCCAATTGTAAAGTGGGGCACCAGGCCCAATCTAAGGTGGGGCACCAGAGCCCGAAGCATAATGCAGGCTTCAGGCTGAGGGTAAGGTAGGGCATTAGGCCGAGTGAAGCCTGGTCTAAGGGAGGCCCCGACTCGCGTAATAAGGGCAAGCCAGCCTAGTGGTACTAAAGGGAGGCCCTGGCCTGCGGAATAGGGCAAGCCAGCCTGAGTGGTACTATAGGAAGGCCCCAGCCTAGCGGAATAGGGCAAGCCAGCCTAGTGGTACTAAAGGGAGGCCCCGCCTTATGGAATAGGGCAAGCCAGCTTAGTGGTACTAAAGGAGGTCCTAGCCACAACATACAGTAAGGGATCCTATCCCAGAATACCCTACCTATAGAAACAGGGGTTCATTTGAGACTGTTCTATTTGCCTATACCGTGAAATTACTGTGATTACTGTACTGCTTATGCTGAACTATTGTCCTAAGTACCCGAACTATTGCCCAAGTACCTGAACTGTTGTCCTAAGTACCTGAACTATTGTCCCGAGGTACCTGAACTATTGCCCTAAGTACCTGAACTATTGTCCTAAGTACCTGAACTATTGGTCCAAGTACCTGAACTATTGCTCTAAGCACCTGGACATTGGCCCTTATCAGTAACAATTACCCGAAGTTATAATTTGCCCTCCTCCGCAAATTATTGTACTATTCCACAGTTCTTTGGGCATTCTTCAGTTATATGTTTACTACTGTACGAAGACAGTCTCAATCTTCTACCACACTGCAGTCTCCTAGTGTGGTCTGTAACTACGATGCTCAGAATCAGTCTCTACTCAGAAGAAGACATCCTTCCAGCATTCTTCACTCCAGGAAGATCATCCATCAACTCATCCCGTCCGTTTGTGTCGTCTGCCGAAGTCGAGTCCATCGTCGGTCATACCAGTCGTGCCCGCCGTTTTCTTGTTTTCCACAGCTTGAAATCGTCTGCAGAAATGCATCATGACAACCCGTGCCAGTTTCGTTCTGTATGGTTCCTGTTCCAGATGTCCTGAAGTTGGTCAGCCTCTACAGAAGAGGAGAGCTCATCTTGGAGAACCTGTTCTGCGCCCCAACCTGGTCGTTCGAAAGTCGAGTCCGTCGAAGCCCAGTCCGGGATGCAGCCTACCGTTTCTTTGTTTTGTGTTAGTTCCTGATCCTAGGATTGCAGAGTCAACCATCATCTCTTCAGATTCTTATGGTTCCTGGTCCTGTCAGATTCCTTCCGAGTCCAGCTGGCCCTTGGAGTGCTGCAGCATCAGTTGGATTATGGTAGTCCTCCATTGATTCATCGCCACACAGATCTTGGTCTTTCTTCATCCTTGGCAACCCTAGAAGTGGGTTTTGGCTGAGGAACCTCTTGCTTCAGTGTGTGTTATTTCAGGAACCAGTTGCTTTGGTTTTCATTCGGCAGCCTCGAGAGAGTGGGCTTTTGCCAAGATATATGGTCTGTTTACCAAACCTCACCACCCCAGTGGCCTTATCTAGGTCCTTGCTGGGAATTGAGATTAGGGTTCTACAGTTCTGTTTTATTTCCTTGTAGCTACCAACAAGAACAACGGTGTACACGAAGACGGATCTCTGGACTCTTGTAAAATCTGGACTCTTTTGTAGATGTATGATGCTGATTACCCTAATGTAGTGCTGAGTAGCCCATGTAACTGGATTCTTGTATAGAGTATGAAGTACAGTACAAACTAGTATTAGAATAAGAGTGGCAATAGGCCTAAAGGTTATGCTTGTAGTGGTAACCATAAAAGTGGTAGATCAAAAGTATTTCAGTATATCCCTGTTCCATTGCCCTATTGTTCTTGGGCAACCCCATTCCTCCTTCTTGTGACTGTGTCTGTCTACCCTTGGTACCAAATAACGCCCACTCTGCAGGCATCAAAATACTAAGTCTAAGTTGACTCCTGCCTCTCCTTGTCCAGATAGCAGTTATCCTATCCAAAAATAATTTGGACCCTGGGTTTGCTCATCTTCATCTCGGCCCATCATATCACAAAAAATTGGCGAGTCGGCAGGATTGAGATAATTTATCTGAGGTGTCCAAAGTTGGGTGGCTTAGTAGGAAGTACCAATGGAGCCAAGGAAAGTAGTAAATTGTCTGGAGGAGACGAAATGGACTTAGAGGAGTATCCACACTCTCCCCTAACCATGCCATACTACTTTGGGCGCCATGGCTTCCACAGTTTTCCGGAGAGAAAGATGGAGACGGAACCAGCAACCTGGGAGAATTCCTTCAAAATGCAAGCCATGTTCCGTTGTATCAAATCCCAGAGCCCAAAAAGTTGAAATTTTGATCGGGCAATTGAAGGAAGCTGCCCACCGTGAAGTGCAATCATGGCTGAATGGAGCAAAAGCCACAGCAGACCAGATACTCCAGAGGTTGCAGCAGATTTTCGATGTTAGGACCGTGTCCAACCTCAAGATGAAGTTCTTTTCACGACCCAGAAGTCTCAAGAGACCCTGAGGGAGTTTGCACTGAGTCTACAAGAGCTGTTAAGAGTAATAGAGAGAGTAGACACGCAGAGGTCCGGGATGCAGACAGAGTTCTAGTAGAAATTTGTGGAAGGAGTACAAAGCGAGGCCTTGAAAGAGAACTACGGATGCTGCATTTGCAGAACCTGAAGTTGACTTTCTGGATTTTAAAGAGAAAGCCATCCGAATATTTGGTTCAGGGCATCCTAGAAAGGAAGCTCCAGCATATCCCCAAATCTCTGTGGGAACTCAATGGCCGACCTACACTCACAAGGGTTGGAAGAAGATCATTCTTGGCAATTAGGCCTCAACCAGAAGTGTCCTTATGAAGATGAGAGGCAGGAAGAGAAGCTGTTGAATACCAGCGCGTTCTGAACATGATCATATACCTGACCCAAGGTAACAGACCCGATATACTCTGTACAGACGGGCGCTCAACACCATTCAGAGCTGACAGAACAGATTGCTATGCTTGACCAACCAGATGGAAGAAAATGCATTAAAGAGATGCAGAGTTGGAAGGCTGGGTGGAAGAACGAGAAAAGCTTCGGTCCATCAGAGAAAGAGAGAAAGCATGATCGAATGAACTACTCAAGAAGGAGTGAAGGAAGATGCTCCATGATCGATTTGATGGCCAAGGAAGGCCCATATGTCACCGTGTGGTGTGAGTGGTCATGTCGAACGGAGACGTGGTCAGCCAGTCAACAACCCCTTAAGTTTAAACAGGAATTTTGGAGATGAGGACTGACCTCAAGAATAGCCGAGCAGGTCCAGCAGTCCCACTAGAACAGTCATGTTTTGTTGGCAACAGCCCCATGATTCCAGTTAAGGTCGATGGCATCAAGCTAATGGCGCTATTGGACACCGGATCGCAAGTCACCACCCTGCAAGGAAGAGAGTTCCGGTACTTGGACGCCCAAATGATCTGAAGCCACCTCCTAGATCTTGGGTAAAGTTGATCGCAAGCAATGGAGATGAAGTCCCATATTTAGGTTACCTGGAAGCTGATGTACAGCTAGGGATGAACATTCAACATAACACAGGCATCATTGTGAGCGACATTGAGAGTGATCAGCTACCACCACTCATTCTCGGATGAACGTTTCTACAGAATTGTTTCAGTGAACTAGTGAGCATCCTCCAGCAGCAAGCCAAACACGTGCCTCGAGGGAGAAGCATGCCCTGCAACAGACCATACACATTTGCAATGCCACCAAAGATTCGCCAATGCCAAGGGTGAAATCGGTAAGGTACAGGTGATGGATGCTAGACCTGTAACCTTAAAGCCGGGCACCGAAACAACTTTGTGGTGCAAAGCAAAGGTGGCCCCGAGGGTCAAGACTACGATGCCTCTAGTAGAACCCTACCCAATGAATAAGAAGGAACAGCCCATAATAGTGTTCTAGAAGCGTGGCCAATGGTGATCCGAGGTAGGATACCAGTCCGAGTGCTGAATTACGGACTCATGACATACGCTATACCGAACTCAGCCAGTTGCGCAGATCCACAGTATGTTTGCAGGATATTGTTGAAGCTGGAGAAGAAATGGAGAAAGTGCGGAAGATGGGAAGAAGGTAACTAGAGACAGAGTGGACCAAGGAGATCAAAGTTGGCAATGCAAAGACCAGCATGAAGCAAAAGCTGATGTTTTGGAGGTGGTTTTGCACTGGAAAGAAGCTTCAGCCAACACCCCTTGGATTTTGGGTCAGCTCATGGGGTACAACATCACATCAGTACCCATGGACATCCACCTATCTGGAGAGAGATTTAGGCCGATTCCACCAGCTGTACCAGCAGGTCAAAGAGATGATCAAGGAGATGAAAGAGGCGAATGTGATAAGAGAAAGTCACAGCCCTTGGGCAGCACCAATTGTTCTGGTCAAAAAGAAGGATGGTAAGATCCGATTCTGTATGGATTACTGCAAGTTGAATGCCATCACTCATAAAGATGCATAACCTCTGCCTGGGATCAAGGATTCTCATGGCTCTTCAGTCAGCAGCCGTGTTCTCCACTCTGGATCTGACCAGCGGATACTGGCAGGTTCCTATGGTGCCACTGGATCAGGGAGAAAACAGCTTATTACTCCCATGGGTTTATTTGAATTCACTAGGATGCCTTTTGGCTTATGTAATGCACCTTGAACTTTCCAAAGGCTAGTGGAACATTGTCTTGGGAGCTGAAATTTTGACACCTGCTGTTGTATTTGGACGATATTATCGTATATTCCAAAATGCACGAAGATCATCTGTGCCACCTGGACGAAGTATTCCAAAAGTTGATCCAGTATGGGCTGAAAATTAAACCATTCAAATGTCACCTACTGTAGACCAAAGTAAGTTACCTGGGACATATAGTCTCCAGGAGATGGAGTGACGCCTGACCCAGAGAAGATCAAGCTGTTAAGAAATGGCCTGTTCCTACCACCATCAGAGAGGTCCGAAATTTTGGGATTTGTTGGATACTACCAAGGTTTATTAAGAATTTCTCAAAGATTGCTGTGCCCTTTGCACGAACTCCTGAGAGGATCAGCAGAAGGTAGAGTCCTGAAGAATGCCTGGTTACATGGGGTACCGAGCAACAAGAGGCCTTCGATCAACTAAAGACAATACTTACGGAAGCTCCCATACTGGCGATCCCGACTAGCGAAACCATTTCTATTGTATACAGATGCCAGCAACAGAGGATTGAATGCGGTACTTGCACAAGAACAAAATGGTGTGGAAAGGGTAATAGCCTACGCTAATAGAGGATTAAGAGGCTCCGAAGGATTGACGCTCGCTCATAGCTATTTAAAATTGGAGTTTTTGGTGCTAGTCTGGGCCATCACTGAAAAATTTAGACAATATTTGGCTGCCACCCTTTCACAGTCTTCACAGACAATAATCCGTTAGCACACCTGAATACTGCAAAGCTAGAAGCCCTCAAGCAAAGGTGGGCTTCCGACTCAATTACAGATTTTCCATCAAGTATCACTCAGGTAAATTGAATGTGAATGCCGATGCCTTGTCCTGGATGCCTGAACATGGAGAGGTAGAAATAGATGACACCCCGCTGGAAAATATTGAAATGCCACCTTTCTACAGGTACCAGCTGAGATTGTGCAGGCATGCTGTCTACTTGCTCCCGAGGTTAAAGAGGAAGATCAACCAAAAGTAGATGACATGATTGTAATCAAAAGAACCTATGGGTGAAACTGCAAAGCCAAGACCCCATAGTGCGCCAAGTGAAAGATCTAGTTGCACAACAGAAGCATGAACAGAAAAGAAAGAAGGAAATTGACCACAGAGATGATGAAACTGTGGAGGCACAGGACCCGCTTGACAATAGAAGATGATCATCTGGTGAAGAAGAGTAGAGATCCCACCACCCACACAGAGATAACTCAAATCGTAGTTCCAAAGACCAGTGCTTCAGTAGTGTTGGAAGCATACCATGACAACTCAGGACATTTCGTCACAAGAAAACAGAGGCTATCATCAGATGGCGATTCTATTGGGTAGGAATGCATAATGATATAGCAAAATGGTGTGAGGAATGTCCAACATGCAACTTAAAGAGCAAGGAAAAGGGGAATCAGAGAGCTCTTCCATCCAATTGTCAGTAGCGCACCATTGGAACTAGTTGCTCTTGATCAGTTGAAATTGGATCCTAGTTCAAATGGACACGTTTACATCCTCACTGTGGTGGATCACTTTTCCAAGTTCGTAGTTGCAAGTGCAGTGAAAGATCTATCTGCTCGAACCACTGCTGAAACCTTTATGAGATGTTTTGTTCGACCTTATGGATACCCCACTAAAATCCTAACAGATCAAGGAGCGTCGTTCGAATCTCAACTCTTTCACTAACTGTGTCTCTATATGGGACTCATAAGTTAAAGACTACTGCTTACCATCCCCAAGGAAATGGACTTTGTGAAGAACAAACCAAATTCTCTTAGAAATGTTATGAGCTCTACCAGAATATAAATGTCCTTTCTGGCCAGCTTTACTCCCTGAACTCACGTATCTGTACAATAATACGATTCATTGCTCCACAGGTTATACCCGCACTATTTGATGTTTGGACGACACAGAAGACTTAAAATGGACTTAGTATTGGACGTGCCACCAGAAGAAGTTAAAGGAAAGAAGCCAGTGACAAATTGGGTCCAAGAACATAATGAACAGTTACAAGAAGCTGGAAGAATCGTTGGAAAACACATTGAACAAGCACGGCAGAAGCAGAAAACCAACTACGATATCAAGGCCAAAGCTACACCTTTACTTATTGGAGAAAGAGTAATGTTGAAAAGACCCAGAAATGCAGTAAACTTTCTTCAAAGTGGGAATCAGAACCTTATTACATCATCAAGATACCTTACCCTGAACTGCCGTCTACAAGATCCAACAAGAATTTGGACATGGCACCAAAATTGTCCATCACAACCTACTCAAAGCTTGCACTTTCAGAGACACTGTGATTGTTAAAGAACAGGACAGTCCTACACCGAAGAGAGGCAGGAGTCCACCAAAGACAAAATATGGAAACCAGAATCACCAACAAATTAGTGTACAGAACCTTGGACTCATAACGTCGATATGCATTCCCTTGACCATTCGAACTGTGTACCAGTACTAGCTCCAGAAATACCAGATTTTCTGGAAGGAGAATGTATTGTTCCAGAACCTATTGACTCCAACCCTGCAGATCTCAAAGATTGAATGCAGGTATCCCTCCTAGAAGGTATATCACAGAAGTTTCTCAACTCATACCTTGGTACAACAAGTAGCTCTAATTCAAGTAATTTCCCAGACGCTGTCACTTTAGGGTAAATCTTTAAAACAAAATTTACAGTACAGTAGATGTTTCAAGAATATTTTAGAGATTTTAAGAGTGTTTTATTAAAGTAAGACTTCATAGAGTATTAAGTAAGATTTTCATAGAGTATTAAGTAAGATATTAGAGGTTGATAAGATGATAGATGTTACAGAATGTTAAGGGAATACATGGGGACATGTATTGTTAGGGGCTCGATCTGTAATGCCCCAAAGGTGGTCATTCCAGAAAAATAAAATTAAATTAAATGAAGCAGAATACACAGGTGCTTAGAGTACCTGCTGCAGGGGTAGGCAGCAGGGTACTGCCTAAGGGGCCCCTAGACATAAAAAGTCAACCTCCTACACACACAAAACACTGTAAATAATAAGAAAGTGCACCTGTGCACTTACAGCTGGTCAAAAGATAGATTTTGTAAGCATTCCATGTTATAATGGCTTATGGAATGCTGTGCTGAGTGGCTCATGCACAGCATTCCAATCCAGCCATTCTAGAACCCAGTCAGTTTTATCTTTAAAAATAAGTCTATAACTGTTCAGTTGGTCAGTTGCTGTGGGACTGTGGAGTAGAGAGGATCACAGGAGTGCAACAGGGACTTGTGGCTTACCTGGTGGTTGTGAAGCCAGTCCTGTTGACTCCCTGGTGAGTCCCTCCTCCAATCCACCCAAGAATTCTTCTCCTGCTCCAGTTCATGGTCGGCGGTGCCATTGGGGCACCACAAAGAAGACAAAGCCTGTTTTTGCCCGTTTTAGGGCTTAAAAGCCCTCCGCTTATTTATTTTCTGCCCCCAGTGTTTTACACAGTCTCCCTGGTCCCACGCCATGCAGAAGCTACCGTGATCGCTGTCATTGGAAGGCTCCCCCCAAGTCATCCCTTGGCTGCCTGTGTGTTTCCTCCTCTGCTGCAGTACCTCCCACCTCCCGGTTACCTCCTGTTTCCCGAAGACCACAGAGGGGTGAGTGGCTGACAGCACACGTTGTGCTGACCGCCAGTTTAAAAGGGATTGCATTTTTGGTTAAAAGTGCATTAGGCACTTGAGGAGGGCGGACGAAAGTGCCGCAGGGAGCATCGGGTCATTAGGACCCAGGCTTTACTATTCATTTGGGGAGGCGTGGACTAGCGACGCCTATGGGGAGGGGCCAGTACATTAAGGCGATTGAAAAGGACTTTGAATATTCATTAGGGGGAGCGGAGGCGGGGTTTGCTGTACATAAATGACAGCAGGCACTGGGAGCCTGCAGATTTAAATGAGCAACAGCATTTAAAAGGCACTCCGCCCAAATATAAAGTAGGGCATTAGGCCCATTGTGAAGTGGGGTATCAGACCCAAAGTGTTGAGGGGCATCAGGCCCATTGTAAATTGGGGCACCAGGCCCAAGGTAATGAGGGGGCACCAGGTACAAAGTGGGGCACCAGGCCCAGTATTTCGAGGGGCACCAGGCCCATTGTAAAGTGGGGCACCAGGCCCATCCCAAGGTGGGCACCAGGCCCAAGCTAATGTAGGGCTTCAGGCTCAAGGTAAAGGTAGGGCATTAGGCCCGAGGTAAAGCCTGGTCTAAGGGAGGCTCTGGCCTAGCGGAATAGGGCAAGCCAGCCTAGTGGTACTAAAGGAGGCCCTAGCCACGCATAGTAAGGGATCCTATCCCAGAATACCCTACCTATAGAAACAGGGTTCATTTGAGACTGTTCTATTTGCCTATACTGTGAATTTACTGTGATTACTGTACTGCTTTATGCTGAACTATTGCCTAAGTACCTGAACTATTGTCCTAAGTACCTGAACTATTGGTCCAAGTACCTGAACTATTGCTCTAAGCACCTGGACATTGGTCCTTATCAGTAACAATTACCGGAAGTTATAATTTGCCCTCCTCCGCAAATTATTGTACTATTCCACAGTTCTTTGGGCATTCTTCAGTTATATGTTTACTACTGTACGAAGACAGTCTCAATCTTCTACCACACTGCAGTCTCCTAGTGTGGTCTGTAACTACCTTGCTCAGAATCAGTCTTTACTCAGAAGAAGACATCCTTCCAGCATTCTTCACTCCAGGAAGATCATCCATCAACTCATCCCATCAGTTTGTGTCCGCCAATCCGCCGGTAGTCCGTCATCAGTCGTACCAGTCGTACCTGCCGTTTTCTTGTTTCACAGCTTGAAGTCGTCTGCCGATATGCATCGACAGCTGTGCCAGTACGTTCTGTATGGTTCCTGTTCCAGATGTCCCAGTTGGTCACCCTCAGAAGAGAGAGAGCTCATCTTGGAGAACCTGTTCTGTGCCCCACCTGGTTGTTTGCAAAGTCGAGTCCATCGAAGCCCAGTCTGGGATGTGTCCCGTTTCTTTGTTTTGTGTTAGTTCCTGATCCTAGGATTGCAGAGCCAACCATCATCTCTTCAGATTCTTATGGTTCCTGGTCCTGTCAGAGTTTCTTCTGAGTCCAGCTGGCCCTGGAGTGCTGCAGCATCAGTCAGATCATGGCAGTCCTCCATTGGATTCATCGCCATGCAGATCTTGGTCTTTCTTCATCCTTGGCAACCCTAGAAGTGGGTTTTGGCTGAGGAACCTCTTGCTTCAGTGTGTGTTATTTCAGGAACCAGTTGCTTTGGTTCTACATTCTGGCAGCCTCAGAGAGTGGGCTTTTGCTGAAGATGTATGGTCTGTTTACAAACCTCTCACCACCCCAGTGGCCTTATCTAGGTCCTTGCTGGGAATTGAGATTAGGGTTCTACAGTTCTGTTTTATTTCCCTTGTAGCTACCAATGAAGAATGGCGATTGTACCACGAAGGCGCTTGGATCTCTGGACTCTTGTAAAATCTGGACTCTTTGTAGATGTGTGATGCTGATCACCCTAATGTAGTGCTGAGTAGCCCATGTAACTGGATTCTTGTATAGAGTATAGAAGTACAGTACAAACTAGCATTAGAATAAGAGTGGCAATAGGCCTCAAGGTTATGCTTGTAGTGGTAACCATAAAAGTGGTAGATCGAAAGTATTTCAGTATATCCCTGTTCCATTGCCCTATTGTTCTTGGGCAACCCCTTCCTCCTACTTGTGACTGTGTCTGTCTACCCTTGGTACCAAATAAATGCCCACTCTGCAGGCATCAAAATACTAAGTCTAAGTTGACTCCTGCCTCTCCTTGTCCGGATAGCAGTTATCCTATCCAAAAATAATTGGACCCTGAGGTTGCTCATCTTCATCTCGGTGACCCATCACACCCATGATCACTAGCCCCCTAAAATGTTCCATTTTCCTGATGCCTAGAGGCAGCCCCACCCTCTGGTCACCAGCCCTATAACATTTCCCTGGTGCCTAGTGGCACCCTGCCATCACTGGCCCTGTATTTCCCTAAGTGATGCTGTGCCTCTGCCTCCATCCTCCTCACTGCTAACTCAATTAAGTGCTTGTCATACAAGTTCACAACTGTGCACTCTTCTTGGTCTTACATCACACAGTAGTCATGGAGACAGTCTCCATGACTGCTGTGTGATGTAAAGACTAAGGAATGAGTGCACAGTTATGAACTTGTCTGACAAGTACTTACTTGAATTAGCAGTGAGGAGGACAGAGGCAGAGGCACAGACAACACTCAGAAATACAGGCCAATGATCAGAGGGTGGGGATGCCACTAGATACCATGAAAATGTTAAGAGGATGGTGACTGGTGGGTGGGAGGTGCCACTAAACACCAGGTAAATGGTAAATTGTTAGAGGGCCGTGGTTGGAGGATGGAGGGTGCCACTAGACACCAGAGAAATGGTAAATTGTTAGGTGGTCAGTGACTGGAGGATGGGGGATGCCACTAGACACCAGGGAAACATTAAATTATTATGGGGTCAGCAATCAGAGGTGTGGGTGCCACTAGATACTAGGGATTGGAAAGATACATAAATGGAGGGGAGCACAGCACTGTAATGCAGATTTTTTCATACATTCATTCCGCAGTTCAGTAACTCACTGAATGAATGTATGCATTTTGATTAGTGTATTAAACTGCAAAAGAAATTCCACAGAACTGACCTCTGATAGTGATCAGTTCTGCAGAATTTTCACAGTACATACATTTATTCCGCTGTTCTAAGTTGAAAATTCTGTGAAAGTTGCCAAAATGATTTCAATGTTTGCAGAACTTAAAGTCTGACTTTCACGCAAATTACTTAGGTGTAAGTTGTTTTGCACAGCTCTAATTGTGAGTTTAGGAAGGGCAGGTAGGAATGTGCAGAGGAGGATAAGGAAAAGCAGATATCTTGAACAAAAACTTTGTTCAGTCTTCACAGAGGAAGGTAAGGGATGGGCCACATAAAAGCAACAGGACAATAGAGAGGGGAGGTAGATGCAAGTCTATTTACAGAGGAGATAGTCCTGAAGGGACTCACAAATCTTAATGTGGACAAAGCTATAGGGCCAGACAGAGTTCACCAAAGGGTACTGAGATAGTTCAGGGAGGTACTGGCTGCACCTCTGACTGTCATTTTAACAACTCACTGGAAACAGGAGTGGTTCCAGAGGACTGGAGGAGGGCAGATGTAGTTCCACTTCACAAAAGTAGTAGTGGGGAGGAGACTGGCAACTATAGGCCAGTCAACCTGACATTGGTGATGGGAAGCTAATAGAGTCCTTTCTAAAGGAAAACATTATGGAGTATCTTGAATCCACTGGGTTGCAAGACCTGAGGCAACACAGATTCACAATGGGGATGGGGAGGGGTCATATCAGACAAATCTGATAGATTTCTTTGACTGGGTGACCTGGGAAATAGATCAGGGTGGGCTGGTGGACATGGCCTACTGAGATTTCAGTGAGGCTGGCTTTTGACACCATTCCACATAGGAGGCTCATAAGAAAAACTAGCAGCATGGGGTGGGTCCAAGGGTGGTAAACTGGGTAACAAATTGGTTAAGGGATAGATGACAGAGGGTGGTGGTAAACAGAGTTCACTCTGGGGATGGGAGGGTGACCACTGGGGTGCTGCAGGGCTCAGTGCTGGGACCAGTACTCTTTAACATCTTTATAAGTGACATTACAGATGCACTGGAAGGGAAGGTCTGCCTTTTCGTGGATGACAGGAAAGTCTGCAATAGTGTGGATGCTCCAGAGGGGTTAGAAAGAATGTGCAGAGAAATGAGAAAACTCAAGAAGTGGTCAAGGGCATGGCAGCTAGGTTTCAGTGTGAAAAGTGCAAAATCATGCACTTAGAGCACAGAAACCCACAGGCAGAGTACAGCATGGGGGAAGAAGTATTGAGGGATTGAGGGTCACCAAACAGGAGAGGGACCTGAGAGTAATCATATCTGATGATCTCAAGGTGGTGAGGCAGTGTGACAAGACAGTGGGTAGGGCTAGTGGGATGTTGGACTGTACAGGAGGGCTACTACCAGCAGAAGAAGGGAGGTGGTGTTGCTGCAAAACAGATCACTGGCGAGACCCTGCCTGGAGTACTGTGTCCAGGTTTGGAGATTACATCTCAGGAAGGACATAGACAGAGTGGAGGCAGTCCAGAGGAGGACAACTAAAATGGTGCAGAGTCTGCATCAGAAACCCTATGAAGAGAGAGAGACTGAGGGACCTCAATATGTACACCCTGGCAAAGAGAAATGAATGGGGGTATGATAGAAACTTATAAATACCTCACTGGTTTAAATAAGGTATAAGAAGGGAATATTTTTAAGAGGAAAAGATGCACCTAAACAAGAGGACATGCAATGAAGCTGGAAGGGGAAATTGAAGAGAAAATCAAAGAAGTACTTCTTCACTGTAAATTTTTTTCTTATATGGTAAATATGTTGTGTTGTTTCTTGTATAAACTGCAACATTCTATAAAGCTAGAAAGCTCAGAAATAGGGCCTTTTTGTCCTAATAGTTTTTCAGGTAGAAAAATACATTTTTACCACTACCCTTAAAATGATTTAAAGGTTTTTACTTATTTGGTATACTGCACCGCTGTAGAGGCACAGGTCAGAGAGCACAGGTAAATCAGGAGTAGTTGTAAATGCACTCAAGTAGTGTTTTATTATGAATAACAAAAAAAAAATTGTACAGGGTGGTTTTAATATAGGCAGTTCAAACAAAGCCCTCATCTTAGTTTCTCCAAATCTTCAAACTAGCAAACCCAGAGCATTGCTTTTAGAAGATCTGTTTGCCTGGCTTTATTACAGTTATAGCAAATAAAGTCTTTGGGTGCATATTTGTTAACCCCATTGTGACAGGGGTTGAATAAGGCCCTGCCCCATTTGTTATGCAGAAAGAGTTAAATGCAAGGATCTGTTCTATCCTCTCCTTTTCTGTCTCTTGTCGGTTTGGTTGCGCAACCAAGTGTTCTCATGAGACCTGCAGTAGGAACTGATCACTCTGATGGTCTTGCAGTTCTCTGCCTCTTGCAATCTCTCTGCCTTTACTTGCTGTTCTATCTTTTCTTCCCCTTGCACATCTGTGGCTATAAAATATATGTGAATCTCTCTGTGAAAGTGGGATCCCTGGTTTGAAATGTATATTGTTATACTGTTGAAAAGATCACATAAAACTATTTGTAATTTAACAGGTTAACCTTGACATGCAGCACAAACTCTGTTGCAGAGTTGTCAACAAGAGGCCAGTTCTGGGTCACCATGTTCTATTTTGCTACACTTGCAATGAAAGAAACTTACACGTTTGGTTCTTAATGAGTTCCCAGGCAAAGACGTATAAAAAGAGCAGCAATACTTTTACTAGAGAGAGACCAGAGACTGAAACTTGGAATTAGAGATACCCTCAGATGAAGGACTTTGTTTTCTCTGTTTGTGTTGCCTTTGTACATAGTTCTACTGAACAATTTTTATTTTTATTTTGCTGTTTTTGATTATAATAAAACACTCACTATGAATTTTATAACTGCTCTTGGTGTTCCTATGCATCCTGACCTATGCCTCGATGATAAATTGTGTTAGAAGTGGATTTACACTAAGCATACTCTAAGCCAGGAGTTTTGTGTGGGTACTAGACCTGGTACCAGGAAGCATGGAAGAAGGTATGGATTCTGTAGTAGCAAGCCCAGGAGTGCTTACCAGAAGGATGGCAGCCAAACTAGAAGCAGAAACAAAAGTCCAACCTGAGACTATACAGCCAGCACCAGTGATGGAAAGAAAAGAACAGGCAGTGACAGAATCTGAAAGCCTGACTGCCTTTGCAAATGGTGGATATAACAAAAAGAGAGAAATAGAAGGAGAGAGATGCAGCAGAGAGAAAAGAGATTCAATGTTTAGAGGTACAGAGAAAAGTTGAAATGCAGCAACTGGGAAGCAGAGAAAAGAAGAGGTGCAGTTACAGGAGCAGCAGAGAAGAGAAGAGATGCAGTGACAGGAGCAATGATGGCTGGATGCCTTACAAGCTATCAAAGCTAGAGGAGCTGGTATAGGTCCAGCAAAGCAGGAAGACACAAACAACCTAAAAAGACATTAAACTTACAAAGTTGTGTCCCTTGGATGAGATCAAAGCATACCTGATGACATTTAAAAGAGTTACCTGAGCCACCAGTGGCCAAAGCAGCAATGGGCAATCAGGCTGGTACCTTACCTGACAGGTAAAGCCCAACTTGCCTACAGCAGTATGGACATTGCACATTCAAAAACTATGACCTGGTGAAAAGAGAAATCTTGAAAAGATATGACATCTCAGGAGAGACCAACAGACAAAGATTCGGTCTTTGAAGTACAACTCAGTTGACAATCCTCGAGAAGCCTTCACCCAACTCAGAGAACTCCTTATTAAATGGCTCCAACCAGAGGGCAAAACAGTCTTACAGATATCGACACACTTGCAGTGGAGCAGTTCATAATCATCCTGCTTACATATGTGCTTTTTGGGTAAAGAACACTGACCAGAAAATGGGGAAAAGGCCGTTTCTTTGGCTGAAGACTACCAGATGGGAAGACAGATGCCACAGCAGCAAGGTAACAGCCAAGCACCGGTAAGACCCTCTTTTCCAGATTTAACTCCAAATCTTACAAGAACTGTGATAGGGTAACAAATCTGCACCCAAAGACTTTATTTGCTGTAACAGTAATAAGCCAGGCCATGTTGCAAGAAACTGCCATTGTAAGAGAGTGACACTGGAACAGATTTGTCCTTAGCAAATGGGGGCAAGCATTTTCTTTTTTTATTTTATACTTGTTAGCATGATTAGCATGTCTGCCCATTTTCATATGCGACATGTTAACATACATACCAAAATTGAAAACATTACACACTTATTACAAGTACAAATGATCATAAATAGTTATAGCACAAATATAGGTAACATCATATAATAACAAGAAACAGTTTCATTCACAAAACAATTGCATTTATCATTGTTCAAAATCCATATCCTAATAATATTTAGCAGATCTCAAGGTGGGAAATAAGACTGTGAAGGGACTTATTGATTCCAGAAGCAGACAAACCCTGGTGCATGCTGAAATTCTTGAAAGAACTGTGCCAATGGACCAGGAACTGGTGTCATCAGCACCCATGGTGACACTCGATACTATCCCACCACCCAAGTGACTCTGAATATTAATGAGGTGTCACACCAAGTGAATGATAAAATTCCAGAATCATACAGTGGTACCTGGCACTACAGCCATTTACATTTAAAGTGGTGCAGAAATCTGGGAAAGAGAATTTGTCAATGCTGATTTTCTGCCAAGATATGGATCAGGAACTGAAAATTCTGAAGGCTGTAAAACACAAAATGTGTGAGTTTAAACCTGCTGCATATGCATTGAACTGTAAAGGTTATGAAGTAATGTTAGAAGAGAATTAATAGAATGCTTTGGAAACCTGTTTTTAACAGATTCCCTCGGGGGTATGTGATAGGTTTGAATAAGGGCCTGTCCCTTTGTTATGCAGAAAGAGTTAAATGCAAGGATCTGTTCTATCCTCTCCTTTTCTGTTTCTTGTCTGTCTGGTTGTGCAACCAAATGTTCTCATGAGACCTAGGAACTGATCACTCCGATGGTCTGTGATTCTTTGCCTCTCACTATCTCTGCCTTCACTTGCTGTTCTGTCTTTTCTCTCTCCCCTTGCATATCTGTGGTTATAAAATATATGTGAATCTTTGTGTGAAAGTAGGATCTCTTGGTTTGAAATGTATATAGTTATACTGTTGAATTGATTGCAAAAAGCTATTTGGAATTTAGGGGTTAACCTTGATATGCAGCATAAACTCTTTTTCAAAGTTGTCAACAAGAGGCTAGTTCTGGGTCACCATGTTCTATTTTACTGCACCTGCAAGGAAAGAAACTTACTAAATTACTTTCTTAACAAGTTCCCAGGCAAAGCCTTATAAAAAGAGCAGCAATACTTTTGCTAGAGAGAGACTGAGAGACTGAAATGTGGAATTAGAGATATCTTTTTTTAGTTGTTTAACCAGGAATAGCACACTAAGCTGTAAGCTTTTTACAGGAGTGACCTGGGAGCACAAGGAAGTTAAGTGACTTGCTCAGGGTCACACAGTATGCAAGTGGAAGCTGTGGGATTCAAACCCAGGTCTGGTCTGCTGGATGTCACCAGATTTGCAGCTCAGAGCCTTAGACCACTATATCTTCAGATGAAGGACTTTGTTTTCTCTGTTTGTACTGCATTTGTATATAGCTATAATAAACAATTTTTTTTTTACCGATTTTGATAATAAAATGTTCATTGTGAATTTTATGACTGCTGATTTTCCTATGCTTCCTGACCTATGCCTTGATGACACCCACCAGAGTTCATATCTGATCTGGAGTTAAATCAGGACACAAAGAATCTTATTGGTCCTTGGCTGTTACTTGATGTTGTGGTGTCTGTCTCACCGGCTGATAGTCCTCAGCCAAAGAAACAGCCTTCTCCTCAATTTCTTTTTTTCTTTTTTTTAACTTTATCTTTTTATTCAAGATTTTGAGCAATACAAACAAACTTCCCACTACAGGCAGGATAGTAAGTCACTGTCAAATACAGCAATTATGGTAAGTGTAAGAAGCATACAAACAATGAAATAGTCATTATCTCTTATCCTAATCCAGTTGATAAATATTTATCAGATATATCTTTTGAAATAGGTAATCATAACTATTCAAAACATCACATTATTATACCTGATAGAGACAGTTGTTAGCATAAATCCATGTATGATAGTGGAATACAATAGTTTACTTGCTGGTTAAGAATTAAGGAGAAAGTAACCTAGAATCCTACCAAAAGGGATACTTATAGTGTAAGGATCATAGAAAGTGCTTAAACTGCCTAAAAAAAGAGAGACAACATCAGTTCTAAAATATTAACTCAGATAAAGGAAAAAAAATGTTACAAGTATTGTAAGAATTTCCTTAGTAATCCATTAGATGCTTGGGTTATTAAGGTAATTAAAATAGTCCTGCCAACATTTATCATATTCTTTCAGTCAGTTGTGAGCAGAGTAGGTAATACATTCCAAAGAGGCACACTGAGAGATTTTGAGGATATCAGAAAAAGAGGAATATTAGTAGTTCTCCAGAACATCAGTATAAGTCAGCAACTTGTGGAAAAAGTAAGTTAAGCCATTTATATTTGAGATTGAGAAAGGGAGATGTTAGGAGAAGTTGAAATTCCAAGCAAGAATAATTTAGGGTCAAAAGTGACATTATGTCCAAGTACTTTGGAAGCAAATTGTTGTACCTTAGACCAGAGTTTAAGTATGGGTCACAATACTGTAATATGTGAATAAATCTCCATGTGGTTTATTGCAGTGCCAACAATTGGTGGAGTTAAGCAAGCCCATACGATGAAGAACTGAAGGTGTTCTGTACCAGAAATGTAAAATTTTGTTTGAATTAAAAGCTACACATATCTTTGAATGCTTTATGAGTAAGAGCCAGCACTTACCTCACTGTAAATCAGATATATCGTACTTCAGAATTTGGCTCCATTTATTTTAGCTTTCAGAGATTGATCCAGTAAAGTGTTTTTGATATCTTTATAAATAATACTAGTTAAATTTGAGGCAGTACTGATCCATAAAGAAACATGACAGTCGATATAAGTCCTGTGTATGGGAATATTGGAGAAAGGTATTGCATGTAGTACGTAACTTGTAAGTATTTCTAAAAATCTTGTTTTGGAAGATCCCATTGAGTCAAAGCTCGTTGAATGATTTTTGGGTGAGGTGTTCTTTCCCAAGATATCCCCCAGAAGAGTTATGTCATTATTTTGCCATGAGCGACAAAAAATTGGGTATTTTCAAGAGAGATGTTTTGATTACCCCAAATGGGGGCATAAAATAAAGGGGTTGGATTAGATTTTAGTTGTTTGTGTAATTGTTTCCAGTAATATATAGAGGAGAAGATTGTAGGGTGCCATCTTAAATTTGAAGGAAGAGAGTTATAAATAAAGATGGTAGGGCATTTTCTATACTGAGCGATGATTCCATTTCTATCCACAGAGGTGCTTGGGGTGTAGATTTGCAAAACCATTTAGTAGTTTGTGAGGCATGAAAGGCCCATAAATAAGCTGTAAACCAGGGCATCCAGAAACCGCCTTTAGACCAATGAGATTGAAGTTTGGTACAACTGAACCTTGGAGTTTTCCTTGCCATATAAAATTGCCTATAAGTTTATCTAGTTTATTCAAGAAACTGGTGAGGAGAATTAAAGGATATTAACAAATAAATAAAATATTTTAGGTGCAATGAACATTTTGATAGCTGCTATCTTCCTGAGAAGAGACAAGTTATAAACTTCCAATGATCTAGAGTGGTTTTAATATTAGATAATAGAGGAGTAAAATTGGTCTCCCATATTTTCTCTAAATTTGGGACTCTGTTAACACCGAGATATGATATACCTGAGGGCCCATTGAAACCCAAGGGTTATTCATAAAGGGTTTACAAAAGAGTTTAAAGGTAGTGTTTCTGTTTTGTTAAAATTTAGGGCCAGACCAGAAATGGTGGTAAATTCGATAAGTAAATTTACAGTGGTTGTCCTGCCTCTTTGAGGTTTTCTAGAAAACTTAGTAAGTCATCTGCATATGATAATGATGTACAGTGCAGGTTACCAATGGGAATCCCTTTAATAGTGTTGGAGAAATGAAGGTGTCTAGTAAGGGCTCCATTGCTAAAATGAATAGGAGGGTGATAGCGGACAGCCTTGCCTGGTACCTCTGGCTAGAGACAAGGGAGATGAAAGAGTAGAGTTTGTTAGTATTCTAGTTGAAGGGAGTTATAAAGTAGTTTAATCCAGGAACAGAATTTACTAGTGAAACCAAAATAATTCAAAGTATGGTATAAGTAATTTCAATTTAGAGAGTTGAAGGCTTTTAAGTCAATAGCTATAGCAGCTGCATGGGTTTTGAGAGATTTAGCCCTATATATGAGATTAATTAATGAGTGAACATAATTGGAACCTGTTCTGCACTTAATGAAGCCTGCCTGGTATTTGTGTACTAGTTTAGAGATAAATGGTTCCAGCGGAGTCAGGAATTTTGCAAAGATTTTCCTGTCTGTGTTTAGCAAAGATATTGGCCTATAGCTAGAAGGGAGAGAAGGATCTTTGTCTTTTTGGTAATACAGTTATAATCACTTCTGACATGGAAGGAGGAAGTCTACCAGTTTGGTGGCCTCCTGGAAGACTTTAAAAAGCAAAAGGGCATAAAGTGTCAGAGAGAGTTTTGTAGAAATCTACCAGGAAACCATCTCTACCAGGAGATCTGCAGGACTTTAAAGAAGAAAGAGCCTTCTGAATTTTTGCAGAGTGAAAGGTAAGTCTAAGCCTTTCTTCTCTTGTTCAGAAAGTGTGGAATATGTATCTTGTCTAGAAATTGTTGTATGTAAGAGTTAGGAACCAATTTAGGAGAAGCATACTGTATACTTTTTTGTAGAATGCTGTCATGTTTTGGTTGATGGAGAAGCATCCGTATGTAATTGACCTGATTGGTCTTTAATTGTTTCAATATGTCTTTCTAACTGTTGATTTTTAAGTTGGTAGGTAAGTAATTTGCAGCTTATCTCCCTGTTCTCAGTATTTATGTTTGAGTTTAAAAGGGCTAGTTCCATTTTATGAAATAGAAGCTCATTAATTTTAATTCTGAGATTCAGTATTTCAAAATGAAGGCGTTAGGATTCGGTTTGGGGATTTGAAGTAGAGGATTCTTTTTCTTTTAGTTGTTTCTCCATGGTAGCTAGCTGTTGTTCTCCCATTTTCCTTCGTTGGGATGCAAAACTAATGATTTTCCTGAATGGTAACCTTAAAGCTTCCCACAATGTGCTCATGGAAGGTTTATTGAAAGAAAGGAATTCCATTATCTGTATTTTAACCCACGGAAGGAATTCTGGGTCCTTCATTAATAGAGATCCAGACGTCAGACCAGAGAGTTGGACAGTGGAGGACTCTACAGTAAATGTATACAGATGGGTGAGTGGTCTGATATAACTATTGGGAGAATGGAGGCTTCAACTATTTTGTCTATAATAGAGTGGGAGGCAAACCAATAATCAATTCTACTATGTGATTTATGAAGTGATGAATAAAAGGTATAGTCCCTATCTCTAGGGTGGAAAAGTCTCCAGAGATCTGTAAGTCCAAAATCTTTTATGAGTAGGGAAGTGCATTGATGCCTTGGGGTGAGCATCAAGAGATATTACTTCTGTCTAAATGGGCATTTAATGCAAGATTTAAGTCACCACCCATCAATATGGGTGCATTGTTTATATTGTTTGACAAAATTTGTTGAGCTAAATTGTGAACAAATTTGGAAGAATCAATTTGGGGCATACACATTCACCAATATTAAAGGTCCAGAGGGGTGTTGAGACAAACTATCACCCATCTGCCTTCTGTATCAGTAACTGTTTTTATATGAGTCCACTTAAGTTTTTATGGATCAGTATCACCACTCCTCATTTTTAGAAGACTAAGAAGAAGCAAATATCTGACTGACCCAGTCCCATTTAAGCCTGTCGGTGTCCTTCACCAAAAGTTGTTTCTTGTAAGAATGCTATCCTTGCATTATGTTTCTTTAAATGTGAGAGAATTTGTTTGTGTTTGTAGGAGAATTGAGTCCCTTAACATTCCATGAGTATAATAAATCAACTCATATTTAGTTAAGTTCAAGTTTATTTCAGGAAAACTCCACTGAGCAAGCTCATTCACAAGGAGGTCCTGATTACAGGTTTACAGACAAGTACACAATACACATATAGAATGACATAACAGTAATTAATAAACAGTAAGATTCAATGTAGTACATTATGTTCAGGTCATAAAGTAACTTTCTTAAAACAATCGGCATGAGCCTATAGGGAGTGTAGGAGGAGCAGGAGGGATAGGAGTACACAGCAAATGAGAGGAAGAAAAAAGGGGAGGGTAGGATGGCTAAATGAGGAATACTAGGATGGAGGGAGATTAGAAGCAGTTATATATATCTTTAGTTTGTCAATTGCTATCCTTTTGAAGAAGTTAACAGGGACAGTACTTGATCATTTCAGCGAGGATTGTAAGTGATTCCAAATGGTTGGAAGGCAACATGAGATAGCGATTTACCAAAGGAGGTCCGAGTCCTGGGTATATCTAGAAGGATAAAGTCCAACTTTCTGGAGTGAGTAGATACTGGGAAATGTGGACAAGAGAAGTTAGGTAGCTCGGGAGTTTATTCAGAAGAGGTTTAGGGTCCAGGTGCTGGCATGGAGTGCACCTAATGGTTAGCAAGGTCCACCCAACTGCTAGGTACAAATCACAGTGATGAGTTTGGTATGGGAGCTGGAGATAAAGCAAGGACTGCGGTTGTAGAAGGTGTCTAATTTATGGAGGTTGGTAATTGCTGAAGTGTTATAAATTATGTTGCCATAGTCCAGAAGGGGAGGAAAGTGGCTTGTACAAGTCTGAGTCTGGTCCACAAAGGAAAGAAAGACCTATTGCAGAAAAAGAAATCTAGCCTGACTTTTAATCTCCTGGACAGGTCTTTGAGGTGATCATTAAAGGAGAGTTTGTTATCAAGCCAGATGCCAAGATATTTGAATTTAGAAATTATTTCCAGTGGTTCTCCTAAAGAGGTGTGATGAGGTATTTAGATGTGTCAGGAGTAGTAGTGTGGAGGTATATGGAGAAAAACATGGCTTTAGTTTTCTTGGCATTTAGTAGCAGCTTGGCATTAATTAGGTTAGTTTCTCAGCTACATAAAGTCAGCTTGAGGAGGTCTCTGACGCCAGATAATGTGGGGCCAGAGGTATATAGCAATGTGTCATCTGCAAGAAGTAGCAGGTTTGACTTAGATATCTGGTGGTTAAGATTGTTGATATATAGAGAAAAGAATGGGAACCTAGGATGGAGCCTTGTGGAACTCCCTGGTGATAGGCAGGAGGATGAGAACAAACCTCCTGCTTTAACTTTCTGGGTCCTTCCGGATAAGTAACTATTGAACCACTGTAGTGGAAGGGTGGAACTGATTTTAATAAGGCTATTCACTACTAAGTTATGATCTACTGTATCAAAAGCTTTACTGAGATCTAAGAATACTGCTACTATTATTTTCTTAGAATCCATTGTAGTGAACCAATCATTAGTAACTTTGGTCAGAGCTGTGATGGTGCTGTGATTAGGCAAAACCGGATTGTGCAGGGTTTAGAAGAAATGGGATTCATATGGTTTTAGTTGTGTGTAGATCAATTTTTTAGAACTTTTTGAGAGGATGGGCAGAATTGAAATGGGCTCTATAGTTGTTTAGGTCACACGGGTCACCTGATTTAAATAGAGGGAGAACTGAGCAGATTTCCAGCAAGAGGGAACTGTGGCAGAGGAGATAGAAAGGTTAAGAATATGGAGGATGGGGCAGTAAGGTATGAGTAACAAGTTTTAGGAAGAGTGGATCCAGTCCATCTTCCCTGTGCTTTTTGGTATCTAAATTAATAAGAGAGTCTTCAATCTTTGAAGGTCAGTGGGAGCAGCTGGAATGGACAGGCCGAGGAAGGCAGCATTGAGTCTGAGCTGTCTTGAATCTTAACATGAGTAGCATATGGTGAAGAATCAAAGGCTAAGCCTGCAGTGGCAAAGGGGAATTAAATTCTTCAAGTATTTGTTGATTAGTATCCACAACCGTGCCTTTACTGTGGATCTTGGTTGGAACAGAGGGGCAGTCAACTGACCCTCAATGGATTTTAGGGTCCTCTAAATTTTATGGGGTTTCCTTTAGCCTGTTCTAGGTGGAAACGAAAAGTTTGCTTTGGTGGTGCGAATACATTTAACACAGGCATTCTTAGCTGCTGTAAAGGCCTGCCAGTCTACCGGTTCTAGGTCTCCTGGCCTGGGCCCATAGTTTATTACGGTTGTCAAGGCAAGCTTAAGTTCTGGAGTGAACCAGGGTGAGAGATTTTATGCCTCTGGACCTTGATCAGAGGTGCATGTCTATTAACCAAGATAGTAAGTTTATCGTTAAGGACAGTAACGCTCATCAACTGATTTTGCTAGAAAGAGATTTGCCATCTGACCTTGCTTAGGTCAGCCAGGTAGTTTAAGACATTGAACTTTCAAGGAACATTTAATAAAAGAATTGGGCTGATTTTGTACTTTGGCTTTGCGACCTTGTGCAGACTACAATGCTATGGTCACTCATGTCGCTATGGAAGACTGCTGCATGTGAAATTTTATGTGGGTGAGTGGTTAGTACCACATCTAGGATCTAGCTATTTTCAATTTTTGGAGTATTAATCCTAGTTGGTTCACTAATTAGCTGAGCAAGGCCTAGATCGTCGTGATAGGATTTCAAGCCAAGTGATTTGGGGACAGCCAATCCAGGTTGAAGTCACCAGGATTATTGTTTCTGCATTAGCATTGATGGCAATAGATTTAGGATGCTAATGACATCTGTCCTGCCAGCAGGGGCCTATAGCCACTAATAATAGTGATGCTTTCTGTAGAAGGAAGGCAGAGCTTCAGAGAAACGATCTCATATTCCTTCTGCTTTGAATTGCAATAGATATCACTAATTGAGAACTTGGATTTGGCATAGATGACTACTCCACCCCGGAGTCCCTGTCTGCCCTATACAGATTATAGCCCACTAGATTAATTTGTTGGTCAGAAGTGTTTTTCTTAACCAGGTTTCAGTGACGACAATAAGCTCTGGTTCGTGTGGCTGGCCCATGCTTGTAATTGCTAATTTTTAGACAGGCTCAGAATGTTGAACAACATTATTTTTAATCCGGACGCTGCGTAATCCCGAAGGAGAGGTGAGCAGCAATGGAGGGCTGGGTTTAGCTCAACATTGCCTGAGCAAAGAGAAGCAGGAGTAACAGTTTCTTTAGGAAATTTAAATTGCTCTGAGTGCTTTTTTCCTTCGTGGGTGGTTTGTAGGTGAAAGGAGGCTGGCAGTTGAGTATTAGTTAGGGACAGACTTACGTGACAATTTTGGGCTAAGAGGAGGAGAGTTTAAGTGCCATGGGGAAGGGAGTAGTGAGGTGAGGGGAGAAGGTGATGTATAAATAAAGAATGGGCGCATGTAGAAAGGAGAGTAATGCAGTAATATGAGGCAGTAAGTGAAGGGTTCCAGGACAGGACTCCGAGTATTGAGTTTTATTAGGAAAGTCTGCATTAGGAGCGTTACTTATTAGCAGCAAAAAGCAATAATTAAAATGCCATGGCTCTAAGAAAGAATAGTCTGGGAATGGGTGGAGAATAAGGCAGAATGAATACAGGGAAGAAAGTGGTATGGTCTTGATTCTAATAGTGGACCTATTGGATGACAGAAGGCCAAGAAAGGTGTGGCTAAGGTGTATTTACGGGGAAAGGAAAGGGAAATTGTTTAACCAGGAGAGGCACACTAAGCCATAGCTTGTTTCCAGTGTGCACCAGGGAGCACAAGGAAGCTAAGGACTTGCTCAGGGTCACACAATATGCAAGTGGGGATGATGGGATTCCAAACTCAGGTCTCCAGGTTTGCAGCTCAGTGCCTTTAACCACTACGCTATACTGCCTCCTATTTAAAGGAGGACTGGGAGGTGGTGGGGTGGGATGAAAAACCAGTGAAAAGTGTTCAAATACAGCACCAAGCAGCAAGGGTAAAGCAGGAGAGTCTGGACCAATCGGAGCCTTGCTTCGGAAGGCGCCCATGATCCAGTTGGCTGGCTTGGGGCCATACCTTAGTGCAGGAGGGATCCAGTTTTCGTGCTGCAGCCATCAGCTACTGAAATGCCATTGGGCGGTGAGCTGGAGTCCGGGAACTGAGCGTGAGGCTAGCCTGCCTCAGGGCAGCAGCTGGGGGAAAAGTCAGGGATTTATAAAGGGCTAGGACAGAGGGTCAGGCAGAGAGGCCAGGGAGCAAGAGATTAACAGGACAAAGAGCAATTAATTTAGGTGCCAAGTGCAGCGGTGGGGGTTAAACAGAACAGTCTGGCTTCACTAACAGGGCTGTAAATCACTTGAACATTCTGGCTTCACTAACAGGGCTGTAAATCACTTAGCAACTATTCTGTAGCTCTAAAACAAACTAGGTTATACAGGCAGATAGTTCTTACATTAATTTAGAGTGAAAAACTAGCAGAAAAGGGTACAAATACAGTGCCAAGTGGCAAGGGTAAAGCAGGAAAGGTCTGGACCAATCAGGGCTTGCTTCGGAAGGTGTCCGAATCCGGTTGGCTGGCTTGGGGCCATACCTTGAGTGCAGGAGGGATCCGGTTTCATGCTGGGCTATCAACTACTCAAATGCAGTCGGGCGGTGATCTCTGTCCAGGAGCTGAGTGTGAGGCTAGCCCTCAGGGCAGCAGATTAATTTAGAGTGGAAAAACTAGCAGAAAAGGTTTAAATATAGTGAAGTGGCAAAAGTAAATCAGGGAGGTCTGGACCAATCAGGGAGCTTGCCGGAGAGCTCCTGCAATCCAGTTGGCTGGCTTGGGGCTGTAGCAAGTGCAGGAGGGATCCGGTTTGTTGATGCGCCACCGGCTACTGAAATGCTGTCAGGCTGGTGAGCTGGAATCTAGGAGTTGAGCATGACTAGCCCTGCTCAGGGCAGCAGATTAATTTAGAGTGAAAAACTAGCAGAAAAGGGTTCAAATACAGGCCAACATCAACATATAACTTGTTTTGATGAAAGGACTCACGATGTACCATGGTGGAGGCACTGTCAGGTCAACAGGACTAGGTAGTCTGCTGAAGTGTATAAAAATAATATGGGAATGTGTGCAGGATCTAAGGAAAACTGTAAGTTAGCAAAATATGGTTTCAACATATATTGTTGATGTGTCTCTTTAACACAAACTGAAAATTAGAATTAGAAAACACGTTAACCAACACTTGTATAATAACATACTATATACAGCTATTATTAGATTGTACAATGAGATATGAGTCAGTACCAAGGTATGCCAGCTGTCTCAGTGAGCAATTGGGCACGCAACAATTAAAACACTAAGACTAGTTTGTATAAGGTTCTAATGGTCAAGTAATAACAATAACCTTAGAAATGTGGTAATTAGATTGATTCAAACTAATTTGAGGTTAACCATAAATATACATTCCAAGGAGAGACCAGGATATCAGCCTCATCTATGAAGAAGAATTCAAAGTAGATGAAATAATCTGCTAAAGCAGCAACCAGGATAACATTATAAAATTAAAAGCTCATACATATAGAAAGCAAACTTATTATTAGGTCCCCTCCAAAAACATGAGGGATTAAGTTACTCCCTATGAAAAAAAGTCTATTTATGTAATTGAGGGTAACTATATATATATCCAAATAGGCAGGGCTGGGTAGCAATTGGACCAGGGGCACATATTAATAGGGGAAAATAAGAAGTATATTGTATATAACAGACAACCCTTTAGAAAAAATAATATATATTTTCTATCACTGTAGGTAGCACCCTGCTTAATAGAATCTAGTAATATATATGAGGTATTTACAATCAAGTAAAAAGTAGTGTGCAGGCTTCGAGAGTGATGGTGCCTTATGAGAAATTATTTGGTGCCCATGTAAGGTGTTGAAGGGTAAAATGCTTGAAAATAGCCACATTTGATGTTTCTGGAGGAATGGCTGAAACTGTGAGCTAGGCTCAAGCAGTTCCCTCAGGAATGTAACTGCAATTATTAGTAGAAGCAATAGTAACCAGCTTCAAGCCTATACCCTAATTATATTGTATAACCTTAAGTAAGGCACAAAATCAGATTTTATTAGATAGTTTGATAGGCACCATAAAACTCGAAAATGGCCTGACAGGGTATCAAACTACCATAATTAAAGGATGCAGATAATAGAGGAAGAAACAGCCAGATGGGAGAGGTTATAGGACATGGGGGAATATTGAGGAGAAAAAGAGGAAAAGATTTATATAATGGATAATAAAGCTCTGAGGTGCATCTATAAAAGGTAAGCACTGTGTTGTTTATTTATACGTAGATTGCAGATGCATCAATGTTAGAGGAATTATAAATTAGGAGTATTACAGAGTTTCTGGGAAGATATACAGCAACTCCCATTGAGGATTTGGTTGTTAGAAATTAAAGCCACCTGAGTTCAAATAACACTCAGCCTGCCACAAATAATTTATTCTGGGATATGGGAATTCTAGGAGTCTAATAGGGGTTCTAGGAAGAAGCAGACGTTTGTAAAGAGAATGTGACCCACGATGTACAGCCTCAGCAGTTACAAACCTGCTGGAAGTTGTAAAACTTACTGCCGCCAGCTGCTGTGCCAAGTATTCAGGCCAGTTTAGCAGTGATGAGAGTTAAGCCTGAAAATAAAGTAGTTGCATAATAGTGAAGTGAGATGGAAGTAAAATACAAGTTAGCAAAATCAAGTTACATTGTCTTTGTGTACACCAGATCCAGAGGATTGCAGTTTGCTTTTATTCTTAGCTCTTCATCTTTTCTTTGAGGTTCAGATGTCTTAAAAGGGGAACTTTGATGTAATCTCAGCCCATGAAGAGTCCGTGGATCTCATTCCGCTTCAGGAATCTTGGTGTTAGACGTCAGAGTCTCTATATCTGCTTGAGACAGATCTTCCTGAGATGATGGGGTTGAGTTTTGCAAGGCACCAAATATGTTGCTCAGTGAGATCAGCGAGGTCTGATATGAGCCCTTATTTCTGACAGAGCTGTTATTTTGAGATTTCTCTTCATCACAACAAGTCGCTTGCTTTGATTTTACTATAGGCTATTTTTCTCTTGAATGCAGAGTGGACTGTCGGGGAAAGGAAGTTAAAACAGGCAGAGTCTGGGTCACTGCATGCAGGAGGAGCACTCTGAGAGTCCCGAGCTAAAGCAACCTCGTCTGGGAGAGAGTAGTAGAAGGTCCGGTTGTGCAGCTCCAGAGACATCAGGTATGTTTTAGGTAGTTGGAGATTTTCAATGTATGCTGACAGGGCTTCAGGGCTGCTAAAGTCTCTGGTGGTATTTCCTACATAGAGTCTCATCACCGCAGGATATCTGAGGGCAAATTTTATCCCTTTTGATGAAGGATCTGTTTTAACGGATTGCTAGCATGTCTTTTGGTGGACAATTCTTTAGAAAACACGGTATATATGAATTCTGTAGTCTTGCCACATCAAGGTTCCAATTTCTCTAGCCTTTTGCAGTATTATCTCTGTGTGAGCAAAGTTAAGAAATCTGGCTATAATAGGCCTCAGTTTTTGGTCAGGACCTGACCTGGGGCTTAGTGAGTGGTGGGAGCACTCTATAGTGATGTTTAAGTCAGGGAAGCAGTAGCATAGCAGGCAGAACATGCAGAAGTAAAGCTGAGGTATCACCCAGTTCGGAGCCCTCAGGAAAGCCTAAAAATGCAAATTGTTCCTCGACTCCTGTTTTCAATGTCTTCTATCTTATTCTGGAGAGTTTTGATAACTTTATCTTGTTCTCTGATGGTTGTTCTAAGATCCTGGACTGAGGATTCATTCTGAATGGTTTTATTTTCAGTATTCATTAGGAAGTGTCCAGAGTTTGTAAAGTGGAAGCATTTTGTTGTGAGGTGATTTTTAAATCTTTCATTTCAGACATTAGTTTCTGAAACATAGCTTCCACTCTGATAGTGAGGGGGTTGTATCTCATGATAAGCCATGCTAGTAGGCCCCAAGCAGATAGACAGATTAGGATGAAAGAAAGTTCAAATCTCGAGGCAAATAGAGAAATAACCCACCAAGTCTGTAGTTACAGATTGTATTCCAATAAATCTAGCTGTTGGCTTACATTATTATCCTGGATTGCTTCAGATGAAAGTAGATAGCTGTATGTCCTTGGAGAGAGAAAATTAAACTGCCATCTTCACTTAGATAGGCCACCACCCCTTCTCCTCAATTTCTAGTCAGTGTTCTTTTACCCAAAGCTGCACATCTGTAGGCAGGATGTTGATGAATTGCTCCATTGCAATTATGTCTATGATCTGTGGGACTGTTTTGCCCAAAAATGTAACAAAATAGACCATTATCTCAGACTGATCTCCTGTTGGCAGTTCTGTTGACAATGAGGAGGCCAAAGGGTTTCTCAAGGTCAACTCCCAGTTTTACAGATTTTACTTTTCCCTTTTCCATTTTCCAAATAGCTCTCTGCAATACATTTCAAACAACATAACTATATACTTGCAAATCAAGGGATCCCAGTTTCACATAAAGATCCACATATATTTTTATAACCACAGAGAAGCAAGGGAGAGAAAGAAAGAAAGAATAGAAGAAAGAACAAGAAACAGCAAGTGAAGTCAGGGAGATAGCAGGGGAAACTGTGGGTCTCTTTGGGTGGCTAATTCTCCTGTTCCACAGGAAAATCTGATTGCACAATCAGACAGCAGAGACAGACAAGTGACAGAAAAGAGACAACAGAATATATTATTGCTTTTGACTCTCTCTGCATAACAAATGGATTAGGGTCTTATTCAACCCTGTCACATACACATTTGTTTTGCATGAATAAAGCTTTTCCCAGCATCAGATGTTGATTGAATTCACAATGAGACTGAGAGTGCAGCTCATCATCGGAAATTGCAGTGAGTATCTTATTTAAACCTTGCCCACATGGTTAGCACTCCACCACAAGCACATACTGGGGCTCTGCTGCCTGCACTTTGTAATGTTTTGAAGGCATTCTTTGCATGTTGAGGATACATTTCAGATTTTGTATGTACCTATTTTATACATGCTTATGTGGAATCGTTGATCTAACAAATGACACTTCATGCAGTTTGTTTGACATTCAGAATGATAGAAACACCAATTATTATCTCACAAATTACGTAAACACCTGTGTCAAGTTTATACTCAAAAAGAGAGAGATAATATTGTAGAAACCAGGGAGAAGATTTATATTAAAGATTACAAAATGGATAAGGAAACTGAAGCCATCTGATTGGCTAAAACAGCAGTTCAACTGTGCCATTATTTGACCATGGTTACATGCAGTACTTCTGAGCTGACAGGTTAGGTACCAAATATATCAATACACTTCTAAAGTCCTCATAGCTTCCCTAGGAGATATAGCACATCTCTATCCTGCTTCTCACATTGTCACAAAGTCAATGCTATTTTAAAACTATTTACCACAATAAATTTGAACTTCAGCGTGAGACCATCAGCATGAACAACATACTGTAGAAAGCAATTAGCTAACTCCCTTTTAATTTTTCAATGCCCACTCCTCCATGCCTCACTATCAAAAATGTTGGTCACATATTAAATTATTTCTTGGTTCAAATCTGGCATCCACCTCTAATGACATGCCACTTGATGGGGTACACTGTAATAATCCCAGAACCATTGCAAACTTTTTCAACAATAAATTCTCAGACTTAACCAACTACACCTCCTTTTTCCTGCCCAACTGAGTGTATCCACCTGACCTATTGCACGGTCCTAAGTTCTTTTCATATCAGTCACAAAATGTGAAGTGATTAGATTGCTAAGCAGTATCTTGGACTGCACAGCAGCTAGCTCAGACAATCTAGAACCCAGGCTCTCTTAAGATTGCAGCCCTTTCATTGCTGCTCCCTAGTTGGATTTTCATGCTCTCCTGTGTCAGGGCTACATCCCTGACATATGGAAAGTAGCTAGGATTACTCCAGTTTTCAAAAAGGAGGACTATATGCCCATTGCCATCCTGCATGTCCTAAATAAAATTCTTGAGAAGCTTGTAGCTGCCCAGACAATTGACTTCTTACAGAAGCAATGATCTACTCACCATTGCCTAGCTTGGTTTTACAAAGGCCATAGCACCACTAATGCCCTCCTCAAATTCCGTCAGATACTCAAATGGCTATGGATTCTCGGTCCCTCACCGGTGCAGTTTTCATTGACATGACTAAGGCATTAGACCTAGGTGATCACTCCATCCTTCTAGCCACCCTGGGATCACTAGGCTTCTCAACTAATGTTGTAAGATGGTTTAGGAACTACCTATCTGAAAGGTCTCAAATTGTGAAATACAACTCTACCCTCTCGGACAAAACCACTCATAAATATTGGGGTGCATAGGTTCAATCCTTGGGCCCCTACTTTTCTTTTTCATAAATAACATCTCCACTTGACCTCCACAGGACAGCCTTCTTGCTATATGCTGATGACATTGTGCTGTATGCTAGTGCTAAAAGCATTGATGACATAAACAATCAACTCTCTCTTTACTTCCAGCTAATATAGAGGTGGCTATTTACTCACAAACTTGTACTAAATGAGCCAAACACCCAAGTTATGCTTTTTGGATCAAATGCGATGCTCAACATGCCCATCCAAAATTCTAAGTCACCTCCTTAAATGGCTCAGTAGTTGGGGTAGTAAATTTGTTTAAATATCTGGGTGTCACCCTTGATCCATCACTAAATTTCAACTTACAAATCAATCAGACCTGCAAACTGGTAACGCCAAACTTGGAATAGCTTTACCAAACCAGCTATACGCTCACTCCTGCAAGGCTTGCCATATTGCCTGTGGCATACTCCTACCATCACTTACTTATGGTGCTGCAACATATGCCTCTCAGTGCAAATCAATCCTTCAGAAATGGGATGTTACATATAACATCTATTGCTATGTATCCTCCTCACATCGGCTGAAACACCACTGTCTCCTCTATTCTAACCTGGGATGGCTTCCCCATCAGACTAAGGCTACATGCTTATGGCTCTATCATTGACAATATGGTCCATCTACAAATACCTAAATCTCTGCAGGCCTTTTCAAAATCTGACACCTTGCTATGGATTACGTTCCACTGACCAGGCCCTGTTTCATCCAAAGACATAGTACCACAAAAGTTGCTAGTGCTTTAGCCTGCCATGCCCCAAATACTGGAACTCCCTTCCACTAGCCTTGCACCAATCACCATCCCATGCATCTTTTAAAAAGGGTTACGTAATTATCTTGATACGTCCCATAAATTCTCCTGTTTCAAACTTCCTAGCTCTTTCTCATCCCAGCCTTATCTCTCCTTTCTGATTTGCCCTCTATACACAATGTACTTCTCCTCTACCTTCCCTTTTCATGTCTTTTACTACTATCACTTACTATTATCCCCCCTAAGTTAACTTTTCAATCCTTATTAGTACTAAAATGTTTAATCTGTCGTGTTTCTTCTTTCTCAAAGCAAATTGTGGTGTAATTTTAGTTATTGTACAGCTCCTGTTTTTCTCTTTTTACACACTATTACAGCAACCTCCTTGTTTTTAGTTATTTTTTGCAACCTGCTTGAAAGCTGTTGTCAATGATTTTGTTGTACTTGTATTGGAATGTCTTCCTGTATTGTTGTTTTGTATCCTCCTGGGTCATGCCTGAAAATAGTCATTGCTATGTCTAGTGCACTTACCAGTAAACAAAAACTAAATAAATAAAATAAATCATTGAGATGGACACACAACTATAGTGCAAGACTGTCAATACACAGTATGTCTTGGTGTAAGCTTCAGGCAGTTGCAGTGTATTTAGCTACATGAGTGCTATCATCATCCATAGAGAATTACTGTCTAGTAGAGATCCAGAAGCAAATGATTTAATACCTTTTATTGGATCAACATAGATGTAACAAAAAGAACAAAGTGCTTTAGCTTTCAGACCAACAAGTCCTTTGTCAGAGCGTAATGACAGTTATTTAGAAAAGCCAATACTTTTAACACCCCTGAAAAGAGAGACCTTCAGGGCTCAGTGGGCCTACCAGGTCACCAACATTTTAAATAAATAAACAAAGATCATGCAGAAAAAAAGCAGAAAAAATCCCCATTGGTTAAAATACTCATTTAATTGTCTGTGTTTTTAATGGATTCCAAATAAAAAGAACTTTAGGGATTATGTTGCTCCTCTCACCAGTTAGAAAATATGTCTAGTAGAGGGAAGAAGGTGAGGTTGTGGATAGTTTAAAGGAAGGTCCCTCACACTTTTTTCTGTTTACCTGTGTAGTTTGTTGGTGTGAGTAGTGATTGCCTCTATTGCACTCTCCTAATTTCTTCACGATTTAAATGTAAATGAAGGTACTTAAGTCTGGTATGAAAACCTGCTTGTCTCCATTGCAAAGGTCATGACCTGACTCATGGCAGGCATCCTGGAATTTTATGATGTTTTAGTGCTAAAGCCTGCAGTAGTTACACTGTATTAGTGCTATATGCTGCTTTGCTGTCCCTATGTTCTTCTCTTACCCTGGCCATGACACTTTTCAAGGAATAGTAAGTGCCCTGCTGATTTCTGTAGTTTAAAGTGTCTCTGATTTAGATAAAATGCTTTTAGAGATTATAGGGACTTCACAAAACATGGAACAGAACTAAATGAGAGTATAATTTCTGATGGATTGTGCAGGTATGCATCATCAACTGCCATGATGTCTTGTATGAGTGGGGTCATGAACTCTGTAATGGAGACAAACACGTTTTTACCAGGGCAAAACAGAGTGAATCAACCTCATTTATATTTAAATTAGGATGAAATTGGGGAATGCAAAGTAGAATTATTATTCATGCCAATAAACTACAGGTAAACAGAAATTAGGTTGAGGGACTTTCCCTTTAAAGACCACCAAACTAGGAAGAGAAAAGAGACAGGGAATTGAACTTGCAAATAAAGGCTGCTACAGGGAAGGGAGGTGGTAATAGTGGAGGCTTTAACCTGCTCAAGGTGGACTGGTGGGTACTGACCACACCCTGTGGAGTTAGATGATCCCAGATGTGCTGCAAATTGGATTCCTGACACAGAGCATCACAGAAACCCATCAGGAGGGGAACTCCTTGATGTGGTGCTAACAAACAGGATCATGTCCAGGATATAAATGTTGAGGAAACCTTGAGTGGAGTGACCTTCACACACAGTGTGGTTCCAGTTGGATATGGGCAGGAAAAGACCCCGCTAAGACTAAAATCCTGGCTTTCAGAAAGGCAGACTTCAGAAAGATAAGTGAGCTGCTAAGGATCACCGGGCAAGCATCTGAGGGAATATGGGGGTGGACCAAGGTGGTCCATCATCAAGGAGAGAATAATAGTAGCCACAAGGGAGTGCACTTGACTCAAGGGAAAAACCTGAGGGCAAATTATCCAGCTGGCTTAGCACTGAGGTTGCTCAGGCAGTAAGGGATAAGAGTCAGCCTAGTAGGACTCAGAGGGAGGAGGACCAGGAGGACTACCTGAAGAAGGCTAGTGTAGCAGGTAGCGTAGTCCGCAGGCTAAAGCTCAGAAGGAACTGCAATTTGCTGAGGGAATTAAACAGGGTAAAACAGCTTTATCCACTAGAAAAGGGACAAGAAAGATGGGATTGTCCAGCTCAGGAAAGGGAGGGTGGGAAGAGGAGAATAGGCAAACAGAAGTACTGAATGAGAACTTCTGTTCAGCCTTCAGTAGGGAAAGAAAGACAGACCGTGTCACTAAGGGGCAGGAGAGTAGATGGGGAGAGAGCACGGATTTTTGATGAAGTGGATTAGGGTGAAGAAAGGGCTGCTAGCATTAAGGTAGACAAATCTCCATCTCTGGACAGTATACACCCAAGGGTGCTGAGGGAGCTGGCAGAGAAGCTTGCAGGTCCCTTGGCTAGGCTGTTCAATAGTTCACTGAGTCTGGAGTGGTACCGCAGACTTGAGAATGACACATGTAGTGCACCTGCATAAGAACAGTCTTAAGGATGACCCAGTGAACTACAGACCAGTCAGTCTGACCTCAATTTTGTAGAAGCTCATGGAGACCATACTTAAGGAAAGGTTAGTAAAATATCTCAAAGAGCATTAACTCCAGGATGGGCAGCAACACAGGTTTATTGGGGGGATTGTGTTAAACAAATCTGATTGACTTCTTTGACTAGGTCACTAAAACAGTGGACAGAGCCCAAGCAGTGGGCATCCTTACCTGTGCTTCACCAAGGCCTTTGTCACTGTACCCACAAGAGGTTGATCAGGAAGCTGGTGGGTCTAGGGGTTGGTGAGAAGCTGACCAGGTAGGTGGAAAACTGGCTGAGGGGAGGACCCAGAGCATGGTGGTGGTGGTAGGAGAGCTCTCCAGCATCGGGGGTCACTAGTGGGGATACACAGGGCTCAGTGCTTGGACTGGTGTTTTACTATCTTCATCAATGAGTTTGGGGATGGCATTAGGGCAAATGTGCCTATCTGTGGATGACATCAAGCTCTGAGGGAAGGGTAGACACACCAAAGAGGTATAGAACCTAAGAGAAGATCTGGAAAAGCTGGAGCGGTGGTCTGAGATTTGGCAACTTAACTTCAATGCAAAGGCGTGCAAGGTTAGGGACTGAGTACAGCCTGGGATAGGTCCGTAACTGCATCCAAGGAGAGAAGGACTGTGTGTGTGATGCTCACAAGTGACCTGAACCACTTCTTGCAATGTAGGAGAAAGTGGCAGCTAAAGGCAAATAAAATGTTGGGCAGCTTTGCCAGGCAGGCCAGCAGTAGGTTGGAGGAGGTGATACTGCCTTTGTACAGATCATTGGTAAGGCCACACCTGGAGTACAGCATGCAGTACTGGTGCCCATGGTGACCCATGATATGGGTGAATCAATATGAGAGAGAATTTGGGCAACATCAAAATAGCCCGATTGTAAAATGGGCTATGTGTACTTAATAGCCATAGTAAGTATAGTGAGATTGCGTGTGTAGGGAGGAGGAGTTCTGCAGTGTCAGGGAGTGATGATGGATGAGCCAGTCCTGAGCTGTCTGTCTGGTGTAGTGGTTAGAGACACTGCCTGCGCCTCTGACAGACCCGGTTCTGGACTGGCTATAGGTTTTTTTTGTGACTTTAGCCCCCTCCTCGAGTTTCCCCTTTCCCCATTGCCATGCCCCAAAGTTGTTATTTTTAGAAATGAGGGCTGTGGGGGCTTGTCCCTGCATTAAATACAAAGTATAGTTTACCCCATAGAGTTGCTGGAGCCGAGCTGCTGATTGTGGAGGTCAGTGTTGTGCAGCTCGCTAGTTTGACTATCAGGGATATGCAGTCATCCTTGTGTTCAGAGCCATTTTTGTTGGTGCTGTTATCACTTGGTACCGCTGCCCATACCTTAAAAGGACATAAACCTGCTGGAGATGGACCAGAGGAGGGCAATGAAGATGATTGTGGGCCAGCAGGGTAGGACATGTGAGGAGAGGTTACAGGCCCTGAACATGTACTTCCTGGAGGAGAGGCAAGAGACAGTAGACATGATTTAAGCTCTTCAAGTATTTGAAGGAATAAATAGGGTGAAAAGAAGGGTCTCTTCAAGCTCAGTGGGAATTGGAACACAAAGTGACACAGTCTTAAATTAGAGGGAGGAGGTTTAGGAGAGAAGCTAGAAGGCACTTCTTCACAGGCAGGGCAGTGGTGGGCTGGAATGGCCTTCCTAAAGAGGTTGTTTAGTTGAAAATGGTGGGTGGCTTCATGAGAGGCTGGGATAGTGTTAAGGGAAAACAAGGTTCAAGGTTGAGCAGAGAGGGAAAGAACTGGATAGGGAAGGGACAGGGTCAGTAGTGGGTGCTGTGGACCCTGCAATATGAGAAGACTTGGTAGACCCATGGCTCTGTTCTGCTGGCTTCATCATATGTTCATGAGAACTCCAGGGTTAACACAAAAACAGTAATAAAGCAGTGAAGACTATTCTTTAATTTAACAAAAGAGTGTGGGTGTGTGTGTGTGTGTGCATGCGTGGGGAGGATGAACTGCCACCAACATAATGATAAACCTACAAGCAGGAACTATTTTCTACAGTATTGCACATTTGCAGTAAAACAACATTTTAGTTTAAGATCATGGGCTCTATTTTCAAAAAAAAAAACTTTGTGCAAAGGTGCCAGTGCCAAATGGCTTTGATACAAGTTTCACCTTGTGGCAAAGTCTGCAGCACTCCTGATTTTCAAATGCAGGCTGCATCAAAATTGGGATGCCATGTGTCAAAACCACCTGTGCCACCCTTACGGCAAACACTGTTGCACCCAGTTGCAAGGGGTCTTGTGCCTGTTGGTGGGGCTGCACTATCCCCTTATTTGAGTTCCAGAAGTCCCTGCCAGGGTGGTATTGGAGGGGCAGGAAGGTGGGACTGAGCGAGGAGCTCTGTTAGTGCCATGGAGGGGTGACTGGGGCATGGCATCAGTGGGAGGGATGTGAGGAGGCACCCATTGATGGTGCCTTGTGACATAGCTCAGACCCAATCAGGCTGGGTGGGGGGCATGGCTGGACCATCATGACCCAAACCCCACTAGCAGCAGCCCTGGTACCTTCTCTACAGGACCCACAGTCCCCAAATGTGGTGGATGGCAGTGGGTACCAGTTGTGAGGTGCATCTGGTGGGAGGGAATGTGACCTGGGCACCAGAACACTCCCCAGGTACAAAGCCCCTGTGTGGCAGCTGGTGAATGCCTAGCTACACTGCTGGGGATTGTGGGTCCCATGGGAAAGGTGTCAGGGCTGCTGTTAACTGGGATCCAGGTCATGATGGTCAAGCTGTGCCTCCCTACTCATGCCAATTGGCTCTGTGCCACATCACAGGGCACCTCTACTGGGTGCCTCATCATATCCCTCCCACTGCTGCTTGCCCCGCCACCTCCCCCATGGCACCACCAGTGCTCCATCAGTCCCTGGTCCCCACCTTCCAGGCATAGTTATCCCTCAACCTCCATGAGTCATCTAGGGTTGTGCCAGGTTGGGGGACTTGATGCACCTCTGTCAAACCCCCAGGTGCATCACATGTTTGGCGTAACCTTGCGGCAACTCTTAGGACTTGTGCATGGCTCCCCTTTTCATAAAATAGGGTGCAGGGTCCCTGATGCACCCAGAATTTGTTGCAGTCGAGATCAGCACAACTTGTGGCAATCTATGGGCCAACTGAAAATCGAGTCCCATATCTTGCAATGTTTTACAATTGCTAATTAGAACCCAGTTTTTTATATTTAGTGCACTAAGGCACTTCAGGGATGTAATCATGGTCAAAAATCACATTTCTCTTGCGTATTTAAAGGCAATCAGCACAAGTGCCTAGTACCTAACAACACACTTGAGGAGTGTGCGATTATTGACTCATAATGACTCACCCGCATGTCTTATTGCATACATGTTCATCTTTCTCCTCTCATATCCATTCTATAACCTCTAAATCCTATAGAAAACTTGGAGCCTTATACAGAGTAATTAACTGCATCTCTCAAGGTATGAGGAAATGCCTTGCTGAGTGCACGGTCCTAACAATGATGACTATGTGGATTCATCTATAGCACTGCTCCAAAATGTCAACCATCTAAATTAGATACCCTGTTCAACTCCCTCTGCCGATTTCTTTTCTGCTGCTGTCTCCAGACTCATCACTGCACTCTGTATGACTGGCTGAAGTGGCCCTCACTAAACTGCAGGTGCTTGCATTATCCTGGGCTCTGCAGGTTTAAATATTAGTTCATCAGATTTCCCAGCCATTTACAGAAAGGCATCCTGCTTACCGTGCTCCTCTTTCTGGTCACAGCCGTCCTCATTCCAGGTGCAAAATGAAATATCACAAGCTTGCCTTCCACATGATAGACTCCTACTGGCATGGAACAAGCTTGCCTTGGGCACCTGTCCATCAACTAGTATCCGCTTTGCTAAAGAGTCCTCAAGCTTCTGCTTGCATCCCATTATGTCTGTACCTGACTGTTGATTGTGAATTGTACTGAATCTTTTGGTATGCAAAACTGTATATTCTCTCCACTGTTGGTTCTGTACCTCTTATTGAAAATAAGTAACATTCTGTATAGCACATATTTTATTGGTTTCTGTTTCAGTTCAGCTGTTCATTATTTTATGTTCCCATATTTTATGCGCCCCTCCCCATCCTCCAAGGTCCCACCTGTAAATAAGTTTTGCTGTACCTCTCTGCATGTTTAACTAGTAAAACAATTTCAATAAATAAATAAACAACCATATTATGTCTGCATTTCATTTCATCCATGCTCTAATGAGTTTTGTTGATCTTCTTTGAATTTTTCTAACAAAACTGTCTCTTTTGATAAATAGTGACCAAAACTGTAACCCATAGTCCAGTATCAGTCGGACCAGGCTCCTATATGGGGTAATATCATGTCCTTTATTCTAGTAAAATAAAAGTTATCATTCAAACGAATTCTTTTTAGAGCCTGTAAGAGGTTCAGAAGATAAATTATGAAGGAAAAACATTTGCTGATAAATTATAAAGGACCCCACCTCCCAACCATGACTGACGAGGTACATGAAATACATTAAAGTGTGTTTTGGTTGTAACTAATATTAATATGTGTTTTCACTGATCTGACTTCATTACTAAAGAAATGATTTAGATAAAAAATACTGTAACAGAACTATGGGAAGTGATACACATGGTAAGAAAATGTGATGACTATTCCATGTAGTTACAGCCACTGGACAGCGATAATCGTGTCCTATCAGCATCAAAGGGGCTGGCTAAAATCCAGCATTAAAATTTAGTTCCCTGTCTTAAAATGACATAATTTATTCAGCCAAGAGGTTCCTGAAGAGATGTCATCAAAGGCTCATGAAAGAACTTGATTTCCTTATGCACAAGTACTGTAATTCAGAAGTCTTGCAGAAGACCTTTCTATCATAAAGAAGAAAAAGCTGGAAATTCTCAATCACTTTGTATGCTGTAGAAGTTATTCCACCTCAGAATCCTGACTGCTACTTATAAAATGGAAAGGGAATTTCTTGCATCCTGACTAGATGAGAAGGTTCTGAAGCCATGTAGTTTAGAAACAACCCTATGGCTTTGCCCTTCTTCCTGTAATAAAAATGTTGCACATTGGAGTATTAATGTCTCCAAGAAATCTTTTTAAAAAACATTCAACAGCCATGTTTGTAAAAGGAAGGTGTCTTTGCTTTACAAAACACTGTTCATGGTAAATGTATTCTGCATTCACACACACACACACACACACACACACACACACACTTTTCCTCAAATAACAGTAAATAAAGATTTAAACTGTTTGCAGACTCTTTCCTTTTCAATTTTCCTTACCTTGCAGTACAAGACCCCAAACCCTCACACTCTATTTCCAATTAGGTACCAACTCGGATGACGTTGCTCAAATGCAGCTTGTATCCTTGACTCCCCAACCACCTGCCATCTCTGCCCCTTACCAGTATACCATTTCAGTGCTTGTGATCACGTTAACCTTTACAGCCCCAGGGGTTTTCCAGAACATATTCATAGAAACTGCTAAAAATAAACAATTACCGGTCACAACAGGCACTGCCATTATGTTTACAACTTCATTCTACCACAGTTCGATCCAAGAAGTGCCACTCTGTATAATGCCCCATCTTGAGAGAAGTGCCACTCTATCCATCTGCAACTGTTGGAGCCACAGGGTTGATTGAGGGCATATTCAAGCACGTAACAGCTCACTGGGGGCACAGGTTAATTAAAAAAACTGCTTAAACAGATGCTGCTTTGGGCGAGAGCCTGAACGTGGCATCAAAGTTGTCATAACACATGAAAATGCTGGTCATCATTATAATAGTAAGATGGAAGCCACATATATCTGTATATATGTGGAGTGTATACTGAAACATATCATTGTAAAGTAACAATTATGAAGTGTAAACTTTAAAGTAACAAAAATAAAACCTAAGAAAATGCCAAACCAGATGCTGCTTCATGCAAGAACTTAATTTAAAAGTACAATAAAGCTAGTAATGGTAGAGTACACAGTGCCATCTATTGGCACATACATAAAACATCATCTATTGAAACAAAAACAACACTTTTTACTTTTGAAATAAAAAGACCTTCTGAATATATTTTCTTACTGTTTTTCTTATTTTTTTTACTAATAATTTTGTATATGGTACTCATGTTATAAGTGCAATAAAGCGCTTCAGAGTGTGGTTGCTATTCCTGAACCGCTTATATAGGTGGTTGAAGGCATTGCAAGCACCTCCTGCCTAACAATGCACCTGGATGTGTGAGTTTATGAAAAAAACACACCATGTCATGTCTTATTGCTCATAAAACTTCAAGTATCTTCTTTATTCAAAGCTACTTATTTAGAGCAGTATTTGGTGGTGGTGGTGATGGGGTGGGGGTATGTTTTTTGAAGGTTTTCTACCTGATAAATATATATGGGTATACAAAGTAGTGACTAAGTCTTAATAAGGCATCAACATTCTCAAGACATTTGAAATTTATGTTAAATGGAAAAGACCATACCAGGTGCTTTCTTTTGCTTCATTAATTTTGTTTTCTGTATTTAATAGCCCTTTTCATTATAAAAGATACCAGGCATCTTCCAATTTTAGCTAGTAGAACAATTTTCCAGTTTTGCAAAAATCTGAGTATTTTATAAATGTTTAGTTATATTTTTTTCTCAAGAAAAAATGGCCACCACATTTGGCATAGAAATAGCACTATAGAGCTAGCAAAGGTTAGTGGCGAAAAAAAAAAAAGAAAAACTTGTGGTGCACATCATAGGAGGTAGAAGCAAGATACTACAAACCTGTAAGTTTGACCTCAGCGGTAGGGAAAATAATGGAATCACTTCTGAAAGAAAAGAATTGTTGGGTACCTAGAGGCCAGCGGGGCACAGGACCCAAAGCAGCATGGATTTACAGCAGGAAGGTCATGTCAGATGAATCTAATTGATTTCTTGACTGGGTGATCAAAGTAATAGACCAGGGAGGGGCTGTGGATATGGCCTACCTACACTTTAGCAAGGCATTTGACACAGTGTAGCACAAAGATTAATAATCAAATTAGCCAGCCTGGGAGTGGGTCCCAGGGTGGTAGCCTGGTAGCAAACTGGCTGCACAACAGGACAAAGAAGGTAATAGTAATGGAACACATTCCAAAGAAAGGGGTTATTAGTGGAGTACCTCAAGGCTCAGTACTGGGTCCAGTCCTCTTTAACGTCTTTATAGGTGACATTGCAGAGGGTCTGGAGGGAAGGTATGCCTCTTTGCAGATGACACAAATATCTGTAACAGAGTTGATACACAAGGGGGTAGAAAGGATAAGAAGGGACTTGGTACGGTTGGAGGAATGGTCAGACATATGGCAACTTAGATTCAATGCAAAGAAGTGCAAAGTAATGCACCTGGGAAACAAAAACCCAGGAGAAGAGTACACACAGCAGGGAGGTACTAACAACAACAAAAATTGAAAGGGACCTGGGGGTAGTCATATCAGATGATCTAAAGGTTGGTAAGCAATGTGAGAAGTCAGTAAGGAGAGCCAGGGGGATACTGGGATGCACAGGAAGGGACAGCACAAGTAGAAAAAGGAAAGTGGTTATCCCTCTGTACAGACAGTTGGTGAGACCCCATCTGGAGTACTATGTGCAGTTTTGGAGACCTCATCTATGCAAGGACATAGACAGGATGGAAGCATTCCAGAGGAGGGCAACTAAAATGGTGCAGGGTCTGCATCAGAAACCATATGAAGAGAGACTGAGAGAGCTTAATATGTATACCTTGATGAAAGGAGGGATGGGGGACATGATAGAAACGTTCAAGTACCTCAAGGGAATCAACAAAGTCCAGGAGGTAGCATCTTTCAGAAAAGAGATGTGTAAGAACAAGGAGGCACAATTTAAAGATAGAGGTGGATGGCCCAGGGTAATGTGAGGATTTTTTTTCACGGAGAGAGTGGTGGATGTATGGAACCGCCTTCCTAGGGAGGTTGTTGTGCCTAAAACAGTGGGGAATTCAAACTTGCATGGGACAGACATAAGGAAATTGTAGTGGGGTGGCAGGAAGTAGGATGTTGGTTAACTAGAATCTGCAGCTTATCCAGTAGGTAGGGATATGGGCAGACTGGGTGGGCCAAGTCCTATCTGCAGTCAAAGTTTATGTTTCTATGTTACCTAGAAAAGAAGATTTTCAAGTATGCCAATATTTTTATTAACTGTATCAAAAACTAACTTTCTGGGAAAATATTTCTTGTTGGATTGCTGCTTTAAACTTGTATTTGCCTGCTTCCCACATATCACTGATGCCCTTTTATGTTTGCTTGCACGTGCAGTGCACAAGAAACATATTGAGATAGTAGAGCATTGCAGAGGTGTGGCAGTGTTGTGGCCAATGCAGTGACACTTTAATAGGGCATGTCCTCAGCCACACTAATTAATGCTGAAGCTGCCATGATGGCAGTTTCCAGAGCCCAGTACCATACTTGAAATAAATCTGCCACTGCAATCAGGGGCAGTTTCATCATGCAGCGCAGTCCCCTCCTCCCTCCCAACCAGACACACAGCAGGACAATAAATTTAAATGTTAGCTCCCTCCCACTGCTGCTGCCCACCCACACCCTCCATTCTCTGGCCTCTGCCGACATTGAGGTGCTCAATCCCCATGTCAAGATGTATCCCCTCCCCATTAATTGGCACACTGGGGCCACCCCAGTGTGCCAAAATACTCTCTTTGATGTTTCCAATACCAGGATGCCCACTCCCAGTGTCGGATGCACCCCCATGCCCCTATGTTCTCAGCTGACCTTGGGATGCCCAATCCCCAGGTCAGCATTGACCCTCCAGTACTCTGGCACACTGGGAGCCCACCCCAGTGTGCCAGAATCTGTTTTGTTAATGTTTCACCTGTAAAAAGAAAAAGTCCTATAGCATCTTTTTTTTTTAAAACATGAAAAAAAGAAAACAGTCCCTCGTCATTTCTGCTGGCCCTCTTCCCCCAACCTGCACCCTCCCTTTGTGCACCCACTTCCTTACACCTCCCCTCACCCATACTTACCTCTGGAGATTGGGAGCAGTGATCTTCTGTGGACCAGGAACACGTCTGCACTCTTCAAAGACCAACTGGGAACTGAAGAAATGATTGTAAGCCCTATAATGGCCATCAATGGGAGGTTTTCAACTTAAGTTGATATCTCAGCCAATGTTTGGAGTTTTGTCCCAAATTTTCAATAGGGGTCCTTGGAACCCCACCTTATGAACACTAGCACTGCCATTTCATTTCTCAGTCTCAAAAGGTGATTTCGGGTCGCTACATGGAATAACCTTTCGGACCAATTAATGAAAAACAGTGCCACTGTTCATGAGGTGGGGTCCCAAAGTCCTTGTTGCAAATTAGGTGAAAAACTAAAATTACTGCATTACTGAGCATCCATTGTGTAGTTTCTACACAAGCTCATAACTTCATCAATTTTAATATTTTCACTCCAAATTTCCAACATTGCCATTTTTCACACTCCCTTATGAACAGTACAGCTGTTAATTTTGCATCCTTCTCAAAATGTGTTTTGCACCTGTGGCACAGAATGGCACAGTCATGGTGTGAAATCAACTTTTGGGACAGGTTAAGGAAATCTCAGTGTCACTGTTCATGAGGGAAGGATCTAAAAGGCCTTGTTGAAATTTTGTTGAAAACATTCCAAAAAATGACTGCATTAGAGCTTGCATTGCACTGTTTCTCCCTTTTCGTAACTTCATCACTTTTCATATTGTATACTAACATACTAAAATGCCAGCAGAATAGGCCTAACGGTCTTTCGTGTGTCTACTCCAGATTTTCAACATTGCCATTTCTCACACCTCCTCATGAACAGTATGGCTGTCATTTTCACATGCTGCCGAAAATGTGTTTTCACACCTGTGTCACTAAGATAGCACACTTGCTGTGTGAAATCACCTTTTGGGACTGAGTAACAAATGATACTGCCACTGTTCATGAGAGTAGGGTCCCAAAAGCCCATGTTGAAAATTTGGAGCAAAATACCAACAAACGCCTGGAGTGTTAGGGTTTCCAACCGTAATGCCCACCCTGTACAGACTGACAGGTGTCAGGGGTGTGACTTAGGGTCACCGGCCATAATGCTCACGCCATTCTCTCTTACCCCACCCCACCCTGCAGCCACTGATAGACATCGAGGTGTGCCTTGGGGTCTTCAGCCTCTAGCATTCATCCCATTCTCCTATACTGCACCCTGTCAGCTTATTTCCTTATGGAATGGGGTGAGCGTAAGGGCTGAAGACCTCAAAACACACTATATTCTGTCGGTGTCTGCAGGGTGGGATGAGGTGGAATGGCATGAGTGTTATGGCCATGACAGCTAAAGGCACCCCAACACCTGTCAGTCTCTGCAGTGGAGGTGGGGGGTTAGCGATTTCAATACTTCACTGCCATTCCTGTTATGCATCTCTAACTCCTGCACTACCAATGCCAATACCAGCAAGCAAACATTCGGCATTGACAAATGCTTGTTATACTTACATTTTATGTAGTATCCTGCACAGTATTTTATATTTAAAATAATATCTTTCTTTCATACCACTTCTTCATGCCACATGCAAAGGTTCATTTAACATGCTATCTGAACTTTTAAATACCATTAGGCTGTAAATGAGTTAAAACAGCTAACTTTTTCAAACAAAATTCAATGTGATTTCCTTGAATTTCATACATCAACAAAGCGTGATATTAAAGTTGAAGGTTACAGTCTTACTGTATGTTCTGACAGTTTAGCCTGCCTGTCTTGGTTTGTAAAACAGCAGACACCTCTCCATATGGCCATGGAAGATACAGGCATCATAGCAGTAGTAATGCTTTATTGTTCTTCAAAACATTCAGTATTGGACATTACAATACTACAAATTAAAAATGTTTTCAATAAAAAGTTTCAATAAACATTATATACAAAATTAATACATAAGTGGAAAGGTACTAGTCAAGTGTGCAATATTGTCTGAAAGTCATCAAAAAGGTAATACTGTAAAATTTAGAGCACAGCAAAGTGTTTTCTTTTAGAATTTATCACATAAATAAGAAATTTGGAGATAAGCTCAGTGTTTTCTTTATTCATAGGGTGTAAGAGGATAAATAAAGGCTGTAATCCATATCAACATATTTCATGACGGTGTTTTTAATAGTTCGATCATAAGAAAGATTATAAAGAGAGCATTGTATTATGATGTGATAGTTTCATGGAAACCCCGTCATATCTGCACAAGTTTAGGTTGTGTTCTTCATGTCATGATTTATTGAAATAAGCATGCTTGGAGAAAAGAATGCCAGTCTAGCCTAAGTAATAGCTTTCCTAGACTCCGGGCCAGTGGGAGAGTTAAATAATCTTCCAAGGAGGAGTAAATTTTATTTGTGCTATGCCAAGGAGCTTGTTTCTGGATTCTAACTGGCTCCATTTGTTTGAGCTGTGCCAATGCAAATAATTTTTGTTTAAAGGTGCTTTTAAATAAAGGAGAAATGTAATATTTTTCTGAAAATCTACCCAAAGGTGAGTTTAACAGGCCTTAGAAAGGACAGATCTAAAGATATTTAGCCAAGGTGATGAAAAACCTTGTTTGGGCCAACTAATTTTCTCCTGAAGACATAGTTTACTGTAGGAATAGGATTAAATGGGTTGTTAATAATTTCTAAGCCAGTAGATGGCCAGGCGAAACTTGACCAAGGTACCTGGGGGGCTACCTAACTCTGCTCTTGTCAGTGAGTTCGCAGTAGGCAAAGGGACCTGAGTAGGATGTAAAAAAAGGATAATGGAGTTCCAGTGTGGCAACCTGTTTGGTTCTCCATACTTCGGCCCCATAAAGTAAATGGGATTCATTTTTTGCTTCTCCGGCAATCAGTGCCAGCACTACAGTGTGCCCACCATACTTAAAGCTAAAGCGCAATAAGGCTTCAGCAGCTAATTTAGCCTTGGATATCTGATCACTGCAGTGAGAGGTCCAGAGGCCAGTTGAAGTCAATTTAACTACTAGATAAGTGTAGGAAGAAACAACCTCAACCCTATTTCTATCTAAATAGAACTTAGGTAGAGTAGTACGTGAGTTTTGGGAACTAAAAAACATAATTTTGTCTTATTAAGGTTGATTTTTAACTCTAATAGACCACACTTGGCCTTGAGCTGGTTTATTTTATGTTGAAGACCTGCAATAGAAAGTGAAAAAGAATCAAATCATCGGCATATGCCAATATGTGAATGTCATGATTCTTAACTCTAGAGGAATCTAAATTCAAGGCAGAGTCAAAATGAAGGAGTGAGTCAATGTAAATACTGAACAGCAGAGGGCCAAAAGACACCCTGCTTTACCCCAATGATGTGTTAAAGTATTCAGAAGATTACTTCTATCAAATCTTATGGCAGTAGTGGTGTTAGTATATAACAGGTATAGTAGGAATAGGAGATTTAAGGGACGTCCTGGTTGAATAGAATGTCCCAGTTTTTTTTAACTACCAAGTTGAATGCTGCTAAAATCCACAAAGAGGGCAATAACTTTGTTTTTCTGAATAGTTTATGCTTTTCAAACGAAGTGAGACAATATGAATATATTATCAATGGTCGAATAAACATGATGGAAGCCAGCTTGAAATATTGAGAGAGGAGAATTGTTATCTAGCCTATTTTGCAGTTTGTTAAGTAAAATCTTGGCAAATATTTTACCACAGTTAGAGTCAAATATTGCTAAAGTTTTTTGTGAGTTAGTGGAGGACAGCATTGAGCCATTTGAATCATATAAAGTAGAATGGCAGCATGATCACTTTCAGATCTCATCGAGACCACCAGTTTTTAAATTGATCATAGCTGTGAGACAAGTACAACACAAAATCAATAAGACTTTGCCCGTGAGGGAGAAAAAGTACAAGCACCTTCTGGGTCATCATCCCCTGGCTATTCAGTATCAATAAATTATTCCTTGTGATAACTTCCTGAAAACGCTTCCCACTTTATTTACTACCTTGTCAAAATAATTTCTAATACATAAATTTCCCATATAAAATGATCATGTAGTATTGAGATTGTCAAACTGCACTATTCAAGAATTAAAACCTGCTACCAGGACAGTATCAACATTATGCTGTGAGGTCAAGGAATCAATTTCAATGGTTAATTTAGCCCAAAGGTCATAAGTCAGGCATGAATGAAAGTGGGGAGGATATATACATTAACAATCAAAATAACAAGGGTTCCACCTTAGAACAGTGAGCAGGAATTCTGAAGTTGGGGCCACACTATTTAATACCATTAGATCCTCCCTTATTTTTGCTAAGGTAACTAGATCCCCTAGGTCTACCATAATGGTTTATCTTAATGGTTGGTATATGGTAGGATTCATAACCATTGATATAAGGCTAGTCGGATGCCCATGTCTCTTGAAAGACGAGAATCTCATCACATCTGAACAAAACTAAGCCACTGGGCATCTACTAATTTATTCCCTAATCCTGCGATATTCAAATGATCACATTGGCATCATCTAGGTGAACCATCAAAGTGATGACAATGGTGTCAGGGCTGTCTGGTGGATTTGATAAACTGATTAGTCACAGAGGATTTTCAGATTTCTTAGGGGCTTATTCTGCTGCTTCAATCCTGCAAATGAAACTGAGTGTATTCCTACAGCATCTAGAGCCTGGGAGTTGCCCTGTAGTAAGTCAAATCAGGTGACTGAATGAAACAATCTATTTGAAACCATAGGCCCTGGATGGGCCCTTTGTACAACACCTAGATCAGAAGGAGAAATATTTAATTTGGTGGTTAGGCCAATATTACCCTTACATAGGAGGCCAGGTTAGTCTAATTTTCTCCTTGAAGTGGTCAATCCTAAAAATTGATAGAATATTAAAATGGTGCTGGGGTTCAAAATTCCAGTTAAGAAGTGCTAGAGTAGAAGAAAATGGATGAAATGAAAGTGACTTACAAGATTTAGCCCCAGGAAAAGTATGTTTCCAAATTGTGGCCATGTAACTGGGGAAGAGATTGAAAGACCCAGGGTGTTTAAGTGTCGCTGTTTGGCTCATAGGGATTTAGCAATATTCATGCATGAAATCATTACATATATAGGGTAATGAGGATTGGCCTTGTCCTGTGGACAAAAATAACAGAGCTAGCAGCCTGGGAAGCTCCACTGCTCTGAAAGATGAGTTATTAGGTCCATAAGAGACTCTTTAGTCTCCGAAGGTTTAACGAACATGTGCTCTATTTTAAACACTACTTCATTCCTGGTAGTTACTAGTTGAAAAGAATGTGGGTCAACTAAGTTTGTTGACAAGGCCTCGTTCTCCAAGACCCTTGAATATTTAGTTATAGCTGAAGGGGTGTTGGAGGAGAAGAGGGCCAACATCAATATCTAGATTTTCCGTAAGCTTTTGCTGGGAAATAACTACAAGATTGCTGTTTGCTAGGGCAGTGTTTGGAGTAGAGGACCACACACTATGTTATTATGGTCCTTCCCAGTTATTTGGGTATCTATATCAAGAGGCTTAGTAGGACTTGAATTTGACGGTTCGGTCTGTGAGCTTAACATGTGGTGAGGCAAAGTTTATAATAGCAGCCCTAGATTTTTAATGTTTTTCCTCCTAGATTTGTACTTGATTTTGGTCTTAAATTTTGCTTGGGAAGGGCCCTTTTCTTCCCTTAGGAAGTAGGGGAATCAGGGATTATTATTGTAGAAAAGGAAAGGTTATTGGGAATATTATTCCCTTGCATTTAGATTAGACAGGTTGTCCAGTCTCAAAGAATAATGCTGTTAAGTCCTTTATACTGTGTTTAATTTCCTATAGGCTTCTAGAAGGACTATATTTGACATGGCAGGATGTGCTAAAGCCTTAATAGTGTATTAGATATAGTATCCTGATATTGTGCTACAAGTTCAGGGTCTAGTTCAATTTTATCCACTTCCTTATCAAGTTTATCAAATACCTCATTAGGCGATCCTGCAAGAATGTCTGAGTCTGTTACATGGGAAGTTGTAGTATTAATGTCATTAATAAGATCCAGTGGACTGAAAAGATCCATTCTTGAGGAAAAAGAAATATCAGCTCCCTTAATATCAGACTCTCTAGATTTCCTGGGGGTCATTGAGTGACTACAAGTGAGCACCACTGTTTCTTCAGCTCTAGAAGTAACTCTTGGAGTATCTACATGGGAGTCTAGAGGCTGATTATTTTGACGATAAAATAATCAGTTATTTTGGCTTGGTTGGTCTGTACAACCTTTGAAGTCAGTTTTGCAGGAGAAACTGATGGTGCCAATAGTTGGTTACTTGATGGGTGTATCAACTCTTCATTAGTCTTAGGCTCCACTCCCTCTACCTCTGGGAAGTTGATTTATTTGATTCCCTAGGTAATCAGCCTGGGGAAGGGGAACACAGATCAAGATTTAGGGCAAGAAGCGAATATTATGTGAATGATGGAAGCTTCCCTTTGTCAATAAAAATTTCCTCCAGTATATATTGTACTAATTTAGGAGTTTATCTGTAGAAATGGGATTAGAGGTGGACCAAATAATGGTAAGGTCCTGGGAAAAAACACAGCCATTCTTTTGTTTCTTGAATTTCCTATAGTTCTTAGAAGGTTTATTAATCTTATTACCCTCTTGCAACATGCTATTCTTATCTCCATTCAGTTCCTTGCTACTTCTGGTATACATGGCTACAGAACAGTATAAGAGCTCTAATGTTATAGACCAATGAAAAGCTGTGAGTTAAACAAAGAAAAAGTAAAAGAAAGAAAAGAGGGAAAAAAAGCAGTTCAATAAAATTCAAGGGGTTCAGATAAATTAAAGACTTGAGGATTTGAAAAGGCCTATAAAAGTATTTAAAATGGCTAAATAAATTGACTGTACTGCCTAAGCCATTCAAAAGATGTAGTTCCTACAAAAAACTGATAGTGCTTACAGCAATTGCACACAGTTAAACTAGACTCTCTTAGTTCACTTAAGTCAATAGTTCACTTGGTTCACCTGTTACAATGCACCTGTTACCTTAAATAAGCATTTACGGAGCTGTATATTTACTATAAAATAATCTAAAATACACTGAGACTACTCTAGAATAGTAAGAAAATACTAGGAAAAAGTCTAAAATATCTTAAAATCATTGCATCTGCCACTTCACAAAGTGCTTTAAGTTTGTAGCAAAAGTATTCATAGATAGTGAGTAAAATCTCAGGTTAATAGCCTTAGAGCAGGTTGAGCTGCAAATATTGGTAACAGAATGCTCTATGTCCTGTATAAATTACACACGGTGCTAACTCCGATAACTTTTACAGCGGTTTGCTATGAGAAGGAACAGCATATGTGTGCATTAATAAATGTCTGCATAAATTTACATTTGCATTTAAACAAAGGTGAGAGAAAAAGTTAGATGGTCTATCATACAGGGCTAACAGTTACAGTTAATAGTTACTCTGACGTTTGACAAATAAGCGACTAGGAACTCTCTTAGAGAAATTCAGGACACAGTAAGCAATTTGGGCACCTGAAAAAAAAGAACATCTGTTCAGCCCAAGCTTTTTCAGCTTATCTAGCCCAATCATTAATTATACAAGTTCCAACCTTAAGAGTGAAGGTCACTCGGATAAATCCAAATTCAGCAGAGCCTCACCGGAGTGCCGATTAATTTTATTGTAAAGTGCTGTGCAAAATGGCAACTTAGGGGATAATGCACTGAAGTTATTATCTTCTCATTAGCAGCCCCTACGGCTCATCAGTGAGATGTTTAAACAGGAGAAACTAAGTCACAGCTGTGCCCTGTAAAATATAAAAGTACCTTAATCCTGATGTGTTCATGCATAGATCCCAAATCTCTGCCAGCTCTGGCATGCAGAAGTCACCCTTGCCTCCATTTGACCAGTTCCTCCATGTTTTGGCCTGCACGTCCATGGTGTGGCATCTTGGCATCTAGATGTTTCCAGGTTTGGGGTTCAGACCTTTAGGAGTACCAGCATTCTGGTGGTCAAAGTGGGCCTGTTACAAGTGAATCCTCTGGTCATCTACAGCACTCCATGGGGCTCAAGGTGCTTGGGATGGTCAGGCACCTCCTGTTCTTGGTACGTCAAGTGCAACAGTTACAGCTACTCCTCTGGGTAACACTGGGTCTCCGTACCTAAAATAAAACAAAGAAAGAGAGAGAGAGAGGACTTGGGGCTGCTGTTACCCACACATTGTATACTAATTCATCGGGTTGCTATTATACACTTAACGATGGCATACCTGTTCTAAGTTTTGTTCAGAGCATATAGCAACCTCAGCACAGCCGCTCCTCCAAGGTCCTCCACAGCACTAGGCTTGCTTCAGTGTTGCATTAGCAGTTCTCCCAGCATTCCACTCTCCCTAGAGGCTAGTGAACCTACAGGCCTCATAAGAGGAGCCAGGGATATGAGCAAACAAATTGGTGAAGTTGTCTGCATCATATGCTAATTAGATAATCATACTATCAAAGCCCTTCCTGCATCTCCTCATTGCCACTGGGGACCAGAATAGCAAAGTGGGTAATGTTAATTGCATCCAGCACATTTGGGAAGTGGACCATGTGATAAAAATCCTCCCTTCTCAGATTCTGTTCCTCTGTAGTCCAAAATAAAAAGAATAGTTGAACATCTGTGGTATATCCACCTTTAGGAAACAGTGATGTGGTGTGACACTGTTGGTTGGCTACTCCCAATGGCCACAAATAGGACTTCCTGGAAGGATTCTGTAGTGAGTTAGGTCAGGGTGTCCAGGACCTTGGTTTCCACTGAAATGGAATGCACCCTCCAGTGTGTGTGGCTCTGCATGTGCCCTTGATCCATAATGAGGATCTCCTGCAGGGTCTGCCTGTTGAACTAAAATACTACTGGAATTGTTTTTCAGTTTGCTGAGAGAGAGAGACAGAGAGAGAGAAGAGAGAAGAGAGAGAGAGAGAGAGAGACCATGACTAGTACAAACAGGCTGTCCTGGGCTGCTGAGCAATTCCATGTCTCTGATCTAGACCTCAATATTAGATCTGGACAACAAAGTAATATTTGTTAGAGGATATGAATTATATCCAAATACTGAATATTTTGGTTTCTATATGGCTGTTTGGGAAAAGTATTCAGCACACACTCCTCTCTCCCTTTTCTTTATTACTCTAAAGAGCTATTCCACCCTCTACTCCTATTCTTTCCAATCTCCAGTACTCTGATGCCTGCTCCTTATTTGTTCTGGCTGCAAACTTATATGGGTTGGCCGCCTTCTCTTCTGTCTTCCTAAGCTCAGGAACAGCCTCTCTCTCTCAAACATTTCTTGCCTCTTCTGTCCCTCCCTCAAGTCTTTACTCAATGATCATTTTACCCGCTCCAGATTGTGCATCTAATTTCATTTATGTTTTCCCTACCAGAGCCACCTGGTCCATCTAGTTCCTTAGTTGCAGTTTCTGCCCTTTGTTTATCTTTACTTTTACATTTTGTCTTTTTGTATGTGATGGCTAACGGGGCCATGGGGACATGTCCATTACATCAAGTGGACTGACATGGCTTCTTGATGATATATTACTTTGGGCTTACAACTACAATATAAGGACACAATACCTCCACCTGGGATAGTAGTAATGCATCCTGAGAGCTGACACTCATGGCTATACCCTTCAGGAAATAATATAATGCCTTAGCCCACAAGACCCTCCCTTAACCAATAACAGTGCCCACACAATGATATCCAACAAGTAGAGTTATATTGCAAACAAACAGAGGATTTATTAAAATGGAGAGGTAAGGGAAGATATACAGAGGTAACAAGGTAGATGGGAGAAAAGTATAGCAGCAGACATATTTTGTACTGTAACCAACTCCAGAAGTTTGTATTATGCACTCAGATGGGAGTAAAACGGGTATCTGAAATATCAAACAGTAAAATTAAATAGCTCTAAAATGGATCAGTACAGGCATGTTTGACTTGACTGTAGCCAAAATGTATTATTTTGCTATAACACTGTAGATGAACATCAATCAGATATATTTGTATAGGTGTTGTGTTTACTTGTATGTGTAAGTATTGTTTTAGATTTTACCATGAAATTTGTATACTGTGTAACTAAATGACTAGTGTAAATGTCAGCAACTTGTTCTTGTGAATACTAAGGGACCTCATTGTAAATGAGCCTGTGGCTCAACTGAGTGTGTATATCACTATTCATTATAAATGAATAAAACTATTTTATTACTACTACTACAGATTACACAGAAGCCCTATATATTGCACAAGAAAGAACAGGATATGTGACTATAGTATGTACTGTACATCTGCTGTATGAAGCTACATTAAAGTACAAAAATACAAATAACTAAACAGATTGCCCAACTGGTCCACACAAGGGACATGCTGTGAAGCTGGAGGGGATAGATTCAGGAGAGATATGAGGAAGTACTTCTTCACAGAAAGAGTGGTGGATTCCTGAAAATACTTATTTCCTGTACTTTGTTTACTCATGTGAGTATTTAAAGGTGTCTACCATATCCCCTCCTTGTAGGGCTTCTGATGTAGACCCTGAAGCACCATTTTAGTTGCTCTGCTCTGGACCACCTCCACTCTGTCTATATCCTTCCAGAGATTGCAAGTAAACTCACTGTCTGGCATCATTTGTTTTTCTGAGATGTAATGAGTGTGCCCAACATGTCCAGCAATGTCTGTTGAATTCTTCAGGTTGAGGATCTCCCTGAAGATGGCACGGGTAGTCTTGACCTTTCATTTGTTAAATTAGACTAGACTTTCTCTCACTATGCAGCTCTCAAAGCCTCTTTATTGGTTTAGCTGAATTTGCTGGAGCATGCCATAGTAGTCATTGTATTGCTGGGGATGTTAACTACCACACTCATTAGATTTTGTATTGTAAGTAACAGCCTATCAACTTCAATGCCAGAAAGTGAAAGAGGACTAAGGAATTCTGTGCCAAGCATTTCAAGGGCTCCCTTTCAGCCATGCCATCATACATTCCTAGACAAAGAAGGTGCTTAGGCCATGCCCATCCCCATCAGGGCAGCAGCAGCAGTACTCAGCAGAGAGGCCAAAAGGGGTTGCAAAGCAAGATACCATCTGAGATTTGGAGCCAGATTTGGAATTTGAGATTTGAAGTCTGTAAAAGGAAACTGGGGCTGAATTAATTACTTCAAGTAATGTGAGCAGGAGGTGAAAGGTGGGTTTGCGTGAAAGGACAGAAATGGAGACCAGAGTATGCATGTTTATTTGTATCGAGGGCTTTCAGAATGATTTTCTTTTATTGTGTAACATGACAGTGGAGTATAGAGGCCTGAGATGCTATGACTCTGAGGAAATTGTGATGCAACAGAGCAGGAAGAGTACATATGAACATTTCTGCCTGGCAACAACTTGACAGTTGTATAATTTGGACATTAGCATGAGACCAATTGGGAAGCAGCAGTAAGCCCCTCCCCATCTAGGAGTATCAGATGGTAAGTTAGTGGGAGGAGGCACTCCACAACACAAGCAGACACAGTCCAAAGAAGAGAAATAGCTCATTACCTGCTTTGTTGATTTATCCCGAACTGGCTTGCAGAAAACAGGAGAACAAAGTCTTCTACTAGGTGTTCCAGATGGCTGCAGGGGAATATTGGTTAATAGGCAAGCAGGCACATTTACATAGCTTAAATTCATTGTCCACTCCAGAATCAAAAGTGCAAAACTGTTTAACTTCAAAGTGTAACCACCATTCCATGGGGAGTGTTCATTTGGTGGGTTTTCATTCACAGGTAAAACTGTAACATCTATTGCAACAGTCTCTTGAGCTAACAGACAGATTCCTTTCATGCAGACCTTCCTTAAGCTGTGAAGGCTAAATTCTGGCAGCAAATTAGGAGCCAAAAGTAAGTCACTTCTTGAGGTAGTTTTGTACTAAACCACACTATAATTTTATATCTTGTTCCTCAGCTTTCTTCCCCAGCAGTTACAGTTCCTTAAACATGGCTCTTTTCCTTTAAATTTCTTTCCCTCACTGGACCTAGGGCTCCATGACAGCACAAGATATTTCTACTGTCACAAACCCCTTTTCACTCTGATTGAACATACAACTTCTACACGGGGCGCTAACCAAAACAAGGAACGCATTCTTTTTTTTCTGTAAGGTCATACTTCATTACATTATAGATGTTCCTTTAGCAAGAACCGAACCACCAGAGACCCTTTCAGACATCCAGTTGCTAATGCCATTGTGCTTAGAATGGTTCTCCCAGTGTCTATTCTGGCCCCAAACCAATGGCACCTCTGCTTATGCAGCGATTCCAACCTCTGAACTGACTTATCAGGGGACTTCTGAAAGTGCCACACGGTGCACCCGATGGACTGCCACCCCACCAGGGTCCCAAACATCTCCCCCAAATGGACTTTCTCCGCCTCCATGGGATGCTCAACTAGGAGTCACAACTCTGCAGTGGCCACCAACCTGGGGAATGGGGTAGTGCTGCCACTACTACACCCAACAGATCAGGCTGCCACTTCTGAGCCATGCCCCAGGTCCCATTTGCCATAGTGGGGCCCACTCACAGGATGCACTCTGACTCACTGCTGAACTCACCCAAGGACAACATTTTGTTGGACTCTGAGCCCCATTGGTGCTTACCCTACCAAAGTGCGGAGTTCACTTGACAGGCCTCCATTTATCTTTCTTCTCCCCAGGCTCCAGCTCCCTTATGGACCAGTGGCCACTTTCAATGCTCCATTGCTCCCTTACTTCACACCCAAACTTTCACATTCCACATCACGGGGCTTGAGGGTGGAGGGCCGGGGTGGCAAGTGGCCCACCCGGCCCTGCCACACTCCTCCAGCTGACTCCCCACCCTCTTCTTGGGTCTCACCCTCCGGTCTCTCCCAGTCTCCCCTGGTGCCAAAAAGCCTTCTCTTTTATATCCCAGTGAAGGGGCCCCCAGCTGGCAGCAAGCAGGCCCTACCTCTGAATTCACAGTTAAGACTGCTTCCAATTCCTTCCTGACTACACATAGTAACTCAGAAATTTAACTACAGTAGTAAGTACCCAAAGGGTGCTTACACAGCTTATAACCCAAAGGGCCACAACTGGTTCACTGATATAATAGCTGAGCACATGTAGGAGCAGGTGAGAAAATCCATTATATAGCCCTGTAGCATGGATTTCTTTCTATTTGGACCACAGTGTGGTGGCTGAACCATGTTGGGTGGGAGCAGAGTCAAAGGCTGTTTGGTGTTGCTGTACAGAAGAGGTAGGTTGGTTTTCCTGGTGCCTTGGAAGTGAGAAAATGCAGCAGTCAGATTCTCATTCTGGCCAGGGTAGTCACTACCATTCATTGTTCAGTGGAACAATGGCAGAGATGGAGCAGTAAATAAGAGCAGTGGAAGTGGTGAGCATGGGATGAGTAGTACTGGGAGGGTGATTGAAATCACTTTGTCCTAGGTTGGAGTGGTAAGGCAGTGTGTAGAGGATGCGGCAGTGTATGGGAACTTTATGAAACTGTACCAAGGGGACCATAAAACAGTATATTGGGTATCAGAGATGGAACTACAAATTTCCTATTACCCAGTGTGGCTTGGCATATATTAGAGAAAATGTGAGGCTGGCTATGTGAAGAGGCAGAGGACTATAGAAACATAGAAACATAGAAGTTGGACGGCAGATAAGGACCGCAAGGCCCATCCAGTCTGCCTATTTTTTCTACCTTATAAATGTGCCATCGGCCTTTGCTCTGTCAGTGACCTATCTATTCATAGTCATTTGTATTGCTCCCTTATGCCTATCCCATGCCTGTTTGAAGCCCTGCACTGTATTCATAGCCACCACTTCTTGTGGTAAGCCATTCCATGCATCTACCACCCTTTCTGTGAAAAGAATTTCTCACATTCCCCTTAATCGGCCTCCCTCTAATCTCATGCTGTGTCCTCTTGTCCTGCTATTTTTCTTATATTTAAACATGTTGGACTCTTTCACCTTGTTTATGCCCTTAAGGTGTTTAAATGTCTCGATCATATCACCTCTCTCCTCCTTTGCTCAAGGGTATACATATTGAGCTCCGTTAATCTGTCCTCATATGTCTTCTGATCGTCCCTGCACCATTTTGGTTGCCCTTCTCTGGACTGCCTCAATTTGGTTAATGTCCTTGTGAAGGTGTGGCTCCAATACTGCACGCAGTACTCAGATGGGGCCTAACCAATGTCTTGCAGAGGGATTATTACCTCCCTCTTACGACTTGTGATGCCCCTACTAATACACCCTAACACCCCCTAGCCTTACCTACTGCTTTAGAGGTCTGCTTGGATGATTTTAGGTCATCAGTGATGATGATGCCCAAGTCTCTTTCTTCCTTTGTGACTGCTAGCAACTCCTCCCAGCCTATAAGTGGCTTCAGGTTTCTCTTCCCTATTGCATGATTTTGCACTTCTTTGCATTAAATCCCAGTTGCCACTCTTCTGACCATTCTGCTAGTTTATCCAGATCTCTTCTCATTCTGCCCACCCATCTGGATCATCTACTCTGTTGCAGATCTTGGTGTCATCTGCAAACAGACAAGCCTTACCCTCTAGTCCATCTCAGGGTCACTAATGAAGATGTTGAATAGGACTGGCCCCAGGACTGATCCCTGAGTACCCACTTGTGACTTGCATCTCTTCTGACTGTATACCATTTACCACCACTCTCTGTTTTCTGCCAGTCAACCAGTTTGCCACCCAGTTGACCAACTTCTGACCCACCCAGAGCCTACCTAGCTTATTTATCAATCTTCTGTGTGGAACAGTGTCAAAAGCTTTGCTGAAGTCAAGGTAGGCGACATCAACTGCTCCCCTTGGTCCACCACTCTGGTTGCTGAAAAGAAATCTATGAGATTAGTTTGACAGGACCTTCCTTTGTAAACCCATGCTGTCTTGGATCCTGTGCCCCTATGGATTCCAGGTGTTGCACTATCCTTTCCTTAAGGAGTGCCTCCATAATCTTGCCCACTACTGAGGTAAGACTGACCGGTCTGTAGTTCCCGCCTCCTCCTGCTACCACTCTTGTGGGTGGGATCACATGAGCCCTCTCCAGTCTTCTGGGACCTCTCCTGTGCTCAGAGACTCACTAAACAATTCTGCTAATGGCTCTGCTAGTTCCTCCTTTAGCTCCTTAAGTACCCTGGGATGTATGCCATCAGGTCCCATTGCCTTATCCACCCTGAGCTTAGCAGCTCTTGTAGGACCCTTTCTTTTGTGAAGGGAGTAGCTCACCTCCCTCCCTGTGTCCATGATGCTGAGCTGTGGGCCCTGCCCTACCTTCTCTTCAGTAAATACTGAGCAAAGTATCTATTTAGGATAGATGCCTTTACAGGCCTCCTCCTCACACGCCTCCTTTTCTCCATTAAGCTTAGCAATACCCACTCTGGACTTTCTCCTTTCACTAATGTATCTATAGAAAGTCTTGTCACCTTCTTTTACTGTTCGTGCTAGTGTTTCCTCAGTTTGGGACTTTGCCTGCCTTACTGTCTTACCTGCTTCCCTTAGGGCAGTTTGGTATGCCTCCTATCTTCATCCCGCTGTGTTCCTTATATTTTCTGAAGGCCAGCCTTTTGCTCTGACCTTTTCTGCTACTGTATTTGAGAACCAAAGTGGTTTCCTTCTTCTTTTGCACTTCCTTTTCTGTCTAATACAATGGGATGTTGCTTCAAGTATTGTATCCTTAATGCTTGCCCACTTTGCCTGTACCTCCTCACCTGTGTTTCTTTTTGCCAGGGCTAGCTTAACTCTGTTGGCCATCTTATCAAAGTCAGCTCCTCTGAAGTCCCATATTTTTGCCTTTGAATGGGATGATTTAGATGTAGTAGCCAAATTGAACCATACCATGTGATGGTCACTGGCCCCCAGGTGACCTTCTACCTGGAGATCTGTGATCCCTTCTTTGTTAGTCAGTACTAGATCTAGGATAGCCCTGTCTCTTGTGGGTTGCTGTACCAGTTGTTTGAGGCCCTCCCTGCAGGGAATCCACTATGTGTCTAGTTCTGGCGATGTTCCTGCTAGTATTGACCAATCTGTATCTGGCATGTTGAAGTCCCTCATTATCAGAACCTCCCTTTAGCTGTCATGTTTTGTATATCTTCTAACAGTAATGTGTCTATGTCCTCCTCTGGTCTGGGGGCCTGTAGACAACCCCAGTTCTTATGGCTGTCCCATTTCCTGTTTCCAGGGTGACCCACAGTTCTTCTGGCTCCTTATGTGTATTCTGAATTTCTGTAGCTTTGATATTTTCATTAACATACAGAGCCTCCCTCCCCCTTTTGCACCTCGGTCTCTTCTGAACAATACATAGCCAGGTACTGAAGTCTCCCAAGTGTGGTTACTGGTAAACCACGTCTCACTAATTGCTACTATGTCCAGTTTAGCCTCTGACATTATTGCCTGCAGGTCTGGGATCTTATTTCCCAGGCTGTGAGCATTGTGTACATGATTTTCCATTGGCCAGATTTTGGTGTGTTAGTTGTTGGGTGAAGTTTGGCATTACCCTGTGCATTGTGTGGAGACAAACCTTTTTTCTTACCTGGTGATGCAAATGAACGGCAAACATGCTGAATTCCTGTTTGACCACTAGCTGAGGGGAGGGGTGTTCTTCCCATTCGACGTATGGGGTGCTGCACCCTCTCCCCATTTGCTAGTTTAAATATTCTGCAAAGACGCTCAAACTTCTGCCCCAATGCACTGACTCCTCTTTAGTCAGATGCAGTCCATCAAATTTAAAAACTTTCGCTCCCAGAACTGTTGCCAGTTCCTACAAATCTGTGTCCTTTTTCTGGCACCAGTCCTTGAGCCACGTGTTTAGCTCCCTATCTCCTTCTTCTGACCTTCCGTCCATCTGCTCCCTTCTCCCAGACTGGCAGGATCTCAGAAGGAGATGCCAGACAGAAATAGATGATAGTTTGTCACCCAGCCTAGTCAGGTGTTCCTTGGTCTCCACAACTGACCCGGCTGGGCGGATCGTTAGTCCCTATGTGTACTAGGACATCAATGTTTTCTCCTGCTTTGTAGACAATTTTTCAATGCGGTCAGTGTCTCTCCATGCTGATGTACCTGGGAGACATCTGACCATCACCCTAGCTGGAGATGGGTATCAACCCCGAATCATGGAGTCTCCTATGATCAGAAGTTTTTGGATTTCCTTTGTGCTTGTTTAGTTTTGGTTCCTGATTTGGGTGAGTATTGTTGTGCCAGCTCCTGTGCTGCAGTGTCCTGCTCTGCAGTGTCTTCTGGCTCTTTATTTGATTTCAGAGATAGAGGCAGATACCTGTTTGTAGTGTTTATATGGTTTTGGAGGTAATGTGTTGAGAGCAGAGAGTGATGGGGCACCTGATTTGCTCCTCCTAACCACCTGCCAACCTCCTGGACCAACTACCTCTGCGGTCGAGGTTTTTCTGTTGGATGCTGGGAAAGGGGGTGGTTCTTATATGTATTTCTCTTCAATATGAAATTTGAGGCGTGCAATCTCTGCCCATGCTGCCCGGAGCTGAGACCTAAGATCTCCAAGGCCCAGCATGTAGGACAGTTTCTAAATCCTGTAAGACTGTCCTTCTGAAAATTGTTCCATAGTACCTGCAGTTAATGAAATCCATTACAAATAAGTTGCTGGGTTTGTAACCTAGTCAGAGTAATTAGAAGGAAAAAAAAAATGCAAGTAATGGTTTAATTGTGCTTTGTTTAACTTGTTATAACAAGTTAAATTACTAGTGCCCTGTAAATGAGATCACCTTGGAGGCCCCACTGATCCGCCCCTTCCTGTTCTGCCACAGGAAATGTCACAACTGTGGTACCCTATAAAAGGAGTGTAGCGTGGGGTGGTTGGGGATGGGGTGGGTGGCTGGGCCTTCCCGCCTAAAAGAAGAACCACGGACGAAAGAACAAGGAGGTAAGAGCAGAAACAATCAGTCAACAACAAATGCAGTAACCCTGAAAGCTTATCCTAATGTTAGATAAAACTGTAAAACCTGTAAAGCACCACCTGTAATAATTTCAGAGAAGATATACCCTGTAAGAAACACTTTGCTCCAGAGAAAATAAAGCAGTAACAGAAGATATACCTTGCAAAGACAATTTGAATCAGAAGATTACAGCAGTAATCTGTTGCTTACACACCTGTAGGCAAACCTTGTAATAATGCAGAAGAAGGTATACCAGCAACAACAATTTGAATCAGAGAAAAATAAAGCAATGAAATGTTAGCAACAAACAGTAGCAATCCCTGTGAGTAAAAAATAAAAACACCACCACACAGTAAATCTGCTTCACGGGGCTTGAGCGTGGAGGGCAGGTGTAAGTGGCCCCACCCGGCCCTGCCTACTCCTCAACAGACTCCCCACCTCTCTTCTTGGGTCTCACCCTCCGGTCTCTCCCAGTCTCCCTGGTGCCAAAAAGCCTTCTCTTTTATATCCCAGTGAAGGGGGCCTAGCTGGCAGCAAGCAGGCCCCTACCTCTGAGATTCACAGTTAAGACTGCTTCCAATTCCTTCCTGACTACACATAGTAACTCAGAATTTAACTACATGTAGTAAGTACCAAAGGGTGCTTACACAGCTTATAACCAAAGGGCCACAACTGGTTCACTGATATAATAGCTGAGCACATGTAGGAGCAGGTGAGAAAATCCATTATATAGCCCTGTAGCATGGATTTCTTTCATTGGGACCACAGTGTGGTGGCTGAACCATGTTGGGTGGGGAGCAGAGTCAAGGCTGTTTGGTGTTGCTGTACAGAAGAGGTAGGTTGGTTTTCCTGGTGCCTTGGAAGTGAGAAAATGCAGCAGTCAGATTCTCATTCTGGCCAGGGTAGTCACTACCATTCATTGTTCAGTGGAACAATGGCAGAGATGGAGCAGTAAATAAGAGCAGTGGAAGTGGTGAGCATGGGATGAGTAGTACTGGGAGGGGATTGAAATCACTTTGTCCTAGGTTGGAGTGGTAAGGCAGTGTGTAGAGGATGCGGCAGTGTATGGGAACTTTATGAAACTGTACCAAGGGGACCATAAAACAGTATATTGGGTATCAGAGATGGAACTACAAATTTCCCTATTACCCAGTGTGGCTTGGCATATATTAGAAAATGTGAGGCTGGCTATGTGAAGAGGCAGAGGACTGCGTGCAGCACCTTTGATTTGCCACCAAGAAAATTTTGGGGGTGAAAGTGCAAGAAATGCTGTATGCCTGGTGCAAATTGGTGGGAAGTATCAGAATGCACTGCATGATTTACACTTTCTGGAAGGCCACTGTACCTAGAAGCAGCTGGAGGCCTAAGATGGAGAGAATACGAAGGTCAAGCTTCCTCATCTCAGTACAAGACAATCTTTGGCCATAGTAGCAGCCTGACTTATAGAACTGTTTTTCTTCTTTGCTGGGTCTGTGGGTTAGTGCAGGCTGAAGACCACATTCTGAACAATGCCATGTTGGCAAAGAACCTGTTTTATAGTGCACTGTGGAATGCTGTTATGGATGGAATGCCATACCTAGAATAGGCTTATAATGTATGGGGAGCCCTTATTACTGTCTCAGTTCAGACAGTTTACCATGTTTTTATGGTATCAATGTGATGTCAAGAGGTTGTTAACCTCTTGACTATGTCACATCAATGCCATAGCAATGGGAGCATCTGCGCATGCACGCACTTCAAATCTGCTGCTCCAGCCAGCCCGGCCGGCTGAGAGGAGCTCCCTAAGGAGAACGTTGTTATGGGAGAATCCAGAAACAGTAGTTTAGTTACCTTTGAGCAGTCCTGATCACCATGGAGCAACCCTGACTGCACAAAACAGATGCTGAACAACAATGAAGCCGGCACTGTAATGTCACCATGGCCAGGCAACATGTGACTCATCTCATGATTACTGCGATTTTAATTATTGAATACCAGTAGCTAGTTTTGCCCCATACACTATAAAGCTAATGGATGACCAACGAAGACTAATAACGTGCTGAAATTGCATCTTTAGGTTTCCATGACAACTACATAAAACCACTCAAGCTGTGCTCGAGGTTTACCTAGTTGTCATGGAAACTAGTCGATGCGATTACAGCATGGTTATTGTCTGTTTCATCCATTATCCTCTATGTTGTGCCGCAGTAGCTATAATAGCTATGTCCTGATGTTGTGCTGCACTAGCTACATCACTGCTGCAGCACAAGATAGAATGTTTTGCACATGCACATTGCTGAAACCTGCACTTCACGAAGTAGCCACAGTGGCGAGCTGGCCCAGGTAGTGAGCAGGGCTGGAAAAATGCTACAGTAAAGACACAGGCTTGTATTAATGGTTGCCCATACACTATTAAAGACTGTTTCGATGTGCTTATGCAACCAGATGAGATATGAGATGATGCTTGTGTAACTTGATTTACTTTTGTGGCTTTCTGCCTCTCTATCCATGGGATATACCACCTGTAAGGGTATGATGCAAGGAACCCTAGAGGATGGTCCCCTACAGGTGCCATGGGAAATGATTATGTCAGCTAAAGATAGGTTAGGAAAAAGCCCATGGGTAAGAGAGACGAGCCACTGGAGGAGGAGGGGTGGATGGTGGGCAACGAAAAAGAAACTCTTAGATAGTCCAGGATGAGTTACTTTTAAACCCAATGAAGTCACGTTGTTGCTCCGCCCATTGAATCTCGGCTTTAAGCCCTCCCATTCGATGTTAACACACAACCGGATGAGATATGAGGTGATGCTTGTGTAACTTGATTTACTTTGTGGTTTTCTCCTCTATTCATGGGATATACCACCCTGTGGGTAGTCGAAGCAAGGAACCCTAGAGGAGGTTCTCTACAGGTGCTACAGGAATGATTGCATCAGCTAAAGGTAGGTTAGGCAGAAGCTCAAAAAGAATAGCTATAGGTGTCGAGCATCAAAGAGGCAAGGATGATGAATGAATTTATTCTGAGAATATAAGAGCTGACTTCCTAATGAGATAGGGAAAGCCAGAGCCACCATTCACCTCCATCCAACAGTGGAACCTAACTAACTAACCTAAGAAAGCACTAACTCTAACTAGTATTATGACCATTAGCATGGAGGAGAGGAAAACCTTTAGGAGGAAACCTTGGGGATCCAAGGCTAGGTCGCCTTCCTCCAGGCCGATGACATTTGATTTGAGGACGATGTGGCTAAAGAGAAGGATTCATTAAGGAGAAGGATATGAGTAGGGAAGATGATGATGGATGGGGAAAACCTCAAAAGAAAGCACAGATTGAAGAAGGAACATGAGGCAATGACAAAGACTGATGATGATGATCTTGCAGGAGAGTGGCATGTCGATGAGATAGCATAGGACCCAATGAGAGTAAGCCTAATTGAGCAATGTGAGTGGGTAGATGCTGAGGCCAATGAGGCATGCTAATATGGATGACAGAAATATGCATGATAGAGCAATGTGACTAAGTAGACTTCTTGAAAGGCGGTAGATTGGAAATGAATAGAATTATGTGAATAAGCAGGCTCCTCGAAGGAGGTAGACTTGAAAAGAACTTGAAAAGGAACTTGAACTATGGTGGAGAACCTCCAGCCAGCCCGCAGTAAGGGTATGGACAGAAAGGCTTGGTGCTTGAGTGAAGATAGAGTAGAATCGAGGTTCATGATGAGAGATGAAAGCATGAGGAGAGATGGAAGCCAGGACTGGAGCAAATCCTTGATGGCTGAAGATGGATGGATGGTGATGGAGCAAAGCCATGACTGAGTAAACTTGATGGCGGTATGAAATAATAAGTAGTGAATGAGGACCGGAGTCATGAACCTGATACATGCGGCAGGAGGGCTGCGGGTTGATGAGGTGGCATATGATTAATGATAGGTAGCCAGATACAGGATAGGGAAACCCCAAAATAAGGTACTGGACAAGGAAGGAGGAGGAACCACTAGAGGGAGGAATGAAGGAAGGGACTTGGAGAGGCAGATTGAACAAGCCAGCATATGAGTCATGATAGGCATTCCAAAAGAAATACCAATGTCAGGTCAAACAGAGTCAGCCGAGGCATACCAAGAGAGCGAATGAAAGATGAGCAGGCCGAGGTGAGGTATTATGGACCCGAGAGGGCCTGCAGTGGTTCGAGAAGTATGGATGAGAACTGCAGTAAATCAATTCAGATGAGGAGGGTAGGGCCAGACGGAGGTGGCTAGAGATGGCCAAGCTTGAATGAGCAATGGGAGCAGGTAGACACTGAGCAAACCAGAAAAGGAGGAGGTAATGGGGGGGCATTCAACACATACTTTGTAAACAGTCTTTGCTAGCTCAATTTGAGGACGATGTATGATCAGAGGAATGACAGGATAGACAGCGATGGCAGGATAGGGAAACCCCAAAGAAGCACAGGACAAGGAAGGGGACTGAACAATAGGGAAGGAAGCAGGAAAGAAAGAGAATGCAAAAAGCAACAGACTGGCTCAGCAGCAAAATGAGTGAGAAACACTGTCGCATATGTTACAAGGAGCTATAGCATTACAACCGTCTGACAAAGCCCTCGAAATGTCACGGGTAGGGGCTCAATTTTGGGGGGCAGGACCAGGTCCAGTAAATGGTATATCACCTCCCATCAAGCTTAAGTACCCTCCAAAGTGCTGTAAAACAATGTGTATGGCACTGGTGACTGAGGTGAGTGGCCAGCAAGCCAGCCGCAGGATACAAGCTGAATACAATGAGCAGAGGAGCCACGCTAGGAGGTCCAGAAATATGCAATGCCTGAAACGGGATGGTAGAAAGGGTGTTCTGAAGTGAGGGAATTCATGTCTGATGCAGCGTGGTGAAGAAGAGGAGCACCGAGGTGCCAAGACAGGGTGGGAGGCAAGTGAAAAGAGCAGCATACTGGAGCAATTGAAGAAAGGGACCAACCTGGAATCGGCTGCAGCAAATGGCTCCATGGGTCCGAAGGAGCTGACGGCAGATCACCACCGCCAAGCAGCGCAACAAGGAAACCAAAGAGAAGTGGGCAGTGGAGGGCAGCTGCAAACAGCACCAGGAAAAGCACATCCAGGAGGAATGGGAAAGGAGGAGAAAGCAAGCACCAGGAAATGGGATGGAGCGGGCGCAATGCCCAGAGAGATAGGGCCGTTAATCTAGACGAAACGGGAGGGGGGTGAAAAGAGATCAGCATTGCTTACTGAGGCAGATGATCCCCAGCAGGCAGGTAGGCATCCACAGGTCTGAGAATCATGGGAAGAAAGCTAGGAACATGGCAGGATGAAATGAGTCAAAATGCAGTGAAGAACCAAAAGGCAACCAGAGGCAGCAGCAGAGACAGGGAAAAGCAGCAGAAATCAAATAGGAGACAGAGAGCAGCACCTCCGGCCGAACAAAAAAGAATCCTTACAGAGTCCAGTATGAATGACCTTTTAAGCCCAATGGGGAGTGGCGTTGTTGCCGCCCATCGAACCTTGGGCTTAAAGCCCTCCCAATATAACCATACACATACAAGGCTCGTTTCAATCTCCAGGTTTCTGTGGTAACGGACCTCTTGAGCTGTTGTCACGAAACCTCTCAATTGAAACACAGCCTTGTAGTGTATGATTGCTCATGCACAATCCTCTATACTGTTTGTGCAAGTGCAGAACACTGAATGTCTAACTAACTGGACTTAATGACCATGTCAAGTCAAGTGACTTTTATTTATACAAAAGCGCCTTTCTCCAGGAATCAAGGCACTTGTACAGAATTTAAAATCCAACAATTAAGTTATCAACATTAATTAAAGTACTAATAAAAGGGCGTAACACTAGCACTCATCATGAAATGCTAACCTAAACAGGTATGTCTTGAGCACCAGTTTTAAAGAATCAGTGGTCAGAACTCCATCACCGAATGAGGTAGCATGTTCCACAGGTCGGGGTCACAAAAAGCAAAGATCTGGCTCCCAAGGTCTTCAAACGGACCCTGGGAATCTCATAATCCCCGCCAGCAAAATGGAGTGGATGGAGGGGTAGTAGGGACAAAGGAAATGTTGCAAATACCGCAATCCCTGTCCATGTAGGGCCTTATAGGTCAGCAAACCAACTGTGAAGGTGATCCTCCACCACACTGGCAGCCAGTGCAGATCGTGGAGCACAGGCGTGACATGGCAATATCTAGATATGCCAGTCAACAACCTGACCACCGCTCTGCACCAGCTGCAGGGGCGGATGTCCACCCCTGGCAACCGTAGGTACAGAGCATTGCAGTAATCCAGGCAGGAGGTCACAAAGGCATGGATCAACATTGGAAGGTCATCGGGTGGAACAAGGTGTTTTATCTGGGCGATATTCCTCAGATGGTAAATGAGGTCTTGACAATGGCCGACACCTGGGATTTAAGTGTCAGCCTGCTGTCAAGTATAACTGGTCAGGCAGTAGGCCTCAAAAGATATTGTTTAAAGTGGCAGTGAGAATTACAACAATATACCATAGATAACAAATACACACATATCTACATTACCAATTTAAAAATGTATACATATATCAACAACATCATTTCATATTGCCTAAAACTAATACCATTTGTATAATGACTGTACATACTTATAGTGTCCCATATAGTTTATGAGTTCCAATATTTCATATAAGTGCCTATTCAGGGTATCCATCATGCAGATGCACCTATAGAGATGGCCACTTGAACACTTAAATATATAGGACCAAAGAGAAAGACATAAAATAAAGAATAATTAGTACATAATCACCTAGGTAAACAATCTGATCTGTGCAGGACCATATAATACATGCAAATCAGTTTTAGAGTCATTTGTTATCCAATCATTATGTATCGATACACACACATACACACACACAAGTGATATGTATGTTTATGTATACATAGACACCAACGATTTATCTGAATTAATATGCCCTTAGACCATCTAACAATATAATCTTATTCCAAAGCCATTCATTTTCTTCTTGATACAGGGAAGGAGTTCAATCAGATCATTCAAACCCAGTGATGTAGGTGCCCCAAGGATGTATCTCCAATAGGATTTCCTTACTTTCAATGCTTCATCAATGTTCCCACCCTTGGGCCCAGATTAACAGCCTCTATACCATAAAACTTAAAATGTGATCTATATCTCTCCGTCTTGTGGTCCTACAATGATTAGCCAGGCACTCCTTGCATCATCATTGGTAACAGACAGCAAATGTTCTCCAATTGTACCTTTAGGGCCCTTGTGGTTTTCTCACATAAAATGCTCCACACTGACATGTGGCTAAATATACCAAATTGTCTGTTACACAACTGATAAATTCCTGATATTGAAAACGTTGTCACTATTACAGCTAGTAAATGTCTGACATTTAAAAACTGAGCTATAAAATTTACAATTTCCACACTGATGCATACCAATTGGGACAGGTGGCCTCACCACCAGTGGTATGAGGTATACTGTGGTATACATGGACCAGTTTGTCCTTAAGATTAGGACCCTTCTTATACACCATTCTTGGCTAGTCTTAGACAGCCTCCTCCAACAGTGGTTCTCCTCCAGTATGATCCAGTTATGATTTATTATTTTCTGTACTTCCGTCCGAATGTCTAGTATGTGGTTATAAAACTCATCCTGGTGGGGTCACTGTTGGCACTTTTGGGTATAAACAAACTCTCCCTCTCCATATTATTCACTCCTTTATAGGCCTGCTTCACCGTTATACCAGAGTAACCTCTACTCAAAAATCTTTACACATCTCAGTGCTGTTTGTCTTATAATCCACATCCTCACTACAATTTCTGCATACCTCATAAGCTGGACTTTTGGGATATTGGATATCATATGGTGTGGGTGGCAGCTGGAGGCCAGTAACAGGAAATTCCTGTCCTTCTCCTTCCTGAAAAGAATAGTATGCAAAGTTCCATCTACATTTTTGAATCCTGTAAATCCAGGAAGGAGACCGTACTGGAATCACATGCACAAAACCTAAGGTTAGGATTACTATTTTCCAAATAGTGGATGAACCCATCCAACTCTTCCACGTACCTCGCCAAGACCATAAAAATGTCATCTATAAAACAATGGCAGATATCAATCTTATAGCGATGAAGATTGTTCTGTGCATCATAGACAGTTGTTTTCTCCATAGTCCAAGGTACAAATTAGCATAATTGGGAGCAAAAGTTGCTCCTCATAGCTGTACCTTTGAGTTGCAGATAGAAATCATCTTGAAACAAAAAGTATTTTTTTGTTAGAACATGTTCAGCACACTGTACAAAAATTCTCTCTTACCACTGTCAACACTAGTATCTAAACTGAACCAATGTCTCAAAGCTTCAAGACCATCCTCATGTGGGATATTCATATATAGAGACACTATGTCCATAGATGCCAGCAACCAGGACTCATCAATCTGCATGTCCCCAGGACCCCAGTATCTGTGTAGTGTCACAAATGTATGATGGCACTGACACCACATACTTTTGTTGTGAAATCAACATATCTAGACAGAGGTTCCACCAATGAACCAATACCGATACTATGGGGCATCCTGGGGATCATGCAGATTTTATGTATCTTGGGAAGGACATAAATAGTTGCCCTTCTGGGGAGGTTAACTGTTCAATACAGCAACTCATCATGAGTGATCAAACCCTCACATTCAGGCTCAAACAGAAATGAATCCACAGCCATCTTAAACCTGGCAGTTGGGTCAGAAAGAAGTGGTAAGTAAAATTCAGTATCCACTAACTGACGATTGATTTCATTAATATGCTTGCCAGTGGACATTATCACCACTGACCCGCCCTTATCTGCTGGTTTTATGGTCAATTCTGAGTTATTCTCTAAAGATTTCAATGTCTCTGCCTTGGCCGTAGTAATATTAACAAAGTCTGGGGCAACACTGTTCTTTAGAAGGTCCTTAAACTGTCTCTCACACCTTGATTCAAAAGTTTTACTGAATCATTCTAAGGAGGCATAAACGTTGACCTAGGTTTAAATAGTCTTACCTCCTCATTCACATTTTCTACAGGTCCTTGAGACATATCAATCATATCAGTATTTTCCATGATAGATATATCCTGGCACATTCTATTCTTTAAAAAAGCCTTCAGATTCAAATTTCTAGTGAACCACTGGAGGTCAACATAAAGATCAAATTCCTTCATATCTACTGTTGGAAAAATGTTAAGCCCTTCTGTAATGTTCCCATTTGTGCTTCACTCAGTTCCTGATGTGAGATGTTAATCACAATCTTTTCTTCTGTATTTGTTATTTGCCCTCCTTCCACGGTTTCTTGTGTTTGTAACCACTCTGACATGTCCGTCTGACAAGCGATCAATCCCACTGGTCTGGCCCCATCCCTCAATTGATGAGAATCCAACTATTGTTCTGTTTCCTAAAAATGCACCAATCTCCTCAAATCCAATTGGTGTGCTCCTCCTCTAAAAATGATCCTCAGCTTCAGACTCACATTTCAGGTATTGCAATTAGGAGAGTTACTTCTATTTTTATTTTAAGAATGGATCTTGTTGAGATCACACTTGATGGATGTTACCTTGATATTTCTGGTTCCTACTGTGTGGTCTTTTCCTTTTGCTCCAATCCCAAACACAGTTATTCAAATAATCATTCTTATCCCTCTCCATTTAGTGAGTTTAACTTTTAAATCTTTCTCTTCCCTCTGGATCATGCCTTTCGACTTTTCTCATAACTGTTAAACTCAGGATGATCTCTAAGTTGTTCTACCCACATCTTCTTCTCAGTAATGTCTGACGTCACCTGTGGTCTCTGGGCCTCATAATCTCTAATTACAGTATTGCTTAGGGCATCAGTGCCAACCTGCAGTGAATTCTCCCAGTCGAGATACAAATAACTCTCTATCCCAGCCATACCCTGGCTTATTTTTTAATATGAAGGCCATGAGAATGCGGCCTACCTTAAGGTAGGCCTCAAGTGTAGCTTTTTCCCAATAATGTCTTCGGCCCTTAAAATAGCCCTTTTCAGATTGATAAATGCCCTCCCATATTAATTTCCAGTGCTTGTTCTCAATTTCAACTTCATGCACCACTGGCCCTCTTCTGATCTGGGCTCAGAATCTGTAAACAAGTCTTCCTCCCTTCAGTCATAAATACACTCTCAGCAAAAGAACCAATTGCTTCCCCATCTGCACATTCTTCCACCCTCAGACATATTCATAAAGTTTATTGTCGTGAGTGTCTGTATAATTATCTGCACCACTAGAAATACAGTGCCCACAGTTCTTGATATCTTACTCTAAAGATAGAGCCAGCTTGGAACACACAAAATCTCAATTGTGCTTAAGAACAGAATTATTAAATGCTCATAGTCCAATAGATGTTACTATTCTTATGAATGAATGTTCTTCCCACAATTAATGTAATAATTCCAATGAGGGAAAAAGTCACTTTATTTAGTACTCACAACTGGACCATTTTACTGTCTGTTACCAATAATGGGTGATGGTCAATTTGCTTCCTGCTGCTGGAAGTAGATCCCACTTTCCTCAGGGGCATGCAGTAGTCCGTATAAACAGATCAATCCGTCCACCAATCAACTACAGAAATACCACAGTGGATCCAGAGTACCAAGCCTCCGCATTCATTTAATATGACACCTCAGGTTTTAAGTCTCTCCTTAAACAGCACAAAATGAAACAGAAGAAATATACTTATACATCCAATGGATGACATGGCACTTTATGCGGTCCCTTTAAATCTTCCATCTCGGTCCACCGAAAAATGTTCCGTTTGGGAATCCACAAGCCGTTTCGACTTATATAGCTAAAAACAACGGCTGGTCCATCATGGAAACTGTTCATCTGCTGGAGAAGAGGGGGACAACCAGAAACCACAAAAATGTGAGGAGGGTAATGATTCAAAAAATAATCAAATCGGCATTCAGCATACCCAAGCCCATCAGTTTCAGTCAGGCATGCCACTGCACCACCAATCGTGTTGCTTTGGCTTGCTGTGAACACGTAAAAAAGTAACAAACTAAAAACAATCACAGCTTCAGCAGCAAAGAGGGTGCATGTATAAAATGACAAAATACAAAAAAAAAAATGCACTCCTCAGTCAGAGACTGGTGCAAAGATTCAAAATTTATTAAATACTAAAATGCCATAGTGGGAGCAACAAAATATGCTGACAACCTCGACTGGTTTTGTACACCCTAGTACATCATCAGGAGGATGCATATTTGGTCAAGCAGTTTAAAGCACTGTTTAAAGGTGCACTGTCAGCTATGCCCTTCGCTTTTTGGTAAAAATAAGCAGTGTACCTCTTGGCCACATATCACTAGGAGATGCTTAAAATGCTCATATGGATATAAAATAAATGGATGTTTACCTGGTTTCTTAATCTTTCCCTAAATAGGTATTCAACCGCCACCCATAATCCCATACATGCCAGAAGCACTTCTAGGTTAAGACTGTGCGCCTGCCACAAGCGCGTTCCAATGTATGATTATTTTCATATGGATGAAGTACAGTCATGTTTGCTCTGTTCCTTGTATATTTTCAACTATTACATCTATCTGGCACCACAAACCGAGCACTGGAAATATATTACTTGTATTTTTAAGCTGCGGCCGAAATCCCGCTTTTTTTTTGTTGTTTTGTATTTTGTCATTTCAACATGCACCCTCTTTGTTGCTGAGCTGTGATTGTTTTGGTTTGTCAACATAACGCCTAGATTTCACACCTGTTCAGAGGTCATCAACTGGCTGTCACCCAGCACAAGTCTGGAAGGCTGGCCAGGAGACAACCCTCTACCCAATGTCCCAGGTCCACAATCAGCACCTCAGTCTTATCAGGGTTTAATCTCAACCAGATGGCACTCATCCAGTCTTGGATCTCAGAGATGCAGTTGTTAAATGCCATAATGGCTTGACCCTGTTCTGGCACAAAGGACATGTATAGCCAAGTATCATCTGCATAGCATTGAAAATTCAGTCCATACTGCCTTATAATATCTCCCAATGGCAGCATATACACTGTGAACAACATGGGTGACAAAACAGAGCCCTGTGGCACCACACAGGACAGGAGGAGAGGAGCCAAGGGAAAATTCCTGACACCACTTTCTGGGTCCTGCCCATGAGAAAAGAATGGAATCACCTGAGGACTGTCCCCGCAATCCACAGATCAGCTGCAGGTGCTCAATAACACATCATGGCCCACTGTATCAAATGCTGCAGAGAGATCATGGAGAAACAAGATCAAATGGCTTTTCTGATCTCTCGCTATCAGGAGATCATCAAGTACTCAAACAAGTGCTGCTTGGTATACTTTATACTAGAATGTTACTGCATACTTCTCTCCCCAGGTTGAGTGGAGTCAGATGTGGCACAGTAAGACAGCCACAATAAAAGGCTACAAGGTGAAAGCACTAGGACATTACCATTAGAAACATGCCCTGTTTGGATTGAAAAGTTGGACCAGTGTTGCACTGTATGCTACAGCTATGATAGACAACTGTGAGAGTGATGCTGTTAACCTTGAAGATAAAGGTTGCCAAATGTTGTGGCATCACCAGCAAGTGTACCAATCCATGACAAGTTTTTGCACATGTTTTATACAGTAAAAGATATGTTTTTGATAGTTCTGTTTGTGACTCTCTCTCACTTTCCTTGGGGGAAGGGCAGTAGTGTGCCATTTGAGGGCTCTGTAGTAGGGGATGTTCCTGGATAGGTGTTAGGAGCCCCAAGAGCAAGAGGGGTGGGGTTACAGGGTACTGTTCCTCTGGGATGTTTGTGCTTGTGGTATGCAGGAGGCTCCATCCCTGAATTGGATGGCTGGGCAGGTTACCCTACCCTATGGGATGAGGAGTCTGGGTTCCAAGCCAGGATACAACAAGACCAGGGATGGTACAGGTAGTGTACTTAGCATGACTAAGCAGGAAGGGTGGTTAGGACCCTGTGCCCAGCCTATAGGGTCGAAATGGAGGACTGCAGCCTCAGTACACCAGTCAGAGTAACTGTTTGGGTGTGCACATATAAATGGGTACCATGGCATTCCACCTGTCCCTAACAGGAGGGTATGGACCACAGAGGGGGTGTTTGGCCCTCAGTGACATCAGGTAGTAGGCTGTGTTGAGAATTGTTGTGTTTTTGGGTGGGATTTTGTCCCGGAAGAGGACACTAATTGCTGTGCCCACGCTGATCTTGGAGCAGAGGGTGAAAAAGAGGAGTGCATTATATTAGCCCCTTCTCATGTCCCCAGAAACATTTAAAGAGGTGAGAATGTAACAACCCTTCCCCAGGAAGGTGGTTGGGTTTTTACTAGAAGATCTTTCAGAGCAGTGGGTGCTAGTGGATCAGTTGCTCTGTCCTGTAGCTGGAAGGGAAGAGGCTAGGACAGGGAAGATGTAAGTAGGAAGTTTTGGTGGGAATAAGATGTGGTTCAGGAGTACTGTAGAGGCATCAGGCCCAGCACTGCAGGGTAGAGGTAGCATCTGGGCCCAGTTCAGGTGTGCTTAGGTACAGGCCCAACATCATAAGCCACAAGAGCAAAACTATGGGGATTGTTGGAGATGTTACCCAAGCCTCTGAATAGAAATCAAATCTTGCATGTAGCAATTAATTTATTTTTGTTACATTGTTATGTTTGAATTTGTTCAGCCTGAGAAATCACATACCAGTTTGAGAAAAAGCAACACTTTTAATGCAGAAATGAATTCTGTAACTGTTAACTTTCTACACTTCTTACTTTCTGAACAGTTTACTGTTATAATCAGAAATTCTTTTAAAGTGCTGCTAATGAAACCAGTCAATTTAATTAGATGACATCAGAAAGTGATATTTGCAGCCCTGTGGGGCCCAAGTAACATGAAATCATAGACACACAGTACTGAAGGACAGAAGCTAGACTGCACTAAGGAAGAGAGACTTAGGCCATTGCCAGCCTTAGTTTGGCTTTGAGTTGGGGCCCATAAATTCTAGTCAGCTTCAGGAACTTGGTTGAGCCACTTTGCCTCTCAGTGCAAGAATTGACAGGGGTAAAGCAGGCTACATATACATGTACTTATACATAAACACACACACACACACACACACACACCGTATGTACACACACATCTATATTCTTTGAAAAACATTATTAATGCAACAGTTGGGGTAATTTAATGCTACAAAGTAGGTATCTGGCATTAGGGTTTCCAACCCAACTCCCCAATTCTGCCCCTACAACCAAAAAGGAAAACATTAGAGTTTTGGGTCTCGAGTCTTAACAAATCAGTGGTGGGTCTTTCTTGGAGTTGTCAACCCTAATGCCTATCCCATTCCATGAGCAAACAACAGCACACATGATCTCATGTGGGCCCTGTCCCTATGGAAATATAGGTGTGCTGTGTATGTACAGAATGCATGCCACATGCTTAATTGTGCAACGCTTACGGCAGCTGCATACAAAGTGATCCTAAGTGAACCTGGTCTAAAAAGCATATCAGGTTTGCATGCTGCAAGCTTGACATGAGTGCAGCAGTTAAGCTGGTGAACATCATTTAAACATCACATCAGGTTCACATGCTGCATGTTTGCCATGTGTGCAGCAGCTAAGGTGGTACAGATCTCATCTAACAAAACACATCAGTTTCTATTTCTTATACTACTGCTAGCAATTAGAGCTATTAAAATACATTTTATTTGATTCCTATAAAAATTAGGTAAACTCATTAATTCTGATCCTTTTGCAGTTGTTTAATGGCTTTTGATTGTTGTCATTAAATTGCCATTAATTTGTAAAGTAGTGTTTGCTTACTGCATTAAATACCTAGGATATAGCCAGTCAACATCTTCCATTCCAGATGTACAAAGAGAGGCCTCTATGTTGTGAAGCTTATCCTTCTTGTTTTGGACCGTAAACTCTTTATGCATATTTAATGCTACAAATGTGTTTCTCCATGACTGTTTCATCTCACTTTCTTTCCCTTTGTCATTCTGTATTGAGCATATACACTATGGCATGCTCAGCACCCTTTGTGCTTAGTAGGGTCTTGAAGCATGCACCATACCTCATATTTTGTCACTGAAATGAGGGACATGGACACCAAAATGAAGGACAATGAGGGACACTAACCTACATGATGATCAGGACACATCATGAAACATGGAGATATAGTACCTCAGAACACAGTGGAAACCATTGCATTAGAACCTGGAGTAAATTTCTACCATTAGCAGCAGTGCCATTTAGATAGGGCAGAGGCAGTTGCCCCCGGTATTTGTGCCTAGGTTGTTCTTATGGTGTGGCAATAATGGCATTAAATTTGGATTTAATCTTTGCACAATAAGTGCCCACCTGGCCTATGTGTGCTCATGCTGCCGTGGTACTCCAGACTCGACTGTGTCTGTATTGTATTGTCCACTCTCTCCACCTATTAGCGGCGGCACAATCACATGTGATGTGGATGAGTTCCAGCCAAGAAAAAGCACATGAGCCTTGCAAGTGCGAACTGTCTTTCCTGCCACAGAGTAAAAAGACTGCACACTACAACTTGGAGGAGTTGGTGAGTACTGAACCTCAATAGCAGTGTTGTGGCAGCATATTTTGTTGGTCTACTTTTAGTGAGCTGCCATCTCCCTGGTGGCTGAAGGGCATAGGGTGAGCTAGAAGCTGACTCAAGAATAGGCTACCTACTTTACTAGGCTCAACATGCAAAAACCAGCACAGACCCTCACGGCAGCAAGCTAGGCTTAGCAGCAGTGGTCACAGCGGTGTGGATATCCTTCATATGCCTTGATCAGTGCAGTGTGGCAGCAGCCACAGCAGCAGCCAAAGAAGCAAGCAACCCAGGTTGGGTGGGTTTGGTTGGTGAGATGACTTGGTCACGGACCACGTTGGGGACCTGTGATGGTCAGTTCTAGAATCCAGCTTCTGGCAGAAGGAGAGGAGGAGCAGACTGAAAACTGGGCTGGTGGCACACTATGCCAGGCTGCAGGTTCTTGGCTACATGGCGGTAAGTAAAAGTAAATACATTTTTTACAGGGTATTGGGGAAGGAGGAAGGACTGAAATATTGATGTGTTTTTCACATTTCTTCACCTTTGGGCAGCTTCATGACTCATAGGGGATGGGTGTTGAATGGAATGGAGTTGAGGAGAAAATCAGGACAAAGTTCTTTTATTTGGGTGGGGCAGAACTTCAGCCAGGAAAAGAACTGGTAAATAACTGGGTGGGTTTAAGCTCAAATCTGGTGCACTGCCTGGGTATGTATATATAGATGAATCTTATACATTTTAATTTTTCCCAGTTTGCATATCACTTTTCAGTCAAACAAATAAGTTGTACCTTTTAGAGATGTTACAGACATTCTAGAGCTGTCCTTTGCATTCATGGACAGTTGAGTGGTATGGTATGCACAGACTATTGGAGTCCCACTATAGTCAGGCTTATGCCCCCCATTAAGCTGATCTCAACATTCCCATGCTCAGGCACATTATGACAAAGGAGACTGCAGGGTGTAGCAACCATTGAAATGAATGGGGTATAGTTTATTACTATTTTGATACAGTATTGATGGAAAACTGGAGATTAATGAAGGCCATCGCTCAACTAACAAGGACCTTGTTAGTAGAACAGTAGCCTTCTTTATTTTCCAATTCACCATCATAACATATAAAATAGTAACACAGAATAACTCCTTTCATTTCAAGGATATGCCCCAGCACTCTGACCTATGGACATCATCTCTTAAAGACTTCTGCCTCTGGCTCCCAAGTACTCAAGTAAGAGACTTTTACTTATAGCCATACTTGGTGGGTTGTCTGTAGCAGCATGTGCACCTGCCTCAGTGTGTATGTGTGCATGGGGGGAGGGCTGACTATGTGGGGGTCAAGTTATTGTTACTTTGTGTTTGCACCTTGAAGTCTGTTTGTGTTGAAGCATTCAAAACTATGGAGAGAAAATAGTAGCAGTACAAGCCAGACAGAAGTAATTAAGTGGTTTTGTGGGTAAGTTTGTGTACTGGGGTGGGAAAACCACATGTATTTCCATTGGTACATGTGCTATAGTTCAACAATGAAACTGAGATGATGAGAGAAGAAAAGAAAACTGAAAAGCATAATAGGTACAAAGCATACTGCATGCATGCAGATGTAGTCAGATATAGTATGTATTTAAGTAGAAATGAGCCATGTGTGCAGACAGTATGGCTTAGTGGTTAAAGGCACTGAACTGCAAGCCAGGAGACTTGGCGGCATCAAGACCTTGGTTTGAATCTCATCAACCCTACTTGTTTATGGTGCAATCCTGAGCAAGTCACTTAACTTTACATGTGCAGTTATCAGTGACCACTTGCTTTTTGCACACATGCCACATGCATGCAGTCTTTCCCAGTTTAACATAAAATCATGGTTTCCACACTTGCTTGCTGCATGCATGCCATATGCATGCAATCAGTGCCAATTTAACATTTGAATCATGCTTGCAGCATGTGTATCACTTGGTAGTTTTATGTGTACAGCATGAAAACATTTTATATAATTATTTCTGAAAGGATGCATGAAGAAAGCTACAGGAAACTGTGCTGGCAACATGTGGTGAGATATATATCTCTACCTTTGAAGAGTGTATCAGCATGAAGCACTGGATTGGAGCTGTACCTTGTGCTTTGTACTAGAGGCTACAGGCTGGGGAGAGGGACAGCATTAGACTTGACAGTCACAAGGAAGAACCCACCACTTATTTGCCAAGACTCTAGAGACCCAAAACCTTAATTTTTGGGAGGGTTTGGCCCGAGGTTCAATGGGAATAGCTCCTCCCACAACCTCTATTTAAGCCTTCCACTAATGCACCTCCCTTGCTTAGGGAGTGTTTTTTCCTGGGCTCCCTGCATGGCTTGTGTGGCTGTGTTTCAATGTGTTTCCTGCTGTCTCTCATCTCTGCCTTGCTCTTCTCCCATCTCCCTTCCCTCCTGTGTCCCGTGCCTCCTGTTTGTGCATTAGTGTTTTGTCTCCCAGTTTCTTTGACCACCTCCCGCTCCTTTCTGCTTCCTCCTTGTTATTCATGGGATTTCCTGTTCCCTCATTGTTCCATTTTGGGCTTTCCTTCATACCTCTGGATGCTTATGGACGTCCCACTTCTTTTCCCTTGTCCTACCATCTTAGTTTTCATCTGAGCCCTTCCTTTCCCATATGCCCTCTTTGTTCTTCACCTGCTGCATAGACCCTCTCTGCCTTTAACCCCATGTTTACCTTCCGTGATTTCAGCTCTTCCGCTCATCTGCTCCTGGACCACACAGCCCCATACCTGCCCAGCTCCTTCTTCATCTCAGTATGAGACATTCCTATTTTGGTGTTGTCACTCACTGTGGTGACTACCTTGAACATCAAACCTCATATGAATTGGATCAGTCACCCATAATTTTTACAAATCATCACAAATCCCACAGTGCACTGTCTGGTTTTATAATGATCAAATTATGCTCTCCCAACTCATTAACGCCCCTATAATCCCTTTGACATGCATATTTCATCACCTTGGAATTATGGACTACATTAGCCCTTCTTCACCTGGATCTGCTCCACACATAGGATTCTACCATCCCTATGGAAAAGAAGTACCCTTCATCCTCAGGATCATCATTCATTCTGCATTGTCCTTGGATCGAGAACTAACCATCATCTCAAGGCACCCAAAGACACTCTTCCACTCATTTCTACTTCATGGATGCTTCTTAGTGACTCCTCATTCATTATTGAATTCCTTGCCTCCAGACCATAACTTGACATTCAAACTTTTCACAAGTTGAATCATTCACCAATGACTTCTTGTACCATAGCATTTCACCATTCCCCATCTGGTAAGTTATCAATCAAGTCATGCTCCATCTGCTCATTACATCCTTGCAATTCTGTGGGACAAGCATCATTCATCATTCATCATCTTGAAACCAGGAATTCCTTCACCTCCTTCACCTGGATTTACTTCATACTTAGATTCTATCGCTCCTTCAGAAAAAGACCTACTCTTCAACCTCAGGATCATCATTCAATCTGCATCATCCATGGACTGAGGATGGATCATCGCTCTCCAAGCAGCTCACCAACCTCAAATTAGCTATGGTTACTAGAACCTAGGTCCTTCTCCTTTTAGTATGCCCAGACCTCTGGCCATAGGTTCTCAGAGGTTTTTTCCACCTGGGTTTTTTTTTCTGCTGAGTGCCAGGGATCATACTCTCAGTGAGTTGGAGGAGGTATCTTTTGGGCCTTCTATTCCTACAAATTACTACCTACATACCTACTGCTCAAGGGTGAATAGAGTAAGCCACAAAAGTACTACAGTTACACAATCACTATATACCCCATCTCTCCCCATTGCTACTCCACAAACGTTGAACCATTTGCTGCTTGGGGTGGGGAGTTATGGTTGGAAGCTCTAGCACAACATTTCCTACTTTTGTGGCATTGTTACCCTAACTGGTGCATTAACAACATTTTTTTTTTGCAAATAATTTCTTTTTTTTGAGATAGTGGAATTGTATCCTCATTGACTCAGGTCCCTTCGGACCTGCGTGAACAGATGCATATGCCCTGTGCCAAGGGAAGACTCTGTTCACTTCCACAGAAGTGCAGGGCTTTTCAGGGCCCTGCACTTCCATACAGTGATGGATGTGAAGAATTCATGGGGTTGTCTGGTGGACGGCAGAAGCATGGGCACTATGTTGCCTATGCATCTATGTGGCTGCATATACTGATGCACAGGGCAAAAAGTGCATTTGTCAGCCAATGCACCAGGCCCTGCACCAATGGGTGGAGAGGTGCAGGGCTGAATCCCAAAAAGACAGTTGTCCTCACTATATGGTACCTGGGCCCATATGAACAACTCTGCACCTTTCATTCCCTGACTGAGGGGTGTCACATAACAGTGCCACCCCACCCTCTCCCAGTCCAGTTGGGTCACTGAGCTCACCACTAATGTCATCTCACCAGCATGGGATCACAAAGCATTCCTGCTGGCATTAAGACTGGCACTTCACACAAAGTTTGTTAACAATTGCCTGTACATATATATATATATATATTTAATTTTGAACCCACATTTTCAAGATACTCAGTTTGTGATTCTCCTTATAAACATGACATGTACCATTTATAGTACTGTATAACCCCTTAATTTAGTGGTAAATTAATTTACTCATTATCCCTGGTGTGTTCATGTACCGCAGAAATAAATTAACAGTTGCTTTTTTTTTGCCATGTATTTAATTTTACTAGCTTCACTGTCTCATAGTGTTTTACCAGCATTAATGTCCTCATCTACCTATGCAAACTCTCAGTGTGTGCTGGGGGGATAGGATATGGAGCGTAGATCGAAGGAACTTGTCCCTGATAGTCAGCAGTTCGCATGATTCAAGTGGATCCTCACATAATTCTACCATGATCTGCCCTCTCCATGATTCTCTGTGCACACACATGGGGCAAAAGAATGCAGAATTCAGTAAATAGCTATTACTTTTTCTAAATGTAGTGACTTCCAATTTATTGAATTTAATGAATACCAGTACATTGTGAGTTCTTTGGTGTGCTTTTTGAGGGAGGTGGGCGGTGGTTATTGTGCTTTCTGCATGACTTGGGGATTGAAGGGTTCGTGTTCTTTTTTTTTTACTTCACGGTGCTTCACGAGTGCTTATTATGGGGGTTACCGTGCTTTCTGCTTTACTTTGGGGGTTGAAGGAGTTTGTTGGTGTGCTTTATTACTTGCCAGTCCTTCATAGTGCTTATTATGGGTGGTTACTGTGCTTTCAGCTTGACTTCTGCTTCACTGGGGTTAAAAACTAAACTTTATTGAAATAAAGAAATAAAGAAAAGAATTAAAGACTTGTTCTTGTTTCAGTAATTGAGGCACTGATTGTGTGCATCCATGATTCCAGCTTATGGAATCTGTTTAGAATATGCTCTCTCTCTCTCTTTCCCACTTTGGTAATGCTTTCTATCAGCCATTGAGCGTGCTTAACTTTTAAGGTCTGCATTCTCACATCAATGTTTATTTCACCAGAAGCACAACCATTTTGAAGCTGGCATGACATGACATCTGTGTATCAGGTTGTGAAGTGTTGCTTTAGCTCATCCTTTAGCAACTTGTTTACAGTCAGGTCCAGAGGCTGCAGTAAATCTGTACACAATGCCAGCATGAAAATTGACATGATTGCATTTTGCTCCAGGGCTTACAAAACATCTTCAGTGGTGTGACCCTGAACAGATCCATTATTAACAGTGATCTCTGTTCAACAGGTAAGTCCATCTGTCATTTGATTTTATTAATGTAGGACCAGGACATCTCTGTTAAACTGAAGCATCATTGTACTACAAGCCCAGTGGTTTTCTGAATGGCTGATTAACTACCCCTCAGGGAATTCAAAAGTGAGGTGTCAGTTACTGGTTTTGCCTTTATAAATGATCTGTGGGGAGAGAAGTTCACCAATCATGGAAACTGCAAGCACCACTGAAATCTGCCTTTTGTCATCCAACCCACAGACCTCCACCTGCTTAGACCCAGTAGTTGCCATGGTCCACTGGCTACATGGCACTAACTGGATGGCAGTCTCATCCAAGTTGATAACCAAAGCAGGAGGGATCAGGTTTTGGCTACAGGCAGTAGCCACTGCCCAGGAATTTTGATTTTAGTTCTGGAAAGTCCAGGGGTTTTGATGCAACTTTGGTGGCCTTTCTTTAGAGCACCCCATGTGACTCAGCAACTTCCACGACCACTGCCGAATGAAGGCAAGATGCCCATCATTCTCAGAGAGGAGGTCAAGGTCGTGTGCTTACCACACCAGATTCTATTGTAGAAACTACCTGGGCATTAACTACTGCACTTTCTGACCTCAGACTTTGATAATTTTTTCAGCTCCTCTTCAACTTCTTCGAGGAGCAGTGCAAGTTGCCCATGGGACTTTGTGGGCAGTTCAAAGAGAAGTTTTCTGGGGTTGGTTTTTTGCTCAGCTCAGCCAGGTAGACTCTTTTAAAGCTTGCACAGTACTCTCAGTTATGGTGCTAGAGTACTTGTTGTAATACTGAATGGCATTCATAACGCCATTCTCAATGGCATATTTTCCAGTTTCAAATTGGACAGCTGCAATGTACCTCACATACTCAGTCCTGCGCTTTTTACAGAAGGACCAGAAATCTCACCAACAACAGCCACAACAACTTGGAGGGGGACTGCTGCGGTCTGGCTAGACTTTCTGTGCTGAGTGGTTCTCCTGATAAGTCCCACTTGACAGATGGCTTCTTGTTCAGCCAGGAAAGAAGCGACATCTTCAGTTCAGTTGTCAGTAGTCTAAAAAGGCTAAGAATACAGTCGCCAGTATTCTCTACAATGTAGACTATTGACAGCTGACTTCTGGTTCTCACAGTACCATAGTACTGCTAATATAAGTTCATGCGGACAAGTCAGGGAACTCAGCCACGCGAAATTTGGTTGCACGGTAATAAAGCAGATATAGAATATTGATGAAATGTCATTTCTCACCAGAAATGTAAAACACATCTCATCCAGGATTTTAAAATTGCACATGTCACATTTATGAGCTAGTGTGAGCAATGCTGAATGTTTGGAGTCAAAATATTGAAACGTAGGGTTATCAGTGAATGTTAAAATATTGAATGTTTACTCATAACCTGGGCATTTAACCATATTTTGCACCAGATTTTCAGTATAACCTTCTTATTACCCCACCTCATGAACCTGGTTGGTGAAAAGTTTCAAATCCCCACAAAAAAAAGCATTTTGGCCAGGATTTGAAAAATAACAGCTATCACATTTCTGAGTGTGTGAAAAATGGCTGTATTGCAAATTTGGGGTAAAAATATTTAAAATTACCAAAATTATGGTGTCATAGAAAATTTCAATGTGTGTCATAAATTTGCCATTTTACAAATTTTGACCCCACATTTTCAACATAACTTCTTATGACCCCACCTCATGAACAAGGGTGGTGAAAACATTCATATTCCACCTAAAAGGGATTTCACCAAAAGACCATGAAATCACTTTTCGGCCAGATTTGATAATTCCACTACCATTGTTCATAAGTGGGATCCCAAAAGTACATGATGAAAATTGCAGTCAAATATGCAAAATGACAAAGTTATGCATTAAAGTTCAAAACCCCATTGAAATATATTGAACTGCACTTACCTTACTTTCTCATATAGCAGTCATGATTCCAGCAGCAAGATGTGTCTTCAGTCAGAGAGTGGATCTTCACCTTGGGACATGTTCAGGTGAGTGACGGGGTGTGAGGGGTGTGGGGATAAGGTGGTGGGTGCTGAGTGGGAGATTGGTGTGAGGTGTCAGTTACCTGAGGGACCATTTTCTTTTGCAGGTAAAAACAAAACAAAACAATGAGGGATAGTTTTATTTTTCAGGGCATGTTGAGATTCTGACACTGGGGATTGAGGCACCCCAGTGTCAGGCTACTGTTTGGCCACACTGTGGAAGGGTATCCCAGTGCTGCCATGTATTTAGTGGAGGAGTGATGACCTGAGGGAAGAGGGACACGAGAAGTAGTACCAGGGTGAGCACTCCAGTCCCTTATTAAACATAGGAATGGTGAGTGGGTGACCTGGAGTGGAGGGGGAGAAAGAAGGTACTAGGGTGGGCACCCAGTCTGCTTATTAGCAAGAAAGCTAGACAGAAGATAAATAGATAGATAGATAGATAGATAGATAGATAGATAGATAGATAGATAGATAGATGATACATACATACATACATACATACATACATCAGACTCTAGCAAAGCAGGTCTCATTTAGCGGACGCTGAAGGAACAGCAGTGAGTGAAGAGGTGGCTGCTATCTTTGGGGAAGGAAAGTAACTGCAACACAAAGTGCTTTAATTTTTACTTGTTTGCATTGGTGTTTGTTCTAGGTTCTGGAGGCTGTGTGTATAGGCGTGGAATTTTACTTTGGTTGCCTGATTATTTTTTGTGGAGCAGTGGAAAACAATGCAATTCCACCCCCACTGAGGAGACAAAGGGAATTTTCTACTTTAATTAGCCAAAAGGGATTGTCCTTTCTTTAAATAGCTGAGGAGGCAAGGAATTTCCCTACTTTAAGTCAAAAAGGATTTTCCCTTATTAAGTAGCCTGCCAAGTAAAAGTGCTTTAAGGAGCTCAGCAGCATTACAGGAGTCAGAAGCAGGCGTCCAGGGAAGGAACAGCAGCAAGTGAAGAGATGGTTGCTATCTTCGGAAGGAAGTAATTGCAACAAAAAGTGCTTTCATTTTTACCTGTTTACATTGGTGTTTGTTCTAGATTCTGAGGGCTGTGTATAGATGCGAATTCTACTTTTGTTGCCTAATCTTTTTGTGGGAGCAGCAACATAACTCCCACCCACCCTCCCTCAACTCACTCATCCTTGTGCTCACCCTACCTTTATAGCTACCTGTGTCATACAACTTACTGCATTTTCTTAAGGCAGTAGATGAGTCATACAACTCCTTCTTTTCTTAAGGTGGTACCTGAGTCAGACAACTTCCTGCATTTTCTTGAGGGGAAACATCCAATTCTCTACATAACACTATATCAACCCAGCTACTCCACATTTATTAGGGAGGCACCATGATGCAATATGTGGATAGTGCAGCCAGGTACAGTCACTTGCTGACCCTGGTCATCCCTGTAAATCATGGGTAGATAAAAACAAAAACAAACAACAACAAAAAAAAAACTGAAAATAGAAACAGGTGAGGTAATGGTGTAGGTTAGAGCCAAGGACTCATCTGTATTATATAAGGCACTGCAGTGTAGGGGTTTAGCATTGAAATTGGGAGTACCAGTACAGGGAGTAGAAGAATAACAATGTGGCACACTAGTGAAGGATACAATGGGGATTATGGCTGCAGGAGAGTGGTTGCGGCAGGGGAAGGGGGACTGGTTCTGGGGCTGGAGGACCACAGAGAATCCAGAATGGGAAGAATAGTGGGTTGCAATGGATGTGGGGTGGCTATGTGGATGGACACATTATGGAAGTGACGGATGGATCTCCGAGTGGGAGCAGGAGGAAGAGGTGATAGTGTAAGCCCAGGGACAACACTCAGACAGACTATGGGGACAGGGGTAGGGAGTAGGGAGAAATGGATAAGGATAAAAGGAAGAAAAGGGGATAAGGCAGAGGAAGGAGAAGGGAAATGGGACCCCGTGAGATAGGGAAGGATGATGATGTGGGAAGTCATTTGGAGGGTGGGGTGGCAAGTCAGATGAGGGGAGCAATAGGGAAGGACAGAACTAGGGTAGAGGCTGGGGCAAAGCAAAGGGACAAATCAGCTGGTAGGGGTGGGAGCATAGCAGAGGGGCAGATCAATCCATGACTATGCAAGACGGTGTGGGTTTTGAAAGCAGGTGCAAGGAAGGTAGGATTGTGCGGGGCACAAAGGTGAGAGGGGATGGAATCTTAGTGCTGGCTGACCAGTCATGAAAGGAGTTAGATGGGGAAGCAAAGCGGAGTGGCATAGTCAAAATAGGTGGAATCAGTACCTAGACTGACAGTGAATAGGGCAGGACAGTCTATCCTCAAGTGTGCAAGATGAGGAAGGAAGAAACCGCATGTAGTGGTGCACTTGGCTACAAATGACTTCGTGGGTAGCATGGTTGGGTCTGTAAGGGAGAGGTTCAAGGAACTGGGAAAGTTGTGTGAGGAGGCAGAAAGATCAGTGGCCTTCTCTGAAGTGCTCTCAGTACCCAGGACAAGCACAGAGAGGAAAGTAAGGATAGAAGAGTTCAACACTTGACTGGGAGAGTGGTGTTGAACCAAAGGGTATGGGCTAGTGGGGTCTGGGGTAACATCTGAGACAACAGTTTTGCAGATGACAGGTTACATTTGAGTAAGAGGGCATGGGGTATTAAAGCAGAGGCTAGGGAATACATAGCAACTAAGGTAGATTTAAACTAGGTGTGGGAAGGCGAGTGTGCAGCAGGAATGCAGAGCTGCCAGAGAGGGAACCAATGAGCTTACCCCCTAACAAGGATGGTAACAGGGAGGGTTGGGGAGTTAAGAATGAGAGAAATGGATTAAGGAAGGGAAGGACAAGTTGGAGGGTCATCTCTTTGAATGCAAGAAGCCTGAGGAACAAAGCAGCTGAGTTACAGGCTCTCTTGGCAGTGGGGTGGTGGACATTGTGGCCATCACAGAGACTTGGGCCACCCATACCAGGATTGGGATCTAATGATCCCAGGTATAGATGACAGAAAGTATAGAGGCAAGGGAAAGTGGGTTGGGTGGTGATTTACATAAGGGAGGGATAAGGTGTTTAAGGGAAGAGGGGAGGAGTGTAGGACTGAGGCATTATGGATGCAGTTCCAGGATTCAAAAGTAGGGCATTTAGGATGAGGTGGTGTCAAGCCACCAGCTCAGGCTGAGGACATGGACAGGGAATTAGCGGAGTAGACCAGGAGGGTTTGTGGAAGGGAACACAGTGATCGTGGGGGACTTCAATCTACCAGGAATGGATTGGAGCACCCCAGTCACCCTCAGTGCAAGCTAACAGGTTCTACTGGATGCATTCCAGGACAGCTTCTTGGCACAGATGGATTATGAGCCGACTTGGTTTGGGAAAACTCTAGAACTAGTACTGTCTAACAGAGAGGCTGTCAGGGGCTGGAGGTGGAAGACCTGCTAGCTGGGAGTGACTATAACTCAGTGTGGTTTCATGTTCAGTATGCCCCCGACAGTGACACAATACAGTGACCTACGTAGCTGCTGACAAAATCGACAGTTCATCAACAGGTCACTGTATTGGTGCACCAGAGACAGGGGCACACTGTCTCCAGGTCCTGCACACACCCTCCCAGAACCAACTCTGACTCAGAGTTGATTATAATTAAGATAGAGGTGCAAGGGCAGAACCCCCTGCATGAGGGGTCAGGGCAAAGCCCCTGATAGAAAACTGGACTGGGAGTCCACTGGATTTATGTTGACTGCAACTTGTGGTCTACATAAATCTGCTCGCTGTGATGCTTGTTGATGAAATCATTGTTGAACTGGCATCATAGAGCCTTCACACTCAACATAGGCAAGGATGCTGTAGGTACAGGAACCAGGGTGGTTGACTTCAGAAAGGCTGACTTTATTAAGATGGGGAAATTTTGGAGAGGCACCTGGCAGGAATTTATCCGCACATGGATGCATGCCAAAATGGGAAATCATCAAGCTGGGCTGGTGGAGGCTACCGGGTCCTGTGCCAAGACACAGAGCAAGAAGGATAGGGCCAAGAAACAAAGCTGGTTGAATTGAGAGGTCTTGGAAGGGTGAGTGCATAACATAGCAGCACTTAGGAGGTTCAGGAAATCTGGGAAGGGAGGACAGGGAAGTGTGTGAAGAAGCCCAAAGAGGTAACCAGACTAGTCAGGTGGCCAAGGCTTCCAGAGAGCTGAGGCTGGCAAAGGGCATCAAGGACAGGAAAAGGACTTCTTCAGGTACATAAGGGAGAGAATGAGCTGCAAGGACCAGATAGTGAGGATTAGGAAGGATGGGGTGGGGGTGCGGTGGGTGGAGAAAGGGGTGGAGCAGGCAGAAGCACTAAATGAGTACTTCTGTTCTGTATTCTCAAAAGAGAAGGGCGGCAGTTACCTCAGGGATGGGAAAGATGGGCAAGGGGAGGGTGATATGAGGTCATTACAAAGAGCAGGGTGCTGGAGGGTCTGAAGGCTCTGAGGGTGGATAAGGCACCAGGACTGGACTGCATTCACCTAGGGTGCTGAAAGAACTGTTGGAGGTCCTGGTAGCACCACTGGCAGACCTGTTCGATACCTCCCTGGACACAGGATGCATACCACAGGACTGGAGGATGGCTCATGTGGTGCCCATCCACAAAAGTATCCCAAAGGATGAGCCAGGCAATTACAGACCAGTAAGCCTCCACATCCATTGTAGGGAAGCTAATGGAGACAATCCTGGAAGAGAGTCTGGTGACCTGTTTGGAAGACAATGGACTCCAGGACCATCAACAACATGGGTTCATCTCAGGAGATCCTGCCAGACCAACCTAATTGAGTATTTATTACGACTGGGTAGCAAGGGAACTGGACAAGGGCCATGCAGTGATGTCCTGTGTTTGGACTTCAGCCATGCCTTTGATTTGGTGCCTCATGGGCAGTTGGGGAAAGCTGGAGTATGTGGGGCAGGGACAAAGATGGTGAGCTAGACTGTGAACCGTCTGATGGGGAAGCAGCAAAGGGTGGTGGTAGTGAGGACTGTCATCACCAAGGGCTGTGGTAAGTGGGCTTCCACAGGGTTCAATACTGGGCCGGTGCTGTTTGGGATTTTCATATCGGATATCTCACATGGCATCAAGAGTAAGATCAGTCTGTTCACTGATTATACCAAGATGGGGCAGTGGTGGATGACATAGTAGGGTAGCAAGACTATGGGACAACCTAAATAAACTGGAGGAGTGGATGGAAATGTGGCAGTTGGGGTTCAATGCTAAGAAGTGCAAGGTACTGCACATCAGAGCAAGGAACCCTGGAGAACTACCAGTTGAGAGGGGTTCAGTTAGGTACCACTGAGGAAGAAAAGGATCTAGGGGTGGTTATAACGGGAATATGAATAACTCAGTTCAGTGCATGAAGGCAGCAGCTAAAGCCAACAGGATACTGGGGTGTATTGTGAGAGGAATCCTCCAGAAAAGGGAGGTGATCCTGCCTCTGTACAGGTCACTGATCAGACCACATCTGGAGTACTGTGTGCAGTTCTGGTGCCTGTTTCTGAAAAAGATATCAGATTACTGGAGGAGGTACAGTGCAGGGCAACAAAGATGATTCAGATTTGGAGGACAGACCCTACGAGGACAGGCTGAGGGAGCGGAATAAGTAGTCACTGGAGGAGAGAAGGGATTGGGGATATGATTGAGACCTTTAAATACATGATGGAGATAAACAAGACAGATACAGAAGGGGTATTTTTTAAGTTGAGGAGGGGAGGGACACGAAGCAGCATGGTCTCAGACTGAGAGGGAAGATATAGGAGAGAGATGAGGAGACATTTTTTCACAGAGAGGGTGATGGCTAAGTGGAATGCTTTGCCTGAGGAGGTGGCATCCTGTGGGATGGTGGGCAGTTTCAAAAGGGGATTGGACAGGGCGAGGGGAGTGGAGGGGCAGCTGAAATTTGGGGCTAGCTGCACATTTGAGGAGACTTGATAGACCATGAGGCCTGTTTCTGCTGGCAGTTTCATATGTTCATATGTTTGTATGTTTCGTTAAGTTCAGGTGTTTTTTTTTTTAATTAAACTTTTATTTATTTTCCATGTTTTTCATTTGAAAGAGGAAAACAAGATGGCAACTCTCACAGCACAAAAAACGTTTTTGATGTTGTGAGAAGCAAGTGGTAAAAACTAAAAATGGTCTTGTGACACAGAATTTTGGTGTCCTATCAGAACGTTATCCAAAAATCCTACTGAGCATGTTCAGAATAGAAAAAGCAAAACTATAATCTTTATAACTCTGGAACTGTTTAGTATTTTTTCACCAAACCTTCCAAAGGCAGTACTTTGGCACAGCACACGTCTACTCTGAAAGGTTCAGAAAAAATTATATTCTATGTAGGCTGTATGTGACAGCAAATCCAAATGCCATGTAAAGTATAGGAAAAATTAGGAGATTTATAGGAAAATTACATATGCAGATCTCCGAAACTGCACAAGCTGCCATCATGAAACTTTCTACAGATTTAGACCTTGCCTCCTAGACAACACATGCACAATTTGATCTAATTCTGTCAAACACCGCCAAAACTATTAAGGTGCAAAGTTAGGAGTTTAACACTGAATACCTTACTCAGCTTAACTATAGGGTGCTACCGTGCCCTTAATTTGTAAAATGAACAGGAAAAATCAGGAAAAATCTGGGTCCCTGATTGGATAAAACACACTATACCACCATGCATTATCCCACAGCAATCACACGACTCCCACTACAACCACATGCCTGCACTATTTTTATCCCTCAGACCCTTCACACTAGCAACCTAGACAAGAAGATCACTCCACAGCTGGTGCACACAGGCTGCCATTCACATAGTCTAACATTAACTAGCATTACCAAGCAAACCTAGAATATTCTGCCACAAGTGTACATTTTCTGGATACCACTGTCACTATTAAGGATGGTACCTACATACCTGTCTTTACAGGAAACCAACAGACAGACAGAGATACTTACACAAGAAAAGTAATCACCGAGCCACACAAAGAAATCTGTTATATATAGTCAAGCACTTCGTCATGCCTCTGTTCAAATGAGGAAGACAGAGACACACATCTGGCGATGTTGAAAAACACCTTTATTGAGCAGGGACACTCATCCAGGAAATTGACAGAGCAGTGGAGCGTGCAACACAGGTCCCAAGAGAACAGCTACTGCAATATAAGGAACGGATGACTACCAACAGAATACCCTTAGTAGTCACATACCATCCTGACCTTGAACTCTACGTAAGATTACTAAGGATCTCCATCCAATAATTAGTGAGGATGAAACCCTTAACTGTATTTTCAAGAACTACCACTATTATCTTTTAAACAACCACCTAATTTAGCCAACCTGATTATTAGGAGTCAACTTGAACCGGAACAGAATACCTATAACATCATATGGTACACGACCTGTCATCAACGACATGTAGGACATGTAACCTCATTTCCACTTCAGACTGTGTGGTTACATCACAAAACAGACTATTCAGGATACAGGGAATTATACATGAACATCAAGTAATGTGGTCTATTTTATCCAATGCAAGAAATGTCCTCGCACAGGTTATGGGGGAGACAAGCCAACAACTCCGCACTAGAATGAATTCACACAGACATTCTATTAATCACAAGATGATTGAGAAACCAGTAGCCCGGCACTTCTCCCAGGATGACCACTCAATCTCAGATATGTCTGTGATGGTCTTAAAAGGACATTTCAACAGTATGAACAGAGACGGGCTTCTGAAATTAGACTTATTTTACTTCTCAATATGGTGGCGGATGGATTGAACATTGATGTTGGGTACATGACACATTATTCCACTTAAACTTACACAGACCTTTACTTTAAAAGATGGACATAAACAGTTTAGTTCTTCAGCGGGCCTTTGATTTTGTAAGTTTATGGTTATCTACATTGTTGACTTTTCACCTTAACACTGTGGTGAGTGCGTTTGAGTGTGTGTGTGTGTGTATACTGATGTATGTATGTGTGTGTTTGGTGTGTGTTGTGTTTTTATGTGTTGTGGGTATGGTGTGTATGTGTTTTGTTTGTTGTGCGTGGTGTGGTGTGGTGTGTGCAGAATGTGTTTGCTATATTTGTTGTGTGTTGTGGTTGTGTGGGGTGTGCAGGTGTGTGTGTGTGTGGGGGTGTGGTATAGTGTATGTACACACATATGTGTGGGTGGAGCGTGGCATGGGGCAGTTGTTATGTGGCTAGAACACTTAGTTTTCACATATAGTGCATTTATTTCTTCTATTAGTTGTCAGTGGGTGGATTTCACACTGTCACATTTTCAACTGCTCATATTAAGATGCATATCTCATTTACTTGGGGGTCATTAAAGGTGAATTCCTTTGGGTTTTCATTTAGATTGCTTAGACTGATTCTGTGCATTTTTGTTATACACAGACTCTGTGTTGAAATCTGCATTTATCAGGCTCATGGTCTCGTTTCTTGGGGTCCTTGACAAGGATTTTTTTTTTTTTGCACTTACACTTACAAGTGATACTTTCATGCATCATGTTTATATGTGTAGGTTAATTTGAGGCTTGATTTCAACTTGCAGTTATACCTAATTTCGGATTTTGTCTCTCATTATCTGTCCTTTAATATACCAGGACAATTGGAATGTAAGTTGTAAGCTCATCTTACATGTATTAGGAGAATGCCACTCCAAGGTTTTTTATCACTAGAATGCTTTCTTGGCATACTGAGGCATTTTAAAATTTATGTGACAAGAACTCTCTGGCTGTAGAAATTCTTGATAACCTTTGCCCTTCTGAGGCTCCTCAGTTTAAGGCATACTGGTGTTAATTAGCTTCTCTGACGTAATCTTCTATTATGTTTTAAATGTATATGTTAAACCAATGAGAATTATTTCTGCTTTTCTATATAATCTGGTGTTAATAGTATGGGATATTTGAAAAACTGCCACAAAGCTTCTGAAGAAGGACCTGGTTGGTTGAAAGCTAAAGCACTTTGTTCTTTTCTGTAACATCCATGTTGGTCCAATAAAAGGTATCAAATCATTTGTTTCTGGATCTGTCAAGTAAATCTATGTAGTTGTCCCACACTGCAAACAGTTATCTGGTAGATCCTGCCATGATTTTGGTAGGGCTGTGCATGGTCCAAATAGTATTTCCGAATACCACGAATAGTAGGCTTGCCAATATTCAGATGGACATTCGAATAGTTCACTATTCGGCTACTATTCGAATGTACTATTCGGTGGGTGAGATTTCAAAATCTCACAGAGCTTCACTGGCTGTTTTGGAGCTCAGAGCCAGGAACACCATGTGATCTCCTCACTCTGGCGGAGTGTGTAGACGAGAGGAGACAGTTGTTTCTCAGAGAGCTAGCTCTGTTTAGTTTACCATTTGTAACTTTTATAACTGTTTAAAAATGTTTTGTGTGTGATCCAGTTTTACATCTGATCACCTTGTGACTGCATCTGACTGCAGTTTTGTTTTCATCCTGAAACTGGGCTCAGTTTCAAGGAAAAGGAGAGTCTGTGTGAGTGAATCTGTGTGGGTGCTGCATGCTGACTCCCTCCCCACTGCTTACAGTTTCACAGCTCAGCTGAAGCAGTGTGGTTTGATTTTTGCTTAAGAACCAATTAGTTCTTATCAGGATTTTTTGTCAACAAAGTCCAGTTTGGCTTTTGCTATGTGAGTAACTGTTACTGGGCTCAGTAACAGTGAATGGCTCAAGCTTTTGCTGACTGCCCCATCCCCACTGCTGTGCTTGCTTAGCTTTTTGTTCCAGATCCACACACAGCCCTGTGGTATTTTCTATTTATTTTGTGAAGCAAAAGGTATTTTGCTGTAATCAGGCTCTGGGCTCAGTTCCCTGCATAAGTGAGGTGTGATTGTCATCTGACTCCCTCTTATCTGCATTGCAGCTATCACAGCGCATACATCATCCGTGTGTGCGTTGTATTGTTGTTCTTGTAATCTGCATCCTGCAAGTGCATGCACAGTTGTCTGCATGCATTTTTTTTTGTGATATATAAAGCAGAGTATTTTTTTCTCATTGGGTCAGGCTTGGCCCATTGAATTGTTGCTGACTGTAGTCTGGTTCTTGGCTCAGTTCCTGTACAACTGAGTAAGGAGGGTGTCATGGTGACTCCTCCCTCCACAGCTCACTGCACCTGAGTGGCCTCCTGCGCATGTGAGTTTTTCTTTTTGTGTCTTCACCCCTGTGTGCACTACTGTGAGTGTGTACACGTAACTTTCTGTGAACTGCCTTAGTATTTCTTGTGTGTCAGGCGTGACTCACTGGGTTCTGTGTGTTATGTTTGGTGCACCTTCAAAGCTTGAATTGCTGTACTGTATGACTGCACAACTGACACCGTACTAAGTAAGAAGCTGTTTGCTGACTCCATCTCTCTCTAGTATCAGCTTGACTTTATTAGCTGCTATATATGCGGTGTTGCTAATTTTGTTTTCTGCAAAAACACCAACATAAACAAAGACACTAATCACAAATAATATGCACAATAAGTTACGGACCATGTCTCATCAATCACATGAACGTGCATGGTCCAGACCAAGCAAGTCATCTTCACCACCAGTCGTAAGTGGTGAGGAACAGGGTGAGAGAAGGTCTGGTCGTATTCGCGCTCTAAAATAGTTTTCTTCCTGATAAGCCTTCAGGTTCTGGTGTCATTAAGATTGGGGGTAGTACTAGTACTACTATAACTTCAACTGCTGCCACTACTATTACTAGTACTGCATTTGCAGCACCATCATTTTATAAAAGTAGGAGGGCTTTACAGCTGACAACTCCAGTTACAAGAACAAGAACACCCCCTACCAGTGGTAGTACTATTCACACAACTGCCCCATAGAGGTAACATCGCCTATCAGTGTGCTCCTCCCCACCACCACCAGTGCCGTGATTTCAGCAACCAGAGCAAATCCTTTTGTACTGTTGACACCACCACTGCCATAACAGTGTGCACTGTTATTTGTACTCCTGCACAGCCACTGTCACCACAACCTTTGCCTCCATTAGTAGTCCTGAGTGTTCTGCTGTCACCATGAGTAAGCTGCCAGTATTACAACTAGCTGTAATATGATGCCAATTTCTTCAACTGTAACTCCTGATTGTAATTCTGGCAACAGGACTACGGTCGACAGTGCTACTACCTTGCCAGCTGTGCCCATGACCATAGGTACTGTGATTAGTACTGACCATGAGACTGTTACAACGACTGCACCAATTGTGTTGCCAAATGTACTGTTGCTCAGCCTCAAGTTTCCTGTCACCACATTTCCTTTGCTGATGTGGAGGATTCAAGAAGAGCATTCATCTGGTTCTGAATATTTACCAGAGCCTCAAGACTTGCTAAGTACATCATCTGACAGTGATACCCACCTAAGCGAATTTGGCGATGAGACTGAATATGTGGCATATCTGTGTGAGAAGCGTGAATGTGCAGCTGCCAAAAATGCAGTGCTTCTTTGTCGTGGCAAGCAGGCCAGTCAGGGTCACCCTCCTCCTCCTCCTAAAAACAAACTGTCCACCCTGTCCTTTCAAAGAGTTGTGTCAAGTTCAACTCCATCTGATACATAAAGTAGTTTTACAACTACATCTGTTGTGGAGAAAGAAGGGTAGAACAACTGAATCCACTGCACCCAGGTCTGATAAGGGAAGGGGCAAACATGCCCATGGTCGCTCCATTGGGGCCTGTACTTCCACTGTCAGTGCAAGGAAAAGTGTGGTGTGGCTGTATTTTAGTGTTGCAAAATATGATCCAACAAAGGCAGTATGCTGTGTGTGCAACTGTACTATAAGTCGTGGTAAAACCTTTCAAATCTCACAACAACATCAATGATGAACCACCTCCGAATGAAACATCCCAGTGCACTTCAGCGATCCACAGCTGTTCCTCCCTCCACATGTGCCTGTCAGCCCCTCTTCTGGTACTGGTCCAGTAGATGCACAAAGTATTGTTAGTGATTCTATTACTGAGACAGACAGTGTGCCTCAACTCCTCCTACACCACTTATAGCGCATCCCCATAGGAGCATCACCCATTCTGCCTTCTTCTGCTCAATCGCTATTATTGTAACACCCTCCACCATGGGTTCAAAGTCAAAATCAATGCGATGTGGTACCGCTTTGACTACACCCATCATGCAAGCTTTCCATGCCCGCACCAAATACCAGGCGTCACACCTAACAGCACAGCAGATCACCAGTTTAATTGGTGAGATGATGGCCTTGGATCTGCAGCCTTTTCCATTATGGAAAACACAGGTTTCCATAGGCTGCTGCAGCATTTGCACCCTAGGTATAATATACCATCACGGACCCATTTTCACATACTGTAGTACCCAACATTTACCATGATTTGAAAAGAAGTTGCCAGACTACTAGCACAGGCTGTTGGTGAGTTTTCCACTGCACAACTGACATATGGACCAGCATGAATTCAAATCATGCATATATGTCACTGACAGCACACTGGTGTGTTGCAGATGTGGTAGTCACTGGTGGTGATGGTGGTACTGGTGCTGGTTCTGTCTCTTCCCTCTCCCTGCAGGTCTGCTTTGCTAAATGTCAGTGTTATGGAAAAGGATCACCGGCTATAAACATACTGTCATTCCTGCAAGAGATGTTCAGCCCATGGATTGATGGCAACAATTTGCAGGTAGGGTTTGTGGTCACAGACAATGCCACAAATATGATAAAAGCACTTAGAGATGGCAATTTTGAGGGGCTATGCTGCTTTGCTCATACACTAAATTTAGGCGGTGACAAAGGCTTTGGCAAACACAGTGGAGGCAGATCACACAGTCAAAGTAGCTAGAAGCATATGCAGCCACTTCCATCACTCTGTGAAAGCCACAAACCATCTGCATCAACTACAAGAGCATCTTCAAATGCCACAGCTTCATCTCATCCAGGATGTACAGACCGGTGGAATTCCACCTACTACATGCTGCAAAGGCTTCTGGAGCAAAGCGGACCCTTCATGAGATGAGCATTGAAACTGATATGGGAAGTCCTCGGACATCAGGACTGGGCTGTGATTGAGGCTTTGAGGTTTTAGCCCCATTTGAAAGGAGCACTCGTGACCTTAACTCTGATTCTGCACTGCTAAGTCAGGTAATTCCTGCTATACAGATCCTGAAAAAGCCATGAGGAGATTCAGTGAAAATGCTGAGAAAAATCCAAACCAGACACCAGGAACAGTGATATCCCTTGGAAACCCTCACCACAGAACTAGAAGTTAGATTTTCTGATCTCTGTTCCAATAAAAGCACATATTTGCCACTATGTTAGATCCACGTTTCAAGTGTGAGGTACTACACCTTATAATGCCCACTCACAGGGTTACAGACATTCAGTTACCAGTATGGCATCACCCATCTCAAGTATTTCCCATGCCTGAAATATTCGGTTACCAGTGTGGCATCACCAGTCCCAAGTATCTCACGTGTCTGAAATATTCTGGTTACCAGTGTGGCATCACCAGTCTCAATTATTTTCCATGCCTGCAAAATTATTGCAAAGTGCTGCAGTATGCTGCAAAGAGCAGTGTAATTCAGTGGCAGTTAATCTCTAGTTATCCAATATTTTGTGACAGCATTTACTGCAAAGTACTGAATTGCATCTTATCTTGCTTCACTGTATACTTTTGATACATAATACAATTCCAGAGAAGGTAGTGAGATAGACTACATGGACGATGACAGACAGATGTCTCTTTATTAGATGGTCTCAAATATTTTCTCCCCAAGCAAGCCTTTAGTTTTTGTAGCATTAGGAATAGTTCTACTACTACTAGTACCATCGGCAGAACTATTACTACTACTGGTGTCACCACCTGTTCCATCTATACATTCACTGTCACATCCTTTGTGCAGTAGTAGGAGGGCATTAGTGCACACATGCTTTGTGCAGGAAGCAGCAGACACCAGCACCAGTGTTCCCACTGCTATCTCTATGGCTGCTACATCTACAATCAGTGTGCTTCCCACCACCACCGTGCCATTCATGCAGCAGCCACCCTTTCAGCTGTCACCACTATAGCAGCCACTGTTACCACTATTCTTATGCCCATGGCCAAAAGACCATCTACCCGTGTCTGTGGATGTATGTGATAACCACGAAAGCGCAATCACGATTGGTGGCGGGGCAAGTATATATCACAGAAAATCTATTTCAGTGATGTTCACCCCCAACGCACAGGAAAACAGTGCCAGGGACTTAAATTTTGATTGTTCATGCAGTGGCTGTGCCCTTGCATTTCTCCACACCCCTACTAAAGAATTCTAATCTGTGGGGGTGCGTCAGAGGTGTGCAAAATCTGAGAAAAAATGGGGATGGGCACACAAAATGTAGGCATGCCCGGACCCGAACCTGGAACCCTTGCACCTTTAGGGCTGGACAACCAACAACCACATCTATGGGGCTAGCTTGGCAACCCACACCAACCACACCAGGCCAACCTCCCTCCCTTCCATCACGCTTGACCCCCACACATGCACACATATAGTGATATCCTGTCGCTATATGCACCCACCTCCCCATCCAGTCACCCTTCCTCAGCAGTAGCCCTTCGACATGCAACAGGATTGAGTTGCTATTATTGCAAGCACTCAATCGCCGATGCCCATGTCATGGCTACCGTGTTGTGATCATGAACACCTCCAGTGCTGACCCAATGCAATGCTTGATATTGTTTTTGGAGTGCTATATGTGTGGTGTGGTGGATCAAGTGTGCTGCTATGTAGCTTGTGTTGCATTAATGAGAGCTCTGTGTTGGTGGTTGAAGTCTCATTGAGGTGTATTTGCTACACCAGGTTTAATGGGTGATTAATGGTATTGTTAAAGTGTTTTTTAAAGTTTCTTAAAACACCTTTTCTGTCGAATACTCAATAACGAATACCAATACCTGGGACCAATACCTAATATTCGGGAAAAGGTATTCAGACAGCCCTAGATTCTGGTACATTCAAATTGATAAAAAGTACCTGGTCGATCCTACCATTTTTACACTGTCTCTGCTGTAGTGACTTTCTTTTTGTCTTCCAGTGTAGTGTGACCAAGTGACATTCATTGCGTAAACAAAATGTTGGCAAAGGTTTATAATGAGGAAAGCTTTCTACAAAAGATATAAGCTGTGTGGTTTGAAAGTCACTTCAGTTAGTTTTGACTATAAAAAGCTGCCAAGTGTACAGTGAGGAGAGTGAGTGAGTTGACGACTTCAAACATGTAGATGCAAGCATGAGTGTTGTTACATATGATGCTTTTTAGTATTTTTATCACTTTTAAGTTATCAAAATCATGGTAGGATCAACCAGATCACCTATATGAAACTCTAATTTCTGCTCAACAAGGACTACTTTTTGCCACAAAAAAAAATGTCTAGGCATTTTATAAGATAGATAATCCACTACAGGACATGCAGTCATGCTCTGATATATGTACACCTTGGGTGATTGAACACACTCAGCCTGCAGCCTCATGTGTCACAATGCACACCAAGGTATACATATATCAGAGCACAACCATATGCCCTGTAGTGGATTATCTATTGCATATGCACATATATATACACAAACATATACATACTATATTATAGTGACATGGTATTACTACTATAGTTTGAGTTGAGCAGGGGTTTCTATGTTAAACCTCAAACTTTGTACTTTAATAGCTCCACAGCTGTTCAACATTTTGCATGTGTGGTCGGGGGCAGATCTCTTGACATGGCAAAGTTTACTTCTGGTCGGATATGTGGAATCCGATATCAGGATAACTAAAAGAGAAAAAAGTGTTTTTTTTGTCATCCCCAGCACCCAGACAGTTTGGAATTTTGGTCTGAAATTTTTAGGGTAGAAAGGGTTGGCCACAGTGATGCCTTTCACTGGTTTGGTGAAAAATATGAATCCTTTCCAAAGTTAATAAATGTTGACATTTCAGTTCTGTGCATGCTCAGTACTGTCTTTTGGATAGCTGCTCGGAACAAAAAGAATTTGGTCCATATGAAAAGGATAATTTTTGTAGGGGAGGGTAATTCTTTTAGTGAGGAAAAAATCTTTTTCATATGGCCGCCATTTTGTTTCCGTTTTGAAGAAATTTTGAAACCCACAAAATGACACCAACACATGTATCTTGCTAATCGGGATCCCGTTAGGTGGATTCTAAACTCCTTTGGAAAAATTACCCAGAAATGTGTTTTTTACATTTCAAATCCTTTTCTGTGACTTGATTTCCTTTTTCATATGGCAATATGAAAAGAAAATTAGCCATATGAAAAAGATCCCTTCATGTGAAAAAATAATTTGGACGTAGTTTTTTCTGATTCTTTTTGTATGAAGGCATCCTTTTCACATGAATGAAAAACATAGGAAGGGATCCTTCATATGAAAAAGAATCGGGGGAAAAACTAAGTCTAAATTCTTTTCATATGAAGGGATCCTTTTATATTTGTTTTGTTCATTTTTTTTCTTTTTATTGAATTCCACCAGGAACATTTAAAACATATTTCAATATTTTGACAATACAATTCATACAATAATGAATACAGAATCAGGGGTAGCAATTTGAGTGCGAGACACTGGAATCTAACTAAGAGTATAATGTGATAACTGCACATATATTCAATAGATCTGACATATGTAAGATAACACCCTAGCAATTTTACCTATACCTAAATAACAACAGGTATCCATTTACCAGTAAACTAAAACTGATCAAGGGCAGAAGCGACTGTACCCAGGAGGCTAACACAGCAGAGCTCGAGAGGGACTCAAGTACATCGTGGCAGGGAGTGGTTGCTTTATTTGTTTAATTCATTTACCTTTCTCACTGTTTTAAATGACAGGCTCAGGGGTTTCATTTGAAGGCTTGGGAGGTGCTTGTATTTGTAGCCATTACAATCGGGGCTTCACTTGCAGGATCGAGAAGGAGCTTGGGCTTTTTGTAAATGGGGCGGATTGTGTGTACTCAGTGAGGAGAGCCAGAGAGTAGGTAACACCCACACTAGAGGACAAAGACTATTAAGTTTTAATCTGAAAAGTGCTCCAAGCTATGGAGATTTAAAAAGGCTTGGTGTGCTGATCAAGGGCAGAGGCGACCATTCCTGGGAGGCTAATGTAGCAGAGCTTGAGAGGGACTTGAGTACACGGGGCAGGAAGTGGTTGCTTTATTACTTGTTTAGTTGATTTACCTTCTCACTGTTTTAAATCACAGGCTTGGGGGGTTCATTTGCAGGCTCAGGGAGGGTGTTTGTATTTGTGGCTATTACAATCAGGACATCACTTACAGGGTCGAGAAGGGAGCATGGGCTTTTTTGTAAATGGGGCTGATTGTTTGTACTCAGTGAGGAGAGCCAGTGAGTAGGGCTCATTCCCCCCCACCCACGCCCCAAGGTTCTCCAGCTTTATAGTACCCCATCCACAGCTACTTTCTGTTACATCACAGGACGGGACTACATAGCTGTCCTAATAATCATTCAGAATAGCATCTGATTGGAACCCTTTAGAGAGAGAACACATATACATCAATCATAACTAGACACGTAAACACAACACACATCACGTGGGGGAGCAACATTGAGGAGGCATAAGGTTACTGACAAGTAAACAAAATAAAAAAGTACACGATAGACACAAACAGTACAAAAAGACACAAATAAGAAAATAGGATGTCACAAGGAGTGGTGCAGTGAGTGGGTGTGAGACAGCAGTGTTCAGAAGAACATTCTGGCACTGCAGTGCTGCCCCATTTGTAGGTACTCTCTGGAGTGAGGGAGGAGGTCACCAGGCTCCGAGCTGAGCTAGCAGCAGTACTGGAGACCTTCACCTCAACCAAAGGCCACTGTGTCCCCAGCCAATGTCATAGTGGATGACCAGGCAGTGGTCTGGATGGATTACAGTGGGCTCAGGGAGGTTAAGAGCAGTGTAGCAGAAACACATCCCAGTCCAGTCCAACTGGAGAACAAATAGGCTGTTCTTGAGGAGAGGGAAAGCACTGCAAGGGAACCTGAGGCTGTGACTAAGGAGGATGAGCAGGCCAACCAGGTGGAGGGCAAACAGAGTAAAGACAAAGGACCCAGAGGAGGAGGAAGCTGCTCTGGTGGGGGACTCAATAGTTAGGGGTATGGAGCTAGGTAAAGACAGCAGGATGGAGAGGGAGGTTAAGTGTCTCCCAGGAGGCACAGCTTGGAGGGAGGGGAGCAGAGCCACAGGATCACTAAGACAGTGGCTAGAAGGGGGCTAGACAGTGTTGTCCACCTGGGGACAAATGACCTAGTGAAGGAGGGAGTCAGTTTAGAGAAGGTACAGGAGGACTTCAGGAAATGGGTAGGTGTCTGAAGGAGGTAGCAGACTTACTTTTCAGAGCTGCTACCAGTAGGGAAGGGGAGGCTAGAAATCAATGCATCACTACCTTCAACATGGTTGGAGGGTTGGTGTGGAGAAATGGCTTTGGCTACATTGAGGGGCTGGGATCCACATGGAAGAAGGCAAGCCTGTACAAGAGGGATGGTCTGCATCTTCCTTGAAGGGAACGCCAGTCCTCAGTGAGTGGTTAAGGTGCTTGCTGAGCATTTAACCAGCTGGGGGCTATCATGGATATGGAGACTCAAACAGCCCACCCCACAAGTTAGATCAGCCAACACACAGGACCAAGAAGTCATATCTTTTACAGACACTGAACCACAGGTCAGAACACACATCACACAGGGCCGGTATAACATTCTTGACAAATTTACCTGGTTCTCAGGTTATGGGGAATGAAAACAAAAGGAGCAGCACAGGGATAACACCAAGAACGATGGGAGGAAACAAGGAACAAGTGCAAGTTAGAGGAAAAGGGTGGCAACATGGCATGGAAAATCTTGCATACAAATGCCCGCAGTCTGGGTAACAAAGTCCCAGACCTGGTGGCTGCAGTGTCGGAGGCAGAGCTGGACATAGTGGCCATATCAGAAACATTGTGCACCAGAAACCACAGCCAGGATATCTATGTACCAGGTTATGCCCTTTTCAGGAGGGTCAGGAGGGTGGGAGTGGGGGCTGTATGTCAAAGAAAATATTAGAGCAACTGAATCCAGAGCAGACTTTGGCAGGTGGAGGAATTGTGGGTCACCCTCGAGACAGGCAATAGAATAGCTATTTGCACAGGGTGATCGACAGGCCTCCAGCTCAGGAAGAGGAAATGGACAAGGTTATACTGGAAGACATACAGGATATGGCAGCAAGGGGATTTTAATATGATGGACATTGACTGGTCCATCCTGGCTGGAGCTTCCAGCAGGACACATGACACTGTGGACTCGCTACAGGGGGCGGCATCAAGCAGCTGTTGAGGAGCCCACCAGAGACAGGGCAATCCTAAATCTGGTTCTGAACAACAAAAACAGAATCTCAGATCTCCAGGTGGAAGGTCATCCAAGGTCCAGTGGCCACCAAATGGTATGGCTCAAACCGCACATGGGTACAGGCAACCCACACAAAGCAAGGGTATCAGACTTAGGGGCTGGCTATGCCAGGATGAGAATACAGGTTAGGAAGAACTGGCAAAGGGGAAATCAAGAGGAGGCATTGAGGAGAAATGGGCACATATTAAAGAGGTCATAGTTGGGATAACAAACTAATGTGTTTGGTTTTCCAGGGCAGTGGCAGAAAAGGTAAGGGCCAAAAGGTCGGCCTTCAGAAAATACAAGAAACGTAAAGGGTTGAGGAAAGGAAATGTACCTAAATTGTCTAAGGGAGGCAGGAAGGGCTTTAAGGAGTGATAAAGCACAAACAGAGGAGAGAATAGCTCAATTGGTCAAGAAAGGGGACTAGACATTCCACAGGTATATTAGTGATAGAAGGAAGACGGGGGAGGTGGAATTGCCAAACTCAGAGGGAACAAGGAAATTTGTCTAGGGGAACCTAGAAAAGGCAACGATCCTAAACAAATACTTCTCTTGGTCTCCACAGTTGAAACATAGAAAACATAGAAACATAGACTTTGACAGCAGATAAGGACCACTTGGCCCACCTAGTCCGCCCATTCCCTACCTATTGGGTAAGCTGCAGATCCTAGTTAACCAACAGCCTACTTCTCCCTAATCCCCACCAGAATTGCCTTATGTCTGTCCCATGCATTCTTGAATTCCCCACCGTTTTGACCTCACAATCTCCTCAGGAAGGCCATTCCATGTGTCCACCGCCCTCTGTGAAAAAAAAGCTTCCTCACATTGCCCCTGAACTGTCCCTCTATCTTCAAATTGTGTCCCTTGTTCTTGCACATCTCTTTTCTGAAAGATGCTACCCTCTTGTACTTTGTTGATTCTCTTGAAGCACTTGAAAGTTTCTATCATGCCCCCCTTTCCTCAATGGTTTACATATTAAGCTCCTTTAGTCTCTCTTTGTATGACTTCTGTTACAGACCCTGCACCATTTTAGTTCCCTCCTCTGGACTGCATCCATCCTGTCTATGTCCTTGCAGAGATGGGGTCTCCAGAACTGTACGCAGTACTCAGATGGGGTCTTACCAACTGTCTGTACAGAGGGATAACAACTTCCTGTTTCCTACTGGTGATGCCTCTCCTGTACATCCCAGTATCCCCCAGCCATCCTTACTGCCTTCTCCCATTGATTGCTTACCTTTAGGCCATCTAATATGACTACCCCATGTCTCGCTCCATTTTGTTGTTGTTATTACCCCCCATTGTGTACTCTTCACCTGGGATTTTTTGAAGGAGATGGACAGGGGCTACAGCTAGACATCATGGACACAGATGGGAGGAAAGTAGACACCAGTCCCTTTACAGAGGAGAGGGTCCAGAAAGAGCTTTCTAAGTTGAAAGTGGACAAAGCGATGGGTTTGAGCATATACATCCCAGGATCCTAAAGGAACTAATGATGGAGCAGGCAGCCCTCTGGCAGACCTGTTTAATGAATCCCTAACACTGGAGAGGTTCCAGAGGACTGGAGAAGGGCACATGTCATCCCTCTTCATACTGTAAGAGCAGTAGCAAAGAAGAGGCAGGGAACTACAGATCAGTTAGCCTAACATTGATAGTGGGAAAGATAACTGAGTCACTCCTTAAGGAATGGATAGTGGAACACCTGGAAGCCATAGGAACACAGGATCTGAGGCAACATGGGTTCACATCAGGAAAGGTCCTGTCAAACTAATCTGATTGAGTTCCTTGACTGGGTGAGAAAGCAGTGCACCAAGGGAGGCAGTAGATATTGTCTACCTCGATTTCAGCAAGGCCTTTTTTATATATATATATATTTATTCTTTTCTACAGCCCCTTCTCACCACACTGACTGCCAGTCTTCAGAGGCTGTATGCTGTGAATCCTCTGCTCTACCCCAGGTAACTCCCCTTGGATCCCACACCAGACTGACCCCATCTTTCCGGTGGTTTGCCCCCCACGGGCGGGGAGTGGAGGGACCCCTTATCTCCACAGTCTGTAGGTGTGCATTGGGTGGTCTGGGTGCTCCATCAGGGAACCTGTTTATGGAGGCTAGGGGCAGCTGGATCTCATCTACTGGCAGCCAGGGTGGGGATTTTCCTTGTTCTGTGTGTGTCTCCTCCACAGCACTGGCACTCAAGGGAATCCAGGGTGGGGCACCACCTCCCAACTCCGCCAATGCCCTCCCTCCCATGTATCTGCATTCCTCTGTACCTCCACCCATGGTCACACAGGTGGTGGTAATGCAGTGGGACTTACAGCACACCCTCCCTGGAGGAGGAGAGCAGCCTCGGGGTCTTCGATCCTCCTCCTCCCAGCTGGCCTTCCAGCATCCTGAGGTCGCCCAACCCCGGGTTGCTGGCTTCACAAGTGGCAGCGCTACCACTGCACCAGTGGGCCAGCTGATTTCAGCAAGGCCTTTGATTCTGTTCCACACAGAAGACTGGTCAACAAGCTGGGTAGTCTGGGGGTGGGCCAAAAGGTGGTGAACTGGGTAGGGAAGTGGTTAGGGACAGGAAACAGAGGGTGACGGTAAATGGAACCCAGTCAGAAGAAATGGAGGTGACCAATGGGATGCCTCAGTGATCAGTCCTGGATCAGTCCTTTTCAATGTCTTCAACAGCAACATTGCAGATGAGCTGAAGGAATGTGTGCCTGTTTGCAGATGATACCAAGATCTGCAACAGGGTGAACACTCCAGAGGGAATAGATAGGATGAGAAAAGACTTGGAAAGTTTGAGAGATGGTCTGAAGTGTGGTAACTCAGGTTTAATGCAATGAAGTGCAAAGTTGTGCATGTGGGGAGCAGGAACCCTGGTGAGAGTTACAGGATGGGGGAGAGACACTGGCAGTTACCAGGGAGGAGAGAGACTTGGGGTCCTTATTATGGATGACTTGAAGTCCACCAGGCAGACAACCAATGCAGTAGATAGGGCCAATGGGATGTTGGGTTGCACTGGAAGGGTACTATGAGCCGTCAGAGGGAGATGTTAGTTCCTGTACAAAACCTTGGTAAGGCCTCATCTAGAGTACTGTGCAGTTCTGGGGCGCATTTGCATAAGGACATAGACAGGATGGAGGTGGTGCAGAGGAGGGTGACTAGGATGGTGCAAGGCTTACAGCAAAAGCCTTATGAGGAGAGATTGGGTGACCTCGCATGTACATGCTAGAGGAGAGGAGAGGAGAGAGTGAGGTAATATGACTGAAACATTCAAGGACCCCAGGGCATCAATAAGTTTAAAGGAGAAAACATCTTCCAGGTTAATAAAGGGGCTCGAACAAGGGGCACAACATGAGATTGGTGGGAGGTCACCTAAGGGGTAACATAAGAAAGTTTTAATTCAGTGTGATGGTGGTGGATGCATGGAATAGCCTGCCCCAAAAGGTGGTGGTGCCAAGACTGTAGCTGGATTCAAGCATGCATGGGACTGAAATAAGGAGTCATTGCAAGGAAGAAGAAAAGCTAAAGCTGATGACAAGTAGGGTCAAAGCCGCTTTACAGACAGGACAAATGGGCAGACTAGATGGGCCTGGTGGTCTGTATCTGCCAACAACATTTATGTTTCTATGTTTAAACAGACACAGTGAAACATGTACTAACCCAGATTGTGCAAACCTCTGGATCTGATTAGCTTATTGAACTCTAGCCAGATCATTTTAAACAAATCCAGTCTTTTCACAAATGTGTAATGAACTTCCTCTATTTTGAAAATGTCTACCATAAGGTTCATTCAAATGTGAAAATCTAGTGGGCAAGGATCTTTCATTTCATTAGAATGCACTTGTGTGCATTTATTAACCCTATTAAAGCTAAACGTAGCTGTTGAGGATTGATATTTCCATTAGAGTAACTATAGATAAGTAAAAGACATTCATTTGTTCTCTGCAATCTCAAAGCCATTGCTCTGGATAATATGTTCAAAATGTTGTCCCAAAACTATCTAGCGAACCACTTGTACACTCCACTAACATATGTTCCAATGTACCACCATATAATTTACACTTTGGCAAGTATTAGCATATGCTGGATGCATTAAATTCAGCCTATGGGAGTGTGATATGTATGGTGTAGAATATTAAAATAGATCTGTAAAACTTTGGTGGATAGGATACCAATTTTAGATATGTTGATTGAGTGTTCCTATACCTGTTCCAATATGTACCGTATTGTTTTTATTTCCCATTTGACTTTTAATTTTTACAGGTTGGTACCAAATTTGGAGACCAGAAGTTAGTAGAATTTAGATATTAGTTTTGAGTTGTTAGCTTGAGCATATAATTCTTCCCACACACGTTGTTGGGGTTCTGTTGATAGATCACAGTTTTTCCTAATAGAATCACAAATCTGTAAATATCGAAAGAAGTGCAAGTATGGAAGGTTAAAGGTTTGTTTTATTATGTCAAACGTATTAGTTCATTTGTATTAAAAAGTTATATATTTCCTGTAGCTATTGTACCACTGTTTAAATCCTGCATCTAATATAGACAGAGTAAAGAAACCGTTCAAGTAGGTAGGAGAATGAACGAAATATTTTTGAGCTACGAGTAAGTCTCATTACTCTATCTCAGATGGTAGATGTTGTAGTGGTACTCATGCATAGATTTTTAACTATGTTCAAAAGGTACCTGTGTACAGTATGTGTTTGATATCTGCATAAGGTGTGCAGTATGATTTAATCTGACATGGTAACCAATCAGAATTATGGTGAAACCACATATATACTGTAGCCATGTTTGCTGCTAGATAACAGTTGGGTAGGAAAGACCACCTTGACTTTTAGGAATATACAGATTTTCTAGTTTAAGTCTGTGTTTTCACTTTTCCACAGCAATTTTAAATAATCTTCTCAATTTTCTTAAAAAAACTTATATTTTATTACGATGGGTATGATTTGGAACAAACATAAAAATGTGGGCAGGATATTCATTTTAATAGCATTTATGCAGCCTATTAGAGTTAAACTGAATGTTTCCAGTGATCTAAGTCTTTTTGACTTTTGTGATTAGCTGAACAAAGTTATGTTAATATAGTTTTGAAACATCATGATCAATATTGACACCCAGATATTTTAATGTACTGACCTTTCTAATAGTAAGTGTTTTATACTGTAGATTTGAAAGGGTCAGTGTGTGTTTTAGATTATAGCAGTTCTGACTTGCTCCAATTAATCTTAGAACCAGAAATATGACCAAAATGTATCAGAATATCATGTAATTTTTCAAATATGTGATTTGTTAGTAGTGTAACTTAAAGTGTCATCTGTGTATCAACTAATTTTGTGTTCCGTTGTACCTACAGTACCTTCATCCCTTAATTGTATTGTTGGTTCTTATAGCTATGGCTAGTGGTTCAATGGCTAAAGCAAAAATTAATGGAGACAACAGACATCCTTGTCTGGTACCCCATTATAAGTAAGCTGGTTCCGAAAGTTCCTTATCTGTCTTAATCCCAGGAGAAGGTTTTGAGTTTAGAATGTCAATCCAAGCTCTGACCTTTGGGTCAAATTTCATATATTTTAATATAACTCCACTCCGCCCTGTCAAATACTTTTCGCATTAGCATCATTTGTATCTTTAAATTTATTGATCAAATTAATGGTTTGTCTTATGTTAGATCTGAGTTGTCTTCCTTTGATAAAACCATTTTGATCTGGGTGGATTATGTCAGGTAAGATGGTATCAAGCCTGCTTGCTAATATTTTAGTTAATATTTTGGCATCAGAGTTGATGAGTAACATGGGTCTATATGATCCCGGAATAGTAGGGTCCTTATCTGTTTTTTTAAGAAAGTAATATAGTAGCTTTGGACCAGGATGGAGGGAGAAAATGGTGATCCAGAATGCAGCCAAAGAGGTTTTTAGATATGGGGCCCAGATATTCAACTGCGCCAGGCTGTGGCGCAAGCCTGGGCACAGCTCAACTTGGCTGCATAGGGTGTGGCCTGGGCGACATTCTAATGGAGCTGCACTTTGGCTCAGCAGCTTTGAATATCACACCCTGGCCACCTCCACTGTGCATGGTGCAGTGGCACTTCCCATCCAATATCCCTGGTGGTCCAGTGGACTGATATGTGCCTGATCATGGGCATGTGTTATAATACAAAAGAAATTCTTGTCCAATAGCCCTGGTGGTCCAGTGGACCGATTGCTGCCTGATCATGGGCATCTGTTGAAATAACCACCCCTGGCCAATATCCTGATGGTCCAGTGGATCACACTCTGCCCGATCGCGGGCATCTGTAAAACATACAACCTCCCATTACCCTCGTGGTCTAGGGTACCCCTCCATCCACCCACTGGAGTCCCACCACCCGCTCCCCAGTCAGCCAGCAGGTGGCAGCACCACACCTCGCTGCCGCCCCACCACCCAATCGACACTAGGCTGCACGCCCATTGGTTCACAGTGTGAGCCAATGGGCATGCAGCCCATACTGTACTACACATTCCAGATACGTGAATGAAATTACAAGTGAAAAATCACATTCTGTACAGGTTGTGCAAAATGAAAGCTGTTCTGTTCATAAGGGGTGTGAAAAAAATGTCAATGTTGAAAATCTGAATGAAAATATGAAAATTGGCAAAGTTACATCGTCAGTAGAAAGTGCACAATGCAAGCTAATAATGCAGTCATTTTTGGAATTGTTTCACCAGATTTTCAACATGGGCTTTATGTATTCTCTCCTCATGAACAATGGCACTGTCATTTTGTTAATCCATCCCAAAAGTTGATTTCACGCAGTGACCTTGCCATTCTGTGCCACAGGTGCAAAAACACATTTTGGGCAGGATATGAAAGATGACAGCTGTACTGTTCATAAGGAGGTATTAAAAATGGCAATGTTGAAAATCTGGGGTGAAAATATTAAAATGTGCACTCATAATTGCAACATGGGCTTTTTGGGACCCCACCTCATGAACAGTGGCACTGTTGTTTCATGAATCAGTCTCAAAGGGTGATTCTGTGCAGTGCCCACAAAATCACCTTTTGGGATCGAGGAAAGCAGCGACAGTGAAATATTCATGAGCAGGGTCCCAAGAACCCCATGTTGAAAATTTGGGGCCAAAATTTCTAAAATTGGCTGAGATATCAAGCTAAGCTGACTCCTCCCCTTGACTCCCATTATACATGCTTACCCGATTCCGCAGTCTGTAGTCTGGCTTTGAAGAGTGTAGACGTGTTCCAGTCCAGAGAAGATCGTGGCTTCCACCCTCTGGATGGTAAGCACGGTGACGGGAATGCAAGGAGGTGAGTGCACAGAGGGAGGATGGGGATGGGGAGGGGACAAGGAGACGACGATGGACCGCTTTCATTACAGTAAAAAAAAATACTTCAGGAAGGTTTTCTTCATTTACAGAAAAAATAATAAAAACAATTTGGGCACATGGGGTTGGCTCCCAGTGTGCCACATGAGTTGGGGAGGTCATACATGATGTCGATAGGGACTGTGCACCCCATCAGCAATGAAAGATGGTGGTGGGGGCATCTAACCCGGGAGTGGGAATCCTGGTGTTGGAAAGTAATAATGTATGTGGGCACACTGAAGTGGGCTCCCAGTGTGCCACATGAGTTGAGGGTGGCATATATTTTGGCAAACTGGGGTGGGCTCACAGTGTGCCAAAATAGTGGGGATGTGGATACAGCAATGTGCGACAGTACGACATGGGGATTGGGACCCTGTGTCGGAAAGTACTGTGCAGCACATTAGTACTTGCATGCAGGATCCTGCATTGAAATTATGTAAAATTTTCGATGCAGGATTCTGCATCAAAGAAAAGACCTCAGGGATGGTTTTCTTCTTTACAGGCTTTAATAAATACATTTGGGCACACTGGGGTGGGCTGCCATTGTGCCAGAAGAGTGGGGGGTGTGGACACAGCAATGTGCACACAGTACAACATGGGGATTGGGCACCCATGTCGGAAAGTACTGTGCGGCACATTAGGGTACTTTGATGCAGGATTCTGCATTGAAGAAAAGACCTCGGGGACAGTTTTCTTTACAGCTTTTAATAATATATTTTGGCACACTGGGTTGGGCTCCCAATGTGCCAGAATAGTTGGCGGTAAGGACACAGCAATGTGTGCATAGTACAACATTTGGGATTGGGCATCCCATGTTGAAAAGTACTGTGCACACATTAGAGTACTTTTGATGGATCCTGCATCAAAATTATGTAAAATTTCGATGCAGGATTCTGTATGGAAGAAAAGACCTCGGGGACTTTTTTTTTTTACAGGTTTTAATATAATAATACATTTGGGCACACTGGGGTGGGCTTCCAGTGTACCAAAATACAATGGTACTAGTACTGACATGGGTTAGACTCACGTCAGAAAGTATTGTGCTGCACATTAGGTACTTGATGCAGGATCCTGCATCAAAATTATAGAAAATGTCGATGCAAGATTCTACATCAAAGAAAAGATCTCAGGGACAGTTTTCTTCTTTTCACAGGTTTTTAATTAAATAATATATTTGGGCACACTGGGGTGGGCTCCCAGTGTGCCCAGTAAGCGCACTATGTATTGTGCCCATAAAGAGGTCTTCCATGACTCTGCAGCTGGCAGCACGAGTTTCAGCTGCAGCTGCAGAAGTCAAGAAAATACTGCTCTTCCACAGAGAACAGACTCCAAGCCATTCTCTGTATAAGCTAGCACCGAGAGAAAACTCTTTGGGTCCGGTTAAAATACGAAAACAACCATCATAAAACACTTAAAGAGTTCTCTTTAGCTGTTTTCTTATGTTTTTGTGTTTAAAATGTTCGGTACTGCAAACATCCTCGCTAAGCGTCAAACAAGATGGTGCGCAAACACACTCAATAAATCTCATGACTGTGAACTGTGCAAAAATAATAGCATTCTTTGTAACAAGAAGCTGGTATTCTTTGTACAGTAGTCCAATTGTTCAAAATAAGTGCTATTTTCACACAATACTCTTATTGTGCAAAAATGTATCTTTCATGCCTGACATACATTTTCCCATAGGAAATAATAGGAAAATTAAAAATATTATAACTTTTGACTGGATTAATATTTTATCCCCAAACATTCAAAAGATGCATCTGTGATCCAAGGGCTTTCTACCCTGAACATTTCAGAAAAGTACCTAAAGTCGTTTCTGAGATCCAGGGTGACAAAGAAATGTTAACAAAATAGATTTTTCTGTTTTTTCATCACTTTATATCTAAAAAACACTTGATGGATTCCTTGACATTTGGCAGGCCAAGAGTCCTACCCTAGAGATTATGCTTGCAAACATTCATGCAAATCCATCGAACAGCTCCAAAGTTACTAAGCTTCAAAATTTGGATTTTAACATAGAATTGCCATTTCACCTTAACTATACTGGCGTGACCGGACCAGTATAATATATTTATATATATAATACCTGCATGGTAGTGCAGGTATAGTTATGGTTGTATGGTCACTTATGTTAAACCCCAAAGTTTGCACTTTAATAACTTTGCAACCATTTGTCCAATTTGCCTGACATTTTGCATTCATTGCCTCCAGTCATAGATCTCTGACCTAAAAGTTTTGTTCCAGTCGGATGTACAGTTGCAGAACTGTAGCGCATTCAAAAAGAGAAATTACCAACTTTTGCACATTTTTCAGTTAGGCATAATGAACTGAAGAATGCATCTGAGTGGATTCAAATTTGCTTGTCTATATGTGCCCTGGGTTTAACTGGTGCCTTTTGAAGATTTGGTGAAAATATTAATCCATTCAAAAGTTATGCAAGTTTTTCATGCCCATTTTAGCCTATGGGAAAATTTATATGTGCATTGTGAAAACGTTCATGATCACATTTTTGTTGTTGTTCTCTCTAAACTTGTTTTCGTGCTGCCGCCATCTTGTTTTCAGTTAGCGAGAGACAAAAATGTTGTAACTCAAAAAGTAATGCTTTTTGATAAACATCAATAGTTATATTTACCTAATCGGGCCCTTAGCAATATGACCCTGGTATTAGTTTTCAACAGGTGGTCTGGAAATATGTTTTCAAACTTTTTCCACCATTGTGCCGCTTTGTTGTCGCGACAACATTTTTGTTGCTGCCGCAATGATTAGATTAAAAAAGAAACCTCGATAACATTTTTCTGTGCGTAAGTAACATTTCCATTCTAGAGATAGGAGTACCACAAACACATTATAGTTATCATGAAAATATTGCACAAACACATTTTCCCATGTGTTGATTTCTTTGTCACTTCATTGTGCCAAGGCGGATTGTGCTTTTGGGCTGACATTTGCAGGGTGTCAAGCCCTGGTCCCATAGATGTGCCTTTTGTGGTTTGGTCCCAAAACATTCAATGGGTCCATTGTTACAGTGTTCCAAAGTTGAGAAATTACCCATAAGATAACAAGCACGCAAGAAAGTTTAAAAGCTATAGATTACACCTGCAGTGGAATTTTTTCATAGATTGTATGGTTACTGAGATATTGGCAAATTAGTGTTACAAGGGTTCCTTTTCAGGCCTATAGGGCTACTGCATTGCTCTGTTGTTATGGTAGTGGAGGCGGGGCCTGAAGGGCCCCGCCCCACCAACACATACCATTTACTAGTTACATTGCACTTTTCAAAAGTAAGGGAATTTACTGCAAAATGTAATTAATGCATCAGTTAGGGTTGATGTCTGGCGATAAAAGTTTGGAAATTCAATGTTAGGGTTACCCACCACCCACCCACCCCATCCCTCCACACAACAACAGATGTGGGGTGTGCCATGGGTCATCAGCCCCTAACTCTCATCCCATTCTCCTATACTGTAGCATGTCAGCTTGCTTACACATGGAATGGGGTGAGAGTTGGGTCTAATGACCCGTATCACCGTCTGTTGTTGTGTTGAGGATGGGGTGGGATAACTCCAACATTGAATTTCCAAACTTTTGTTGCTGTGACATCAACTGTAACTGATGCATTAACTAAGTTTTTGCAATGAATATGTGTATATATATATATATATATATATATATATATATATATATATATATACAGCAGTGAATGAAAAGACCGCACAAGCAACTACAGACAGCCCTCATCAGGTCAGGTTAGAGAAACAACATACAACTGTTTTCAGATGACATGAAGACATCCATCATCAGGGCCCAGCACTTCTGCAGTCACAAATACACACATGAGCAAGACATATACATCCAGTTCTGGCTGCAGATAGACATCCAAGATACTCAAATCTCAACACTACTAGTCTACAAAAGCACTTTACCCTGTGGGCTAAGTGCTCTGCAGCCACAGATACCTATACATAATGCAAGACATACACACCAACTCTGGCTGCAGAACTGCAGGCTCCATAGCCACTGATAGAAATCCATGATACCCAAATTACAACACGACTTCTGTCTTCAGATGTTCAGGCACCTGCAGATACATATGCACACTGCAAAGCATGCACACCACATTGTTATGTTTATAAACAGCACTGATTGGGTATTTTTTTTAAGTGCAGCATTCTTTATGCATATATGTTTGAAGTTACCATATCAGTGTTACTGCATTTGTGCCATCTGGAAACAGTTGTATGTTGTTTTCTTACATGATGATGGCTGTCTGTGGTTGCTTATGTGGTCTTTTTCTTTTGCTGCTTGGTGGAGGTTAGGGTTGGAAACCTAATGCCACATTTCCCTACTTTTGTGGCATTAAGTTGAACCCTAACTAGTGCATTAATGTATTTTTGCAATGGATTTCTATCCTTTTGAGAAAGTTAATAAACTGAAATTATAACAGTTCTTCCAGCTGCAGTAGCACTGGCTCCTGCAGGGCCATCACTTCTGCAGATACACATTCACAGTGCACAATATAAGAAATACATGGCCACTTCTGGTTGCAGCAGCACAGTGTGGGCAGTGTTGGAATTAAACTTCATGAGCTCTGGGAACTATGGAGGCCCATATGGGTCGATTCTTTAAATTAAGTCCCTTCCCATTATAAGTCACTGGCAGTGATGCATGAGTTACTGGGGCTCACTTAGAGCTAGGGGCTGAGCCCTGTAAGCCCACCCTGTAATTCCACACTGTCTGTGGCAGCCTATGCTTCTGCAGACATAGATAGAAAATATACTTCTGTCTGCAGAAGCACTGACCCATGCAAGGCCTGCAATTTAGCAGTCAGAGATAAACACTGACACTGCAAAACATCCACAAGAAATATATAGCCACTTCTGGCTTCTGCAGATGCAGACAGAAATCTATAATACCCAAAGTACAACTCACTTGTGGCTGAAGAAGCGTGGCCCCACTTGTGCTTGATGGGGTGTGCAATTTACCATGCAACATCCTTATGCATTACCTTGATGTATGTATGTATGAGTGTGACATGCTACAATTTGCATTGTGCACTTTGGTCTCCATGCAAATCCTCTACTATGGCATTAAGTGCATCTTTAGAATTTTTCATAGGGGGCCTCAGAATCCAAGCAGGAATTGCATCCAGCCCACTCACCTTGTTAATCCAGAGTTTACATATTTCATGAGTAACGGATTCAATGGAAAATAAAAAGGTTGACGGCTCTCAGTGATGTTTAATGGTGGAGCAAGTTTTCCATTCCATCCATCCCTGAACAAAATGAGCTGTTAATTACATCACATGGATCTTTTAGATTTCCAACCCTCTCCTACAGTGCCTTTACCCACAAAATTGTTTACCCCATACCCACCATTTACTAGGATTGGTAGAAAGAAATTGCTTCCTTTACCATCATAACATTTTTTCCTCAACATTTTACAAGCTTTGTTAATTGTGATATGGTACTATTGGTACACCAACACATTCTCACTCCAAAAGGCTTTTTGTCTTTTAGTTATCAGCATTTTGTTTTTAAAACTCAAGTTTATTGAAGTCCAAAGATCATACAACCAGTCAGCATTTATGAAGCAGTTACATTTCATAGTAAATGAATTACAAGACATACAAGGAGGATCCCATGATTGAGCCTGAAACTTACAGTATTGTAACTGCTGTATGACAACACCTAGTAGTTCAAAGTTTGTCTGGTGTAATGCTTATCCCTTCTTCCAGAAAAATGCTTAGTTAGAACTAGCATTGATACTCAATTATAAACATCCAATTACAGAGTCACTGCAATTAATCTTGACCTGAAATCTAGCCTTATTAATTATTATTGGGCAAATAATAGAACAGGTGGAACTAAACAGAGGTGGCCATCGTCCGTCTCTCGTGGATTCTGGTATATACCCAAAGCTCTTTATCCTGCAATGGGTGAGTATGGGCCCGATTCATGCATCTTTGAGGTAGGTGGGTAGAGGGAGTCCTGGGATTCCCTGATGAGGTTCCCCCAACTTCCTGGTTTGGGTATGCCCCTCCCTAGACTTTCACTGGCCCACAAGGGTGTAACATGGGTATGGATTCTCTTATTGACTCTCATTACCTTCCTGCAGTATCCCCTGCCCCTACCTCATAGGTCTCCTTGTATGCCACAATTCACTAAATGTATCCAAGGTGAGATGAAGTGCAGCTTTTAGTCTCTCCATAGCATGGAGTTCCTGCATCCGGTGCACCACTCCTCTATGGTCAGAGCCGTCCCCATAAGCCAATGGGAGGTGACTACCTTCATGGCCACCAGGTAGAGGGCCCAGAAGAGCTTCTGGTGGGGAACCACCTACTCACGGGTTTTTCCCACAACACCATATGCTCAAAAGTGTCAGGAACAGTCATTCCCCAAATCGTCTCCAGGACACCATATACCTGGGACCAGAACCACTGTACCTGCGGGCAGCCCAGAAAATACGATAGCGTGTACACGCCTGTCCACACTGCCTCCAACATAGTTCCAAACCACCAGGCTGAGAAGTGTTTAGGGACCGTGGGAGTGTGGAAGTACCTGATTAAGCACTTCCACCAAAAATCTCTCCATGTAGGAGACGGTGGTGTGCCAGCCAGTTCTCCAGATGTAGTCCCAGTCCTCATTCGTTATCTGTATCTGCTCCTCTCTCTCCCAGAACTCCTTTACCTTTGCAATTCAGGATATTTGCAGCCCTGTGGCATTTTATATGCCCTGGCAATGTTGCTTTGACTGCTCAGCAGCTTCACCACCCAGTATAAGAATTGTTCCATGCATGCAAGTTCCTTGCTTATTGAAGCAAGCCTCCCAGGCACCTGCATATAATGTCTCACCTGCAAAAGTGATAAAAGTCCCTCTAGGCAGGTTAAATTGTTGTTGTATGTCTGTAAAGGTTTGGCAGGTGCCATTGCATATGAGTTGACTAAATCTTATCAGTGACTTGCGGTTCCAGCGTTTGAAACCGTCATTCCCAATTGTGTTGAAGTTTGGGTCTCCCACAATTGCTGTGAGTGGACCAATGTCGTTAGGGGTTTCAGAGATCCTCTGAGCCTTCAGGAGCACTCTCAGGGTATGCTCAGTAAAGGGATTACCAATCAATGCCAGTACTGCTGGGGTGGTGGCGCAAGTGAGGCAATGTGAATAAGGGTACCACCGGCCATTCTCCTCGTCTCCAAGTCCAGCAAGCCAGAGCTGTTATCTTGCTTAGCCCATGTCACCACAGGCATGATCCATGCAGCTATATTATACAGGCATAGGTCCAGCAGCACCAGCCCTCCATTCTCCCTGGGCAGAGTTAGTACAGTAGTGTCCTTCTGACTCGATGTCTGTGGCCCCAGATGAAAGCTCATGGATTTCTGCAGTCTCCTCCAGAACATTTCTGGCACCTTTCTGGGTAAAGCTTGAAATAGAAATATGTATCGAGGCAAAACATTCATCTTAATTGTGGCTATTCGCCCACCACCCCAGAGGAAGGAGGTTCCACCAGGTGATGTCTGCTTTTACCTCACCCTCCAGTTTTTCATAGTTGAGAATAAAGAGGGAGCCGAGTCTCACTGAAACCCGTATACCCAGATACTTCACAACTCCCTCATAGCCCACTGGAAGAGGAGATATTCCCAGAGCCAGGAGGAGGTCAGGCCAGCCAGCTGTATGGCCTCCGGCTTAGAGAAGTTGATCTTGTACTCTGATATACTCTGTATATGTTCAATCATCCAGGAGCTCCAGTATGGAATCTCGAGGATTCATTAGGAAGAAAAGGGAGTCATCAGCATACAGTGATATTTTATGTTCCTCTCCTGACCCTGTATCCCCAAAATTCTAGGGTTTGCACAGACAGCCTGTGCCAGGGGCTCTATGCACAGGACAAAAGCAGTGGAGACAGCAGGCATCCCTGCCTAGTACCGCTGGTCAGGTGAAAGCAACTAGAGATCATTCTATTGACCTTAACCATGGCCTGGGGATGGCATAGAGCTCCTGCACACAGGTAAGAAAGGTGCCCCTAGTCTCACCACCCTGCAGGGTCTCGAAAAGAAAGCTCCAGTTCACCCGGCCGACACCTTCTCGGCATCCATGAAACCGCCATTGCCAACTCATTCTCCTGCTGTGTTTATTCATGACATTGAGCAGGTGCCTAAGACTGTCATGGATCAATCTGCCATTGATAAAACCCATCTGCTCTGGGTGAACTAGGATGTCCACATCTCTGCAGGCACAGCGCCAGTATGAGGTGAATATTTTAAGGTCCATATTCAGAAGTGATATGGGGCAGTAGGAGTCACACAATGTCCCAATCCTTCCCCTGCTTTGGCAGCACTGTGATTTGTGCATATTGCCATGAGTGGGGCCAGCTCACCCTCCTGCACCCCCTGCACCTCCCAGCAGCTTTGGAACTAGTTTATCTTGGAACTGTTTGTAAAATTCCGCTAGCATGCCATCTGGGCCCAGATCCTTTCCATTTTCAACCTCACAATCACCTCTGAATTTCCTCAAGTGTCAGGCAGGCTGACGTGGTTTCCTGTTGCTGCTCTGAGAGTTTCAGCAGCTTAACTCTCCGGAAATACTCCCCAATTTGATTTTGAAGTCTGGAATGGGCTCCTGTTTATATAAATCTTTATAGAACTTGGAGAAATGCTGCAGGATCTGAAGCTGGTCTTCGTACTGCCTCGAGTCCGGTTTGCAGATGTTCAGTACCGCCAGCTTGCCACCTCCTTATAGAGCTGCCAAGCCAGCAAGTGCTCTGTCTGCTGGCCTGCCTCATAGAAATGCTGCCTCAGTATGGCAGCTTCCCCTCTAGCTTCGCATTCAGGAGATTGTAAGTTGTGCATTACATTTCTTCGCTGCCCTCATGCTCAGGTCTAGTGTGATTTTATGTTCTGCCTCCAGGTCAAACAGCTGTCCCTCCAGGTCCACCTGTTGCTAAGACTTTCTTTGTATCTAGAGGCATAACTTATAATATGTCCTGTGAGGACTGCTTTGAGACTGCCCCACCAGGATGCCTCTGTGGGAAGTCCTGTGGGGTTTGTAGCTCATAGTTACTAATTTCTGCCTTAATCTTTTGCTGGAAGTCCTCTCAGTTAAGGAGTGAGACATTTAGCCCCAGTTGCTTGACCTTAACTTTGGAGTGATCTGCAACCCAGAGTCACTGGGGCATGGTCCGAGATTGTGATGGGTACAATGTCGATCTCTCCAGTGCATGTACCCATTCCAAAGAGAGTAGGAAAAGTCTATGTTAGAATATGCCTGGTGGGGTTGAGACCAGAAGGTATAGTCTCTGGTCTTTGGGTGTAGCAGCCCAGACCTCCACCAGACTCAGTTCCACTGATAGCCTCTGAATTCAGCAGCCCACTCTGGTTTGCTTCAAGGCGCTACTTCCAGACCTGTCAAACTGTGGTCTGACAACCCCTGCTGAAGTCCCTCCCAATCAGGTATAACGCTCCAGGGTCTGGGGCGAGGCAAGGAGTGTCTCCTTCAGGAATTCCACATTTTCCTCTCTACATTTGGTGCATATATATTTAGTATTGTGCATGGGACTGACCTGTACGTGTCCTTGATACACACGTATCAGCCATCTGCGCCTGTCTTCACTGGCCAATTTTCAGGAGCAATCCTTTTCTATCAATATAGCAACTCCCTTTTGTGTGTGTGAGCTGCATAAGAGACTGTGTACACTTGTCCCACCGAGGATCTTTTCAGCTTGGCATGTTCGAGTCATTCAGGTGGGTCTCTTGCAGGAGTGCCACCTGTGTTCCCATGTCTAAGTTCCTGCAGTAGTCGAGTCCTCTATATTGGGCTGCTAAGGCCTGTCACATTGTATGTGGCTACCTTGCCCACCATGTTACTGGCTACATCCCCCATCTTCACCCAGTTTCCCATTGGAACGAACAACCACCCTGTCACAGAAAAATTAGGAACAGTCTGAAGAATGACAAGAACTGCTTGAACTATATAAACCATATACAAAGACCTGTTTCCAGGCCAGCGAACTTCAATGATTGTAGAACCAAGCCTTATTTCTACCTGGATACACATATCCAGTATGGCTGCCTCTGTGCTTGTAAGTTCACCGAGCAAAGCACATTGTGCCTATTAAGCCACTTCCTTACCTCGAACCTTCAGTGACTCAATGCACCGCCTGTAGGATGTTCGCATGACGAGGACCTTTACCAGCCCTCAGGGACAGATACTGTCCATGACAGAGAGTTCCTCTCTACCAAGAGGAATCATCAAAGTGGGACCCTTCCCACTTCCCTATGTTTAAAGTAAGGTTTCGGCATGGCCCCGGCTCCTCCCAGGAGCCACCTCAAATAACCATGTCCCTGTCCCCCCATCCCCTATGTAGTGGTCCAGGTACTATATATCTGGTCAATGTCCCTGCCCCCTCTGTCTTACTCCCTTACAGAGAGTGTCATATCCTCCCCTTACCTCCTTTTCCTCGGTGCTGGGCTCCTTACCCTTGGTCACATAAATGTGGAGCCCTTTCATAAGAGCTGTTCTTTGGCATCTGCTTTCAAGGGGTGCTTTATTAAGTTGCTACTCAGCTAGGCCATGGCCGTGAGGGATGCCCCCAAGAGTGACCCGATCCGATCAGCAACCCACCAGCCCACTGGCCCACCCCAGCAAGTCTCATGCTACAATAAAGTGCCTCTCACTCTCATATGGGAGGATCATGAGTCCAGGGTCTGTCTGAGATCCACAACACTGTCTGGGAGCATGGGGCATACTATCCATTATATTGGGTCCTGGGTTTGGCACCATGCCTCTCTACACCTTTATGATGCCACCCCTATGTGCTCTGTCTGTCCCGGAATCGTGTTCATATATCTGGCTGTTCCCCCACACTGTATGCAATGCCCTCCCATAACCAGTAGCTGAGCAATGTCCCTACGTCACTTGCACAAGGGCTGTGAGTGAGCTTGTCTGCATCCAGAGAACACATATTGGCAAATTGTGTGATACCCATTACATTTACATTTGCTGGGTCAAAGTTATATACCTGTACAGATACAGTCATTCATTCCCAGTTGCCCCTATTCTCCCCTTCCAGAACCCCTCTCAGCAGCCCCTCTCCAGACACCTTGTCCCCTTATTGCCATCACCACTTTTCAATTCATAGATTCTGTTACCAACATCAGACACATGAGGTGTACTTCCAACGTACTCACCTAGTGCCAATGTCCACAGTTCCCATCCTTTCCCAGGCAATGGGAGGATCCTCACGGAGAACGGCCACATGCCACAGCTGGCTGTGTGCACACCTGGAACCTAGCAAGAGGCACAGTTGTTAAACAGTAAAATTCTGAACCCTGCCATATTCCTTTTCACCCATCAGATCTTCCCTCCGCCCAACCTGTGGTCTAAACTCCCACCCCAGCACCAGCATCAGTATCAATTGTAATTTTATCTCTCTGTCTCTTTAGGTGCCCCAGGAATCACCCACCAACAAACTTGATGTGCTTGGCCCACTGTCACCCCTCTTTAATTCATATAGTCTGTTTTCAACACAGGACACATGAGGTGCACTTCCATGGTACTTACCCTGTCTCAATATCCGCAGTTCCCATCATTTCCCAGGCATCAGGGGATCCTACAAAGAAGGCCATGTACCACAACTGGCTAAGTGAGCACCTGGAACAGAACGAGAGGCACAATTTGTTAAAATAAAAGGGGGATGCATATTAAAGTTCTGAGCCTTGCCCTGGTCCATTCCACCCTCCAGATCTCCTCTCCAGCACCAATAGTCTAAGTTACCTTTTCTTTAAGTGCACCCCCAGGCCCACCAACCAACAAACTTAATGTGCTTGGCCCCATGATATTACAGTCCATAGGACCAATCAAGTTTTCTTTCCCCAAAATGTGGGGCAGAGGGCAAGAGATAAAGGATATTTCTAGGTTGAGTTCAGGATCTTCCTTTAGGCTGCTCTTCCCACTTCGACAGGACCCATTTTGGTGAAGAGGTCTGCCCATATGGAGTTTTCTTCTTGGGAGTGGAGTGACCCTGTTCACTGTCCAAGCTAATGCATTTGATGTTCCATATTTCCTTCTGACCTGTTCCCATGGGGCATATTCTGGGAGGATTGGAGAGGCAGCCTCAGGTGGTGCGGTAAGCTCTGGGGACTCCAAGCTGTTGCAGTAGCCATCTAGTCTCCACCAGTGTGTGATAGAACTTAGGACCAGTCACTGCATGAATCTTGAACTGTTTGCATGCAAAGAGCTGCATTTTAATATTTTTAGAGGCCAGGTGTTTCCGGATAGCCAGCAGGGTTTTCCTCTTCAGTAAAGTCAGTGGTGTGAAATCATGCTCAAAGAACAGTATGGCATCCCCAAAGCTTATTTCTTGTCTCCCATGCAGTGTATAGCACTTTTATTTTAACTTGGTAGTCCAGAAATTACATAACTACGGAGCGTGGTCTGGCCTTGGGATCAGTGGGTTTTGGAGTGAGAGCCCTGTGAGCTTCTCTCAATCTGCAAGGCTGCCCTTAGGCCACTGCAACAATTCTCTTAAGAAGGACTCCATGTATTGTTCCATCCCACCAGATTTCGTTCCTCTGGCAGGCCATGGGTCCAAACATTATTTCTCGGGAGTGGAGCTCTAAGTCATCTAGTTTTCAGTCAACTCTTGCATCAGGCGGTAGAGGTATGTGATGGCCTCATGGTGCTTGTCAGCTGTGGCTTTGGTAGTTGTGATGCCTGTCTCTAGGTTTGCAGTCCGCTCTTTTAAATTCTGCAGCACCTAGTGGTTTCAGCCAGTGTGTTTTCCATTTGTTCTGTGGTAGCACTTATTTTTGCAGCTGCTGGAATAGGCACTTGAGGTAATGGTGAACCAGCTATCCATACCCTCCTTCTCTCGTAGGTCGCTAACAGATTCGAGCACTCGGGAGTGAACAGTTGGCACTGTGGACCCCTCTCTCTCGGTGCTTGCTTTGCTTTGCTCTCTGTTATCTCTTTGTTCTGGTACCTGAACGCTATGCTGGTCGCAGTTTTTACACCACGCATTAGCTCCTATATTATCGGCTGTAGAACTGTGACTTGTAAATTCTATTTTGCTGATTTAATTATGATTGAGTCCCCGAGGGCTGGGAGACAAGCTGAATCATGCTCGTGACAGTCCAGGAGGAACCGGAAGTCTGGTTATCAGCATTTTGAATTCCTTACTAACCCATGTTTGTCCATTTCAACTCTAGTTATTTCTGTCACTTTTGAGTTTGACTCTAGTGTCTGATGGATCTCGCTTTTCAACCTTGACAACAGTTGTCCTGCATTTTCTTCACACTGAGATATGTTCATCGGGGCCAAAGTATGGTTGATTTTCTCATGACAATGTTCTTATCAATTATAACATTTTTACACCATGTCCTGTGTCCAGGTGGTTATTCCAGTCAGCAGTATCATGCTGCTGGCTGCGGTTGGCCTGTGGTGGGAGCACAGGGATGGTGTGTGCCACTGAGCCAGGTGGCCTGTGGTGTGACGGTGAGATTACAGGGGAGACACAGGTATGGTGTGCACTGCCAGGCCAGGAGGCCTGTAGTGTGGCCAGTGGGCACACAGGGGAGAACCGGGATGATGTGCCACCAAGCTAGGGGGTCTGTAGTGTGGCTAGCTGGCATGCAGGGGCATGGGGACAGTGTATGCTGCCAAGCTAGTGGGCCTGTAGTGTGGCCAGTGAGCATACAAGGGATCACCACCTTGTGGGGTGTGCTGTGTGTCATCCACCATCTTGCAGGCTCTGTGCACATGTGGGTTACAGTAGGCCTCCCCATGGCATATTGGGCACCTGCACACCTATGCACCAGCCAACATACAGCATGTCATGCATACACGTGTGTGTGTTGCATGCATGCCAGTATGTGGCCACACCCCTTCAGTCCTGGTGTTAGGGCTGCCATGGCGGCTGTATGCATGTGTCTGTTGTGCGTGCTTGCATGCTACATAATAGTACATGCATACTGCACAGCTACATATGGTATTCCCAGTGACATTTCCCCAGTATGTGTGGCAGTTACACATCACGTGGGAGCAATGTGCCTTCTGTGCAGAGGCCCCATGGAGCTTGTTGGTGATGACAATGTGTATATTTTTGGGGTGTCATCAGGATGACAAATTGTATCTCTACTGCTGGGTGGTGTGCCAGACATGGGAGTCACTGCTAGTAGGAGGAGTCCAAAGACTTGACAGTGCCACCCGCGTGTAGGGACAGGGGTAAGAATAGTAGTAGATGTCCCTTGTTGTCACTGTCATCACTGTCATTCTTGCCGCTGCCACCAGTGCTGCCATGACTACCACCACCACCAGCCTTGCTTAGTTGGGCTGCTGTAGAAGATTATAAATAATGACAAATGTGGCATTAATTAGATTCAGCAAGGAATGACCATGCTAAGGGTTGCTGAATCAGCACTGAAGTATTTTCTGGTCTTTTTATGATCCCAAAAGCAGAACAAGCTTTAGCAGCACGCACCATTGCACTCATTACTGCTACACCCCAGAGGCCATATACTCAATTCCATAGACTGAAACTCAAGTTTCTGTTCCAAGAGTTTCTCCACCATATAAAGACAGAGTTCCACCCTGGGAAGAATCTTTAATCAAACAATGCTGGCTGGCTCCATGGTGCCAGGCAATGAGAATCGCCTGGCATGCTGGCAACCTGGGTTCACATTCCAGGCCGACTAACAAAGCGGAGCCAGCAGGGAGGACTCAAGAGCTCCCTTGGGCCCTCTCCTCCTGGGGAGTGACTAGTATGTACCACCTTTGGCAGCTTCTGGTGGCCAGTATGGTATTGTGCAATGTAGTGTGGGTGACCACATGCTGCATGCGTGAGCAGCCTGAAAGCCACAGCATATGTCCACTGTGGGTGAGGAAAAATGGACAAATGGCTGCCTTGCTTCTGGATGATGGTGGCCATCCTCCCAACACTGTGGTAGCTGGAAGCCCCTGTGCTGTGCTCTTGCCACCCTAGTGAGGAAATGTAGAAGGTGCCTCCGGCGCTGAAGTCTCCTCATCCAGTAGCCCCCATGGGTGGGGGCCTCCCATCAAAGGGATACAGCAAGTTGGTCGTAGTGGCAGTAAGAGAGACAGCAGATGGTGGAATGCAGGATCATGGCAGCGGTAGGTACTGACTGAAGGAGTGACCAGAGAGGCTGACTGGGGCAGGTGGAAAAAGATAAGACAAAAAACAAATCAAGCAATGCTTAGGAATGTTGTGCTATTGCTGTAATAATGTAGGAGCTCAGCACATTTGGAGTTGCATGATAGAAATATCTAGTGATGTCCTGTAAAGTGTCAAGTATTTCTTTTAATGATGAATATTTGCCAAGCATGTGACTCACCACAAGATTTACTGTATATGCAAAACAAGGTGCATGGGAAATATCCATCATTGCCTTCAAGTGTATTATTACCACTATCTATAATAAGCATCCCCCTCAAGTCATGAGGGTATATCCAGAAGTCTAGTAGTGATTGGATGAACTGCAGAATGTTTTCCCACTGTGCTTTCCTTCATGACAAAGACATTAAGGAAGGCACTTCCTGTGTTACTATAATTATGTGAGGTTGCCTGCTTCAATATAACTCATGAAGGGCTGGTGCCAGCAGAGATGGGATAAGAATGGTGGTGGAGCTTGACTGATACAACCCAACTGACAGAGGCTTAAGAACCTTTGGTTTGTCAGACTGATTCCGATATCGTGGAATGCACATAGCCACCCTTTTTTCTTAAGTGGTCCCATCTACTATTACATACTGGCTCATGGCATGGTAGAAAGAACATGCCAGTGAAAATGTGATCTGAGTAAATTTAATTTGAGAAAATGTGACTGATCTTGACTTTGCATTTCTCACCTCATTTGGCAAGAAGTAGATATATTAGATTCAAGAAAAGTTAATTCGAGAAAATGCAACTGGTCTTGATTTGGGATTTCTTATCTCATTTTATGTGAAGGGGATATTAGAGAAAATGTGATTCAAGGGAACACGATTCAAGGAAACATGTCTAGTGTTGACTTTGCCTTTCTTACCTAATTTTATTTATTTGTTTATTATTTATTTGTTTACTTAATTCGTTGGTAACTGGATAAGGCCCATTGGACAGCAGGCCCATTTACAGGTGCAACATTGGACGACAGAAAGGATCACAAGTACAATTAATAACAGGCTGTAAGGTAAACAAGGTTGGGAATATATACAATTCATACATATAGCAGGTAATTTAGAGAAAATGCTCTAGAGATTCATTGATTCAGGTAAGAAATAATTACATCTGGCAAATGATACATTAGATTTGAGAAAGAATGGGTCAAGAAAACATGACTGGTCTTGACTTTGCCTTTCTCATCTCATTTCACATGAAATGGAAATAGAGACCAGCGGAACTGAAGAGCTCTCTGAAACTGGAAGTGCTTAAAGGAGGAAGACTATGAGACTGGTGTGCTTCTAGATTGTTCAGGTGGTTTCATCACCGGATGCACTGGGTGACTGGCTCAGAAAGCTGCTTGCAGTGGGGTGGAACTAGTGGATTTCTGGGGCTTAATAAATGCTGGTTTGTTTGGCCTACTATCAGGCATTGAAACAGCAAGAATTGGCACCATCCACAGTTTGCAGTACAAAACAAGTATCTTTATTTGTATTAGCACCACATAGCAAACAAGTTCTGATAAGAGCCGATATGGCAGTGAAAAGCTTTGGGATGCTTTTATCCATTATTCCTAATGAATTGCACAGTGCAGATCTGTGGAGAGGCAGTTTCAATGTGGTCTTCCTTTTACACATTTTACAATGTGTTTTCCTGAATATGCTTGTTGATTGCTATATATTTAGGCTGCATAGTTCACAGAAGAAATGGCATCGTATTTTCAGTGGGCTCTACATCTACACAATATTATGCTACACTGTGTAAAATCAGAACACACTAAAAATAATATTTTACATTTGGGGGATATATTAAGTGCGGATCGATGCATGAGCAGAAAGATGCATTGCACAAAGAGGGTGAGCCAGTCAGCACTGATACAATATTCAAAGATAATGCACCACCGGTACAGGGTGTGCATCAGTGAAGCCCACCAGGATTAAGCACAGCACTGCAGAATTCTGCAGTAGAGTTACTGCAGCAAACAACGCAGTTTCAAAGGGAGTTAATCCCTTATGTCATGCAGTAAACCTGTGACACTGTGCTTCATCTTTGTGGGCTTCATCGTTTTGTTGAAAATGTGACCCTGGAAGGATTTGCAGTGCAGGTGGCTGCCAAGTCAGGTGCATCCAGGGTGATCCAGACTGAATACCTTCTGGGGAAATGCGGCACATACAGGTATGCACTGCAGCCCCCAAGAGCGATTTTCAGCCCAGGAATGCAAATGAACTAATTGAGCATGCAAGGTCAAAGGGGCCTTATGCATGCTCATTACCAGCCTATTTGCATGTTGGCATGGGGATGAATGCACCAGAGCAGTTCTTGCTCCCAAGCCCCGACCCTGATCACTCCCATGTGGGACAGGCCCTGAAGTCTCTGGTGGTATGGTGGCACCAGCCCCAATCATACAAGAGTCCAGGCTCTATCGGTTCCATATTGTAGGGACCCCAATGCCATCCCTAATTGTACCTGAGTACACCTACAGTCCATGTCTATAGTGTAGTGGCCCCGCACCCCTCAACAGTGCAGACACCCCCTCCCTGCCCCCATGCCCATCCCATTTCAACAACTGGCTCTGTAATAGGATTGTATCACTCTATCAGCGAGTGGCAGAGCACTAACAGTAGGATGCTGGAATGTGTTATATGTAGGCACTAGCTGTTTGTGGTGGTAACACCCAGTGGCCATACTCCGCAGGCACTGGCAAGTGGATCCATCATCCCAGTGCCATTGCACTGCTCAGTGTAGGTGATGGCCAATGCTGTACCCACTCACACAGGTCCCAAAACAGGCATGTTACAACTGACCTCCCATTCATTTGTACAATTGGGGAACTACGGATGAACTATCTATAGACTGAAGCACACTGCAAATGGCATTACAGGATACCACACTCCATGGCACTTGGGATACTTCAGCAGTCCATAGGGTGACATGTTACACAGGAAACAGGGAGAGTGGACTTGCAGTGGTGTAGGACAGCAGGAAGATACAGTATCGGCAAGGCATGCATTGGAAGCATGTAAAGTCCCTCTTCAGTTTGCCAGGGACATACACACAGCTGCATACACTGGTGGATCCACAGCAGGCATGGTGCCCCAATGCACGGTATAGCCAGTTGGGTCATTCCAGTGAGCAGATCCCCAGCCGGGTTCAGTGCAGTCAATGGCTGGCCATGGCAGGGTATGGAGGGTAGTGCCAGTCTTTGCAACAGGTTGGGTATGGGGAAGTGAGGGTGTCTGTGTACAGGGGTGGTGGATGATAGTCCTCTAGACTATGGATATAGACCATGGTTTCCTCTGGTGCAATCGGGTCTGGGGCCCTAATCTATGAAGCTCTTCAGAGATGGAGTTGGATAGATTGGTGATGAAAAGGGTACCTCTAGTCCACCAGGGCTGTGCAGTCTGCCTGTGGGTGGCTGGTTTGGTTATGCCAGCTATTCATGGCCTAACTGTGGGCCACAGTGCTCTGGCCTGTGAGGAGCACATTCCCACTGAATATGCTGCAGCATGGCATATGCATGGGATTGCCCCTCGACTTGAGCGGCATACCATTTGTGTGTGCTCTGGCCCATTCCTGTCGCGGCCGGTGCATCCCGCACATTTGAATATCACACTGCTGGCATTGTTGGAGTTGTGCAGCACATCTCCCTTTGCACTGGAATTCACTGTGTATTTCCTTTGAATACGGGGCCCTGGACTAGGTAGCCTGAATAAATACATTATAAAATGGTAAAATCATGACCCCACTGAAAACAAGATATTGCACCTAATCTGGGACAGCCTGAGTAAATACAGTGCAAAAATGTGTAAATGAACATTCCTGTAACAATGAGATGTAGCATCTCCCTGCCCTATCCAGGATACAAAATATAGGATAAAGAAATATTCAGTGCTCTCAGATCCAAATAACCATTACTCTGTAAGAAACCTTCATTTTCCTGTGTTTTCCCACAAGGGCAGAATCAAATCCCTGTATAAATCCCTGTAGATGTTTCCATAAGCCAATGGTTCCTTATTTATGACTTTGTTCTTTATTTATTATATCAGCAGCCTTTTATTAGGAAAAGAGCTCTGATTTGCTGCTCGGTATTAATATTATATGACACAATAGCCTTGGAATGATTTTGATTTATATACTATGCATAAGGCATAATGGGGACTATATGAAATAACAAATACCAAACTCATTATTTCATAAACTATACTCAAAATTAGTAATCACAAGTCAGACAATCTTTCAAAAGATACTAGTAATGCCTGTAAACAAAGTGTTGCAAATAGAGACATATATATATATATATATATATATATATATATATATATATACTCAGAGCAAAAAACTCTATTTAATGCATCAGTTAGGGTTGTTCCACAGTGACAAAAGTGAGGAAATTTGGTGTTAGGGTTGAAACCCTCCTTGGACCCCTCAGCCCACCCCAACCAGCATCAGGAGTGCGCATTGGGGTTATTGACTAACTCACCCCATCACATGTGTAAACAAGCTGAGAATAGGAGAATGGGGTGAAAGTTAGGACCGACAACCCCAATGCACACCCGATGCCGATTGGGGGTGGGCTGGAGGGGTCCATGGGGGTTTCAACCCTAACACCAAACTTCCTCATTTTGTCACTGTGGAACAACCTAACTGATGCATTAAACAGAGTTTTTGTCTCAATTTCCTTCTTTTGAGAATGATGATGAGAAATAGTGAATGTAATGCAGCTGGCGGAGCACGGGGCCCTTTGGGCCCGCTGCTCCCACCACGTGATGTCTTGTGACATAGTAACAGGAACAGCAATGCAAACAGAAGCACCAACAGTGGCCCACATGGTAACAGAAATGTAAATGGTAAAGGAATGTTAATAGAAAGCAAGCCAGTAACACCAGCTTAACAGTGACACAAACGGACATTGAAGCGCATACAAAAACGTAATGGGTAACATGAACAGTGATGGCAGTGGTATTTTAAATGGAAATGTTAAGTGTCACAGCAAAAAGAATGCGAAGGGAACAGAAATGGAACCACAAGCACACACGTAAACGTAAATCGTAATGCACACAGGCACGGTACCACAGTTGTAAATGCAAATGGTAAAGTTAACATGGAGAATGACACCAAAGGAAACAAAACAGAAATGGGAACAGAAGCGCTTACAGAAACTCAAACCAAAACACACACAGGCACAGTACCACAATTGTAAACACAAATGGTAACGGTAACAGCAACAATAACAGCAAAGGAAACAGAAATGCAAAAAGGAAATGCAAGCTCATATGGAAACACAAAACCGTAATGTGCATGGGCACAGTAACACAATTGCAAACGCAAATGGTAACAGTAACAGCAAGGAAGACGCAAAACAAAAAGAAACAGAAATGCAAACAAAAGGCTGCCAGAACACAAATGGCAATGCGCATGGTGATGCAAACAGAAACAGTAGTAGAAATGCAAATGGTAACAATAACTTGAAAATGCAAGCGCAAATGACAATGCAAAGGGTAACACACAAGGTGGCGCATATGGAACGTAACGCAAATGGGAACATAAACGCAAGTGGAAACAGTAAGTGTAACAGTAACGGAAGTGCATACCCTGTTTTGCCGAACAGCTGCATAGAGAAACACAAAGAATGTATGCATTGTAATGGGCAACGAGCTTAAAACGAGCATTGGAAGTACTTAATTGCAAATATCTCAGCAACCGCACGACGTAGAAAAAAAGAAAAAAGTTAATTTCACAAAATCATGATTTTCCTGGCTAGGTTTTTGCTATTACAAAGCCCTAAGGGCTATGCAACTTGCAACAAAAATCTGTATCTTGTATCGTTTTCGAGATATGAGCCCGAAAGGCATGGCATACGCCACCATGTTAGTCTATGGAAAAATGCCAACTTGAGTATCATAACTTTTCAGCCATGCAATATTTTTTCACCAAACCACAAAAAGGCACATCTGTGAGATGTTGGTGTGATCCCTCCAAATTTCAGCTCAAAGACCAAACTGTTCTTTTGCAGCAGGGTGGCAAAGAACTGCTGTAATTTTGGCCATAGTCTGAAAAAAAAAGTAGTAGTCATGCAAAGTAGCCTAAGTATTCATGACACTTTCATGAGTGCTGCATACTACTTTGTGACACTACTTTTTCCAGAAATTTGAAAAACATATTTCTAGGGTGTTTAACCTCAAAATAAAGACATGCCTAGCATTCTCAGGGTCTGACTAGGTAAAAAAAGAATTGTGTTGCTAGAGGGTCCCAAATTTAAATGCCAAGCATTTTCCTGATCACCAACTGAAAATAAAATGGCTGGATTTGTGAAAGTAAAAGGCCATTTTCGAAAGTAAAACTGCATTTGGACACTTTCAAACTTTTGTTAACTTTTCCCATTGACTTATAATAGGAACTTATTTTTGAATAACTGTTGAACCATTTAATATTTTTCATGAAATCTTCGAAGACACATCAGGGACCCTGGCCGCACATTCCAGTGTGACCTGTAGGTGCGAGGAAATAATTCAGCAGAAAGCATAAACGCATACGCAGATCATGCTTAATAACTCCGCAGCTGTATATCCAACTGGTACAAAGTTGGCAGATCCCAAGATGTATGATTCTTGATCATGCATTCCAAATTTCAGGCAAATTGTTGAATGGTAGCAAAGTTATTAAGGTGCAAAGTTTGACCCTTTAACCTTAAAAGGGCTCCTCAACGTAACTATGGTACCATGCTACCATAATATATATTTATACGCAAATGCTATTTTTGAATCTTATAGTTGTTAGTTTTCAGACAAATTTTATAGACTTTTTCTGTCCACCTGATGGAATCTTGAATGAGTTAAGTAAATGTTATTATTTTATCAAGGCCCTGATCCAGCAACTCAGTAAATACACACTCAGTATATCATATTATAAAATGACAAGAAACAGTATTCTGTTTGCAGTTGTTTGATCGGGAATTTTATAAATGGTGTGAGTTCTTTTGTTACATCTATGTTGATCCAATGAAAGATATCAGATCATTTGCTTCTGTATCACTCATGGTTTGTCAGCAGTTAATTCATTAGATGAGGTCTCCTTGCCAGAGTTTGACTGTTTCTCCACCTCCAAACACACACACACACACACACACACACACTTACTGTAAGAGATCTCAGTAGCTCTTATCTGTTATGTTTGGGAAGCAGGCCGCAGCCTTTCTGTCAAAATAAATTTATGTATTTAATCTGGGTAGTTCACTAAAGACCTGGCATTTTATCAGATAGGTCTTGAGAGGTTAAAACAGTGTAAATCTTTACAAAATTTGCTGGGAAAGGGTAACATTCATGAGGTATGAATCTTTCTTGAAAGATATTCATCCTCAACTAAAGTTAGTAGCAAAAATGTTTAAATGCTAATCATTTAAATGTGCAAGCTGTTGCATTTTGAAGGGGTAAACAAATCTCCAGTTTAATAGGCAGCAACTATTTTACAAGCTGTTTCAGTTTCTAATGGCCAGCTTGGAGTTATGGCTCCAACATTCTAAACAGAAAGAAGGGATTATTTTATTTTAATTGTCATAGTGATTTGTAGATGTGGAAGGATACATTGAAAAGTCCAAAAATGTGTTCCATGAAACTCCATTTCAAGCTACAGATAGCAAAATGGTTATAGGCTCCACCCACAGCCATAAAATTGGTAACTCACGTAAAGTGTAACAGTAAACCCCAAAGAGACCGTGCCAGAACCAAGACTGCTATTGTGTGCGCTTTGTCAAGGAGTAACTATTACACATACCCATTCATTTAAAACACTAATGTTGCTGGAAGTGCTATGACTAAGCAAAATTCATTACAACATCAAACAAAAAGTGCTATAAGTGCAGTTTCGCAAGTAGATGCTATTTGGTACAGTGATAAATGAAAAGTTAAAAACAAGCAGGCAAATGAACACAGAAATACTGTTATATCAACAATTCAAGAGTGAGCATTTAAATTGGTTCATATGTATTAATGAGTATACTAGACAGCAACAATGTCAAAAGCTGATTACAAAGACTCATTTTTTTTAAATTATAGCAGTCTGTGTTAAAACAACTAGAAGTGCCAATAAGCAGTCTGAGCTTTTCTTTAACAAGTACTATTCTGAAATGAATTTTCACAGCTGAGCACTGGTGCTCCATTGATGGCTGTATTGACTCAGTGCTGACATCACAGTCTTACAACGGACAGATGACACATTAAAAACAGGGAAGAAAAACTTTCAGTGGTATGCTACATTACTGAAACTTGTGAGAATATGTGCAAGCATAAACCAAGTTCAAATTCAAGTTTATTTCACCAGGAAAACTCCATTGAGCAAGCTCATTTACAAGGAGGTCCTGCTAAAGGCAAATCAAAAACAATGAGTACAATGGCAATGCTGAAGAGGACAACAACATGGTTCAGGAAAGCACAAATACACAGTTAAAGAGAATTTACATATATAAAACAGACAATGGTGTGCTGATAACAAATATGGCAATCCTAAAATTTAGTGGATAATGGCATAGCTGATGGCAGCTTTACCAAGGCGGTGCAAACATAGGTACATCTAACAAAATACAAGAATTTTCCTGAGTAAATAGCAGTTAAAGAAATGATGAGATAAGGACAAGATATGAGGAGGAATTTTATTCAGAAGCATTTTATATGCCCAAGTGCAGCGTGAATCATTCTCCTGGTGGAAAGGGATGACCAGCCCACAGCAGAGTAAAGGCACAGTGGTGGGATCTGGATGGTGCATTCAGTATAAAACCAATAGCACGATGAAAACACAATATCTAGTTTGTTTAGGTTAGAAGCTGTGCAACCACTGTAAATGATGTCAGTATAATCGGAAGGGGAAGAAAGGTGGCTTGGAGTAACCTCTTCCTGATAACACATGGGAAAAGGATTTGTTCCTATAAAAGAAACCCAGCCTAGTTTTTTGCTTTTAGAGAGGGCTTCAAGATGTGTGGTAAAGGTGAGGTTGTTGTCTAGCCAAAGGCCTAAGTATTTGAACTTGTCTACAAACTCTAGGGTGTCTCCTAGTAGGGTTGTAATGGATGCGCAGAACCAAGATTCCCTAAGGGTTGCAGAGTTTGTGGGCAAGAAAATGTCACTTTTGTTTTTTTGGCATTTAACAGGAGTTTAGACTGTAAAAGGTTGAGATGTAATTGATGGAAGTATGATTTTAATTTGTGCAGATGTCTAATAGGGAAGGCTTTGATATGTAAAGGACGGTGTTGTCAGCAAAGAAATGTAATCTTTGCTTTATGTATATTGTCACTTAGAGTACTGATGTTTATAGAGAACAGGAGAAGGCCTAACATACTATAAATCCCTGTGGGACACCTTGTCGAGAGATACGGGAGAGGAAAGGAGCCTGTCCACCTTGATGCATTGAAATCTTCCTGAGAGGTAACTAGAAAACTAGTTAATGGTAGAGATACTTAAACCATGCTCCTTAAGCTTAAGTATCAGAAGGTCGTGGTCCAACCCTATCAAAGGCTTTACTTGAATCAAGGAAGACCGCTCCCGTTGGATATTTGTGATCTAGAGAGGTAAGTTAATCATTTGTCACTTTTGCAGGGCAGAAACCATGCTATGATTCTGCCTAAACCCGATTGCAATGGGTTGATTAAGCTCGGGTTCTCAAGGTAGTCCCTTAATTGGTCATTGACTAGTTTCTTCAAAGGTTTGGAGAGAACAGACAGGATATAAATGGGCCTATAGTTATTTGAGTCACATGGGTCGCCGGATTTGAACAAGGGCAGTAAGTGAGCTGTTTTCCATGATGACAGGAGTACACCAGAAGCAACTGATAAATTAAATAGACTGGTTATTGGAGCAGTTAGGAAATAATAGCCTAGTTTTAAGAATACAGAATCTCTTCTGTCAACGCCTGCACTCTTTTAGTGTCTAGTTTTAGAGCAGGTCCTCTACCTGTTTGAATGTTATGAGAAAGAGGTTAAAGGAACCCTGGTTTTGAGGGATGGTAGGAATGACATTTGAATTAAGATTACTCATGAGTATTGCAGCCAGGGAGGAGTAACAGGCTAGCCCTGCTGTTGCTGGTGTGCATTTCATTTTTCTAGAACTGTGCCTTGATCAGAAGAAGTGGAGACTTGGGAGTTTAATTTCATCAGCATACAAGGAGGGACTCTATGACCTTCAACTGATTTTATGGTGTGCCAAATTTTTCCAGGGTTACCCTTAGCACTTTTGAGTGCAATCACATAAAAATTAGTTTTGGCAGTTCTGACAAGTCTAGTACATGCATTACAGGATCTTCTAAATGCCATCTAAACAGCTACATCTCTGATACACCAAGCAGTAGCCCAAAGTTTGTTCTTAAGGGTTAGAGTTTTCTTTAATGTGCCAGTGAACCAGGGACAAGAAGTTGTTTTGACTCTACATTTAATTAAAGGGGCAGGTTTGTTTATTAGGTTTGTAAGGGTAGAATTGAAGATGATAAATAGAAGTTTTGCCAACTTATGTTTTGTAAGTCAGATAGGTAATTTTCAATTTGAATTTTCAGAAGCTTTGTTTTGTAATGAATTTAGAGCAGGAATAGATTTTTCTAACTCTCTTGTACATACAGCAATGTTGTGGCCACTCATGTCATTATGAAACACAGCTGTGTGTGAGATTTTCTGTGGCCTGTTCTGTAAGACTAGGTCTGTAGGGAGCTTTCATTATGATTTTTGTATTGGGACTAGTGGGTTCTGAATTTAGTTGAGACATGCCCAGCTCCATCGCACATTTCTTTTAGGCTAATAGATATGGGGCTCAGCCAGTCTAGGCCACATTTGACTCATGTTTCAAATAAACATAGACAGTTGTTAGGCTTTTTTACAAAAATCAGTCTTTATTTAATACTGCATTATGATAACAGCTGGTAATCTCCTTATTTATGCCAATTCTTGATTACTGTGATTTGGTTTATAAAAATACCTCAAATACACTGCTCAGTACTTTAGACCCTCTTTATAATAGTGCAATAAGATTTATTATACAATGGCAAGAAAGAATCCTGCTCTCTGATTGGTCAGTCTGGGACTGGACCCGTGTTGTTATCCCAGCACAACATCACAGATCTAGTCTCAGCACTGTGAACCAATTTGGATGCCCACCATGATGACCTTTGGTTATTTTTGTTTGCATCTTCTCTTAAGAAACAAAAATATTCTTCCGCACTAACAAAAGCATTCTTTAAAATTATTTTTAATTCTGTATTACAACAAGCCATTGTATAATAGCAGTAATGCCCTCCAGGGTGTGTGCTGTGCTGGGATAACGTCACACCTCAGGTACTGGAGCGCACTTGGCCTGCGGCCTCATGCCCAACCTCCTGAGGCGCAACATTATCCCAGCACAACACACACCCTGTCAGGCATTATTGCTTGATTATGCAATTGCCCTACAGGATCCACACTTGTATTTTATATGATAAAGTAGGATGGACTTCCTTGCTGATCGTGAGAGCATCACTTTTATACATTTGTTTATAAATTTATGTTGGGTACATTGCCCTATTTTTATTAAATAAATTACTACCTAAGAAACCCTCAAAATATGTATTACGCTCTTCACTTATTAATATTTATTACATTCCAAAAACAAGGACAAAAGATGGGATAAGTCATTAGCTGTAATGGTTCCTAAAGTTTTGAATCTGTTAAAGAGGTGAATGGGCTTGTGCAATCTGCCAACACTAGCACACTTTAAAACCCTATAATTAGTAGGTGGGATATTCAAAGCAGTTGCGCATTGCGCAACCGCGAAATCACCAGAGAGTGATATTCAGTGGCAGCAACTGTGCAGTGCAAATGGCAGTGCACCAATGCACAATGGGAATGTATGCATGTGCAAGGGCAGGGATGTAGCCATGAATATGCGGCACAGTGCGATTTTCAACACCGGACCAATGGAGCAAGTGAGGAGCAAATGGCAGTTGCGCAGAGCAGACTTGAGCCTATAAATACAGGGAGAAAGTAGGAGGAGGCACTTGTGCCACAGGGGTGCAGAACAGAGGGAGACAGACAGGCCATTGGACACACAGTAGGGGACAAGGAGAGAAAACAGATAGAGATAGGGACGAGAGGGAGTGACAGTGTGTGAGAGAGTGAGTGAGTGAGAGTGTGACAGACAGGGAGGCGATGGTGGTGTGGAGTGCCTGGGTGTGACACAGTGGTACCAGGCCCAATAAGGGTGACACAGACACCCACAGGGTGGGAGACAGAAGCCACAGGTAACAGGCAGCCAGCTGGGGGCAGGGTACACAGCGGGGCTCCCAGAGCAGCACGTACAGCCACACACAACCGGGTGGGCCTGTGGAGCCAGACGCCCAGGGGACAGGACAACAGGGCCATGGCCAGTGCCATATTCCAGATGGAGGCCATAATGAGGGGTGGAGGAGGCAGGAGGTAGGGCGGCATGGCCATGGAAGGCCCGTCGGTGCTATGCCCGGAACAGGCAGGACCGACTGCATCAGCTATGAGACCTATGCTGACACTGAGATCGTGGGCTGGTACCCACTGAACTGGGCAATTCTGAGGCAGCTCTGTGAGCTGTGCAGTGAGAAGATGCAGGCACCCACTAGACAGAGCCATGCCCTGACAGTGGAGACAAAGGTATCAGCTGTCATGTGCCTGCTCGCCATGGGCACCTTCCAGAGACCAACAGGGGACACCACAGGCATAACCCAGTTGGCCCGTCACATCTCCTCACACAATTCCTCAATGGCCTGCTGCCACATGCTGCGGAATACATCCACTTCCCAGCACACAGGCAGAACGTCATGCAAACATGCAGGAGTTCCGCGGGCAGCACGTATGTCTGGTGTGCTAGGGGCCATCGACTGCACCCATGTCGGCATCCGCATGCCACCTGACCCGGGAGGGGTAGCCTACATTAACAGAAAGGGCTACCCCAGTATCAACCTGCCAGGTGGTGTGTGTGATGCCAGGGGCACATAATCAATGTCTGTGCCACACACCCTGGGGAGCACATGATGCCTTCATCTGGCACAGCTTGGCACTGTGCCACAGGTTTGAGAGTGGGGACATCCCCACGGGTCACCTAGTGGGTGAATATGCTGAGATCACGGGTACAACAGGGCATGGGGCGGGCCAGGGTAGGGGCTCCACAAAGTGCAGCTGGGAAGGGCAAGGGCACAGCAACTGAGGTCACCAGGCTAACCATATCTCCATCCACACAGGTGACAGTGGCTACCCACTCTGGACCTGGCTGCTCAACCCTACGGTGCCCGTCGTCCCCTGTGGAGGAGCGGTACATGAGGCTGCACGCCAGCACACGAAACATCATCAAGTGTGTCTTTGGTCTGCTGAAAGCATGATTCTGTTGCCTGTACAGGTCTGGTGGTGCCCTACAGTACAGCTCCTCAAATGCCTCGCGGCCTATTCCTGGCCTGCTGCATGCTGCACAACATGGTCACTGACCATGGGATAGTTGTCGAGGTCGATGGGGAACAGCAGTGGGGACAACACGGCCCGATGGGCTGTGTGGTGGTGGGCCACCCACCCTGGGTGGAGGATCCCCAACTGACTAGGATGGCACACCAGCACAGGGACACGATAGCAGAGGAGCACTATGGTGCATGTAGGTAGGTGGACAAACACCCATGTGCGGGATGGCCACAGTGGCAAGGCACATAGGCATGTGTGGGTGTGCCCTGCGGCCTGCCTAGATGGGTGGGAGGCATGGGTGACTGTGGGGCCATTCCACACAGCCACATGCATCAACATGCAGCAGCACAGCACAGCACACCCACACACACCCACACACACACACACTGGTGCCACGAGCATGCACCGGCGCTAGCACCTGGCGTGGATCAGGCGCGAGCACCGGTGCACAGGTGCATCCAGTGCTGTGGTGGCATCATCACACACACACACACAGGCCAGTGGCCAAGCAGATGCGCACACAGCCAGTGTGTAGCACAGTCCACGGATGCCACATCCATGGCATGCACATGCACACACAATGCCCATGTGTACACAGGGCGGTGGCATCGGACTGCAGACAGGGTTGTGGGCACATCGGTCCACCGCATGGGCACAGCCACCATGGACACATGGATGGCCTCACGTGGCCGCCCAGCAGACCCAGGCTGGGATGACCACCAGGGGGTGTTCGCGCTTGTCCCCAAGGGTGGTACTGCGGAACACGAACGTGTCCTCACAGAGGTCTGCAGGCTCCCCAAACAGGCCCGCACCAGGCATGCCTGGGATGCCAACAGCAGATCCTGGCATCGACACCAATGGGGTCATATGATGCCACGACTGTGGGTGGACAATACACTCCGCAGGGTCTGCAGCAGCTGGCCACGCACATGGCAGCCAGTGGGGCAAGGCCAACTGTGACCGCAGTAGCAAGGCAATCCAGAGCCGTGGGCGTGTCCCTCCGCTGGTGATTTATGGTTTCCTGGACCTCGCGCGAAGCCCCTTTCATGCTGCTTGGCTGCCTGGCACACCTCTGCGTGGAGTGCATGCATCCTAGCCACAAGCAGCATCTGTTGGTCCACAGAGGCCCGCAGCAGTCAGGGTGTGCTGGTGCAAGGGGTTGGCACCCGGGGCGCATGGGCATTGGGCTGACCCACGGTGGCGTAGACTGCGCTGCCCAGCCCCTCTCAGGTGGGAGCTGCACAGCGTGGTCCCCTTGGGGCTGCTCACTGACCAGTGCACTGGCAGCAGACACTGCACCCAGCCCCCAACATCCCCAGCCATCTACCACTGCTGCCTTCTGTCTGCTGTGCACTGTGCAGTGCCTGTGCGACTGTGCCACCACCACCACCATCATCCCCGGTGCCGTGCCGCTGTCACACACAGTGGTACCAGGGGCGGTGGTGGGCAGCTGACCCACAGTCAACAGGCCACTGACCACTCTGCTAGGGATGGTGTATGGTATGGGTGTCTCCCCTTGACAACATCCCTGCTGTCCAGGACAATGGTCACATCGTCATTGGTGTCGGACCCTCCCGATCTGTGTTCCCTGCACACAGCACACCAAGGCTGGCATCCCACTGGAACACAGCCAGATCCTTGTCCGCCACCATGCCCAGGACATCTGGCCAGATGGTGGTGGTGTGCTGCAGCCGATCAGGCCCTCAGACACCAGTGGAGGTGGATGGCTGGTCCTCCAGGGCTGGGCATGCCCCACGGCAGTCTCCGCCACCCCTGCCACTGCATGCTGGCATTCCAGTGCTGAAAGGGAACACAGACGCATTAATGCCGCTGATGCACAGGCCCCACCCCCAATCACCACCACCCTGACGCCGCTGTACCTACCATGCAGTGATGGGCCCCCGGTCTGGAAGCCACCGCCTGGCACCCCTCAACAGCGCTGCGCTGCATGGTGGCCACCACCAGCTCCTCCTGTGGTGTGAGTTGTGGTAGTCGGCCTGGCCCCCACCCATGGCCGCCCTTGCCCCCGAATGGCAGCCACCTTCTCCTTGATCCAACACCTGTTGGTGCCCACCTTCTTCTTGCACTCCTGTGCAGATAGCTGGTGTCAGCCCTGCTGGCTGACAGCCTCCGCCACCTCCTCCTATGCTGCGGCTCTGGCCTGGGGTGTGCCAATTATGCCACTCAGCAGAGGCTCCCTGTCAAGGTACTCCTCGAACAGGGCATCCGTCTCTGCCTTCATAAAGTTGGGATTGCACTTGCATGCAGGCCCATGCTGCTCACCCTCCTCACAGTCGGACATGCTGCTACCTGTGGGCAATGTCATGTGGTTAGTGGCAGCAGTGGGACACACCAGCCGCCCATCCTGCTATGCAGTCTGTTCCCTCAGTGGGTGCAACTTACCTCAGATGGTTGCAATAGCGGTCCATGGCCTGTGCAGTTCCAGCGGTGCTTTATAGTGCATCGAATGCAAATGGGCTGATGCGAACAGTAATTAGATGCTAATTCCCAGTGCGCCGTGGATAGGCTGATGAGCTAATCTGCATATGCCAGCTGAATATCACATTGTTGCACCTTGCACAATGAACTTGCGCCAGCAAAGTCATGGCGCATTGCTGTGATGTGCACAGTGCTCGTCACACCGACATGCACTATGGTGAGTACCACTGCCTATTGCGCAGTGTGCACTAGATGTGCTATGGGGCCTATGGCACTTGGGCACTACAGGGCCTATGGTGCTTGGGCGCTATAGGGCCAATGGTGCTTGGGCACTTGGGGCCTATGGTGCTCAGGCACTATGGGGCCTATGGTGCTCGGGTGCTATAGGAGCCTATGGTACTCAGGCACTATGGGGCCTATGGTGCTTAGGTGCTATGGGGCTCATGGCACTCAGGCGCTATATAGGAGCCTGTAACTCTCAGGTGCCATGGGGCCCATGGCACTCAGGCACCATAGGCCCCATGGTGCTCAGGCACTATAGGCCCCATGGCACCTGGCGCCATGGGGCCTATGGAGCCTGAGCACCACAGGACCTATACCACCTGAGCCTATAAGGCCTATAGGGTGCAGTGCCCTGTTCCTGTTGCACAACATGCGCTATGGTCCCAATAGTGCACATGTGCAGAGTGCGTGTGCTGAGCCCTGATCCCTGCCCTATGCCCCCAGGGACCTCTGCCCCATGTGCAAGTGTGGCCACACCCATGCTGTGCATCCCCAGGGATGTGCGATTGACGTGGCAGTGTATCTCTGAGCGAGGCGCGCATCCTGAGCATGTGGAGCTCGGCATTACAGGGTGCCATTTTGAACTGCTACATTGCAGAGTAGGCATGCTGCAGCACGCAGTACCCCAGGCTCAGAACTGGAGCCAAGTCGAATTGGTCAACCTGGTGGCTCAGGTGGAGCCCCATCCTGCAGGCCTGTTTGAGCATCAGCCTCGCCAGGCCCAAGACAGAGGTCTGACAGGATGTGGCGGATGGCCTTGAACAGGCTACCAGTGTGCGGCACAGCAGGGAGACACTGTCACCACCGTTATGGTGACCTACTGAGGCAGGTCCCAGAGAGGCTCAGGGCACCACAAGCGCATCGCCTGGAGGGGCCGTGCCACTGCTAGGTAAGTGTGCTCCGCCTGCATCTGTGCATGTCCAGTGTCTCATGGGGCTGGCAGGGCTGCATGCATTGCCAGGGCACTGTCTCTGCGTGCCCTGTGGCCTGGGATTGCATGTCACTGGGTGCTCTGTGCCACCGCCCTGTGGCGTGCCAGGCTGGAGTGCACTCTGTGCTTGGGGATGAGGTGGTGGGCTCATGGTGTTGCTGTGTACTGATGTATGCTTGTTTATGTTCTCGTCCTAGGCCCTGAGGACCGGAGTAGAGCCAGGGCAGCAGGTGCACCTGGCGGACCATGGTAGGCTACTGCAGGACCTATGGTTGGAGCTGCAGGACAGAGGGTTGGAGACACTGGACCAGTGCACGCTGCGCCACAGTGGGCAGGTAGGAGCTGTGCTTCTATACATTGTTTTGCAGGGTGGGCAGCGGGGTGGGGGTGCTGCCTCGGCCCCTGTGCGCTGAGCCGTGGCAGCTGTGTTCAGCCCATGGTGTGCGTGGTGCCGTGGGGCTGACCGTGCACATTTGTGTGGCAGCTGTTGGTGGGCTGTCGGTGCATCTGGCTGCCACCTGTGCCGCTGCAGTCCCACTGCTGCACCATGCCACCTGCCTGCCACTGCGCTGGTGGGTGGCCCATGGGTGGCGGTGTCCAGCACTTTGCATAGCTGTGGCATGCCGGGTCGGCGGCAGTCGTAGGGCCCACCCACGGAGGGTGGCCAGGATGCCACCCAGGGGCATGTGTCCCCACTTTCCCGCTGTGCACGGTAGGTGGCTGGGGTGCCCTGGACATGCACTGATATCTTGTACCCTCTTTTGCCATAGGTGTCCAACAGGGTCTTCTCCAGCCAAACTAAGCCCGCCTCCTGTGGCGGATCACCATCACCACTGCCACCCTGGAGGTTGCCCGGCTGACCAGATGGCTCCTGCTGTGGGGCCAGCACCAGGCGGAGGCGGAGCGTGCCACCCGTAGGAATTGTTGTACCTGTTCCTGCTGTTCCTGCACTTGTCCACCCTTCCCATGCCTTCCTCTGTCCCTTTGTATAGCCCTGTGCCCTGTCCCCATCCCTCTCTTACCTACCTAGTCCCTGGTCTGTACATAGTTTCCTGCCTTGTTCCCTGTTGTGTTGTATTTCTCATTATTTAATACAGCTTTTCTATGGTTACCCATCTGTGTCCAGGGTCTGCTTTGGTAGCTGGCGAGTAGAGCCATGCTGCAGTGGTGTGCTGGGTGGATGTGGTGCACTTGTGTTGTTCTGTGGTCTGTTTATGGTGGTGTTTGCCCATCGGTCAGTGGCTGTGCCCTGGGGTGACCATGGGCTGGCTGTTCGGGAAGTGTGGTATATGTGTTGGGTGCCATGTGCCAGGGTGTGGCTGGCTGTGGTCTGGTGCATGCCATCCAGTGGGTCGGTGGCGGCCCACCTCGCTGTTGGTGCCGCCTTTCCTTCATCCACCACTGTGGTGCACGTGGTCGAGGGCTGGCTACATGTCCATGCTCCTGGGCGGTGTTCCACTGTGGGCCGGCTGTGCCTCTCAGCCTGACTCCACTGCCTCCTCAGTGGCCACCCCTCCTCCCCGTTGCCTTGCTCCTTGCTGTGCCTGTGGCAGGTCCATTTGTGTCTTGGCGATTTTCCTCAGCCCCGTGACGCATCCATGGTTGTGCTATTGCACATGTTGGATTGCTCCCTGGGCACTTATCCATGTGATATTCAGCCATGTTGCACTGGCACATGCTTCGTGCAACCTTTGAATATCACGCCTATTGGCGCCATGGCGCATTGATTTACGCTGTGCCGGCCTTGCGCTGGCATCTGGCGCATTCCTGAATATCTCACTCTGTGTGTAGCAGGCATTGTAACTGTTTTGGTTAAACATGATATTTTTCTCTTTTTTTTTTACTGTACTGACTTTTATGTTGGCTCACGATGCAGCCAACATATTGTGGTAGTAGCAGATTTGAGGCATCGGTCACTGTTGAGTGAATGCAGGGCACGTATCAGTAGGTGCATCCTCATTCCCCAATCAGGCAGTATGCAGGTGCCACATCAGCAATGTGGAATGTGGTGGCTAGATCTAACAAAGGTCCACTTCAATGAGAGCGGAGCTCTCATGCAGCGGTGACCACAACACGCCTCCCGACGCACGCAACACTGCCGCTGCCTCCTGTCAGAATGCCGATGGGGGAACCTACTCCCGCCAGCATAATAACCCTCCCATTTACAATGTATGCTGAGGGGTGCCCAATCTCCTCGGCATTATGCACGCCCCCAACAGTTTTTTCTTTGCCAGCGAGAGGACCCCAATCCCATTAGCTTCAGTGCCAGTGATGTTGCCAATGGGGGAGCCCGCCTCCCGTCGGCATTATGTAACACCCCGCTTTTGTTGTGTGCCAACAGGGGTGCCCGATCCCCATTGGCATAATGTCATCCCCTCACTTTTGTTGTGTGCCAACGAGGGTGCCTCAATCCCCATTGGCATAATGTCACCCCCACTTTTGTTGTGTGCCGACTGGGGTGCCCAATCCCCATCGGCATAATGTAACCCTCTTTTGTTGTGTGCTGATAGGGGTGACCAATCCCCTTTGGCTACAGCTGGCCCCCAAAAAGAGTCCATTGGCATGCTGGGAGCCCACCCCAGTGTGCCACATGCCCCTGTTAAAAAAGATCCTGCAATGTTTTTTTTTACCATGTCACCCCTTTGTTGTGTGCCGACAGGGCTGCCCAATCCCCATCAGCTACAGCTGCCCCCCAGAAAAGAGTCATTGGCATGCTGGGAGCCTACCCCAGCATGCCACATGTCCCTGTTAAAAAACAGTCCTGCAATGTTTTTTGTTTTTTTACCCTGTCAAAAAGAAAATGGTCCTCGTGGTCTCCCTGCCCCTCCCACAACCTGCAACCACCCACTGCACACCCCTGCCTCCCCACACTCCCCTCACCCCATACTTACCTCTGGAGTCTGGTGCGATGATCTTTGGTGGAAAGGGAACATGTCTGCACTCTTCAAAGCTGACCACGAACTGAGGAAATGCCGGTAAGCTGTATAATGGAATAAATATATATTTTTTTTTAACTTTGATGCATATCTCAGGCATTTTTGAATTTTGGCACCAAATTTTCAACATGGGGTTTTGGGACCCTCCTCATGAATTATGGCACTGTCATGGCATTAATTGGCTCCGAAAGGTGATTTCACGTGTCACTGCGTGGAATCACCTTTTGGGACCGATTAACGAAATGACAGTGCCAGTGTTCATGAGGTGGGCTCAAAAAGCCTATGTTGCAAATTTAGTGGAAAAAACCCAAATGACTGCTTTTATTAGCATGCGCTATGCAGTTTCCACGCACACTGTGAATCTCTCGTGAATTTTGTAATATTTTTACTCCAGACTTTCAAAATTGGCATTTTCCCACACCTCCTTCTGAGCAGTACAGCTGTAATTTTACATATCCTGGCCAAAATGTGTTTTCGCATGTCCGGCCTTGAGAATAGCCACGAGTCGCTGCGCGAAATCAGTTTTCGGGACAGTTTCAGGAAATGATGGTGACACTGTTCATGAGCAGAAGTCCCAAAATGCCCTATGTTGGAAAATTTGGTGACAAAATTCCAGAAAATGACTGTGTTACAAACGCAGCGCGCAGGTTTATACACACCCTTGTAACTTTGCATATTTGCACTATTTTCATGCCAGATTTTCAACACTGGCATTTTTTACACCTCCTTATGAACAGTACAGCTGTTATTTTTCACATCCTGCCCTAAATGTGTTTTCACACCTGTGGTGCACAATGGCGTGGTCACTGTGCAAAATCAACGCTTCGACACATTAACAGAATCACACTGCCACTGTTCATGAGGGAGGTCCCAAATGCCTATGTTAAAGATGTGGTTAAAAAATCCAAAAATAATTGTTACTGACATGTTGCAAGTTTCTATACATGCTCATACTTTCACCAATGTTTCATATTTCACTCCAATTTTTCAACATTGCCAATTTTTATATCTCCTCATGAACAATACAGTTGCCATTTTCCACATCCTGCCCAAAATGTGTTTTCATCCCTGTGTCACCAAATGGCATAGCCACTGTGCAAACCACCTTTCAGCTAAAAACTGATAGTGCCGCTTCATGAGGTGGGCCTCACAAAAGCCCATGTTGAAAATTTGGAGTGAAAATACCAACGCACGCCTATGGTGTTAGGGTTTCAACTGTAGCACTCCACCCTGTAGAGACTAACAGGCATCAGGGGCATGACTTGGGATCTATCGCTGTAATGCTCACATCTATTCCACCCTACCCCCACCCTGCAGACAGTGATAGGCATCGTGGTGTGTCTTGCACTGTTTGGCCACAAAGTTCACCTCATTCTCCTATACTGCACCCACCTCAGTGTATTTCCTTATGGAATGTGGTAAGTATAACGCCAAAGACCCCAGCACACCACGACACTTGTCAGTGTCTACAGGGTAGGGTGAGGGTGAAACAACATGAGCATTATAGCTGGTGACAAAGGCACACCCCATGTCTGTTGGTCGCTACAGGGTGGGGTAGGGTTACGCCATTTTAAACTTCACTGCTATTCCTATTATTCTCTTATCGCACTACCAATGCCAATGCCAGCGAGACTACATTCGGCATTGACAAATGCTTGTTGTTTGTTGTATTAATGATTGTAAATTTTGTACGCCTATATTTTTAAGATTATTTATCTAGATATTTGTGATGTCAACATGTTCTTATATTTTGTATTGTTATATTTGTCTGGATGCATTTGTAAAGGAGAATGTATTTTTTCAGTTATGCTTTCCAATAAATTCTGATTCTGATTCAGTGAAATCAAACAAAACAGTTAATTCTTTTTTTAAAAGAACTAATCTAATAGCATTACAGTTTAAAATATATTACATAATTAGACACACAATGGCCTAACTCAGAATATTGCATTTATCTACATTTGGTCCTGCCTCCTACCTCTTGAAATATGGCATATTCTGAATCTGGCCATTATCTATCTATCTATCTATCTATCTTATCTATCTATCTATCTATCTATCTATCTATCTCTTTCTCTTTCTCTGTCCCACTATAGTTAGGGTTGAGCAGGGGTTTCTATATTAAACCTCAAACTTTGCACTTTAATATGTTTGCAACCATTCAATGTATTTGCAAAAAATTTCACAGACGTGGTCTGGGGGGTCTCTTGACGTGCCAAGTTTCATTTCAATCAGATGTGTGAATTCCGTGATCCAGATAGTGAAAATTTTTTTAAAAACACAGTTTTTGCTGGTTTTTTTGTCAACATGTTGCACTCAGACAGTTTGGACTTTTGGTCTGAAATGTTTAGAGTAGAAAGGGCTTGACCCACAGATGGGCATTTCACTACTTTGTTGAAAAATATTAATCTGTTCCAAAGTTATACAATTTTAAAATTTCAGTCCTGAGCATGCTCAGTGCAGTCTTTGGATAGCTGCTTGGAACAAAAGAATTTGGTCCATATGAAAAAGGATCCATTGTCGTATGGGGCAATCCCTTTTGAGAGAAAGAAATCTTTTTTGTATGGCCACCATCTTGTTTATGTCCTCTGCCAAAGAAAAATTGCCAAAATCCCCAAAAATGACATCCTGGACAGACACCAACATATGTATCTTGATCATCTAGACCCTGTTAGATGGATTCTCCACTTACTTTCTAAAAATATGATCCAGAAAAGTACTTTTTACATTTAAAAATCCTATTTCATGACTTGCTTCTCTTTTTCCTATGGCCATAAGAAAAGAATTGGTCCATATGAAAAAGAAAGACACAGTCTTGGAGGCACTCTGTAAACCTGATATAAAGTTTGAAAGTAACAACTGACACAGAACTCAGGCTGTTAGCAATAGAACAGAGTCCCAGTCTGTGTCTTTCTTTTTAATTATTATTGGGGAAGGCACTTGTCAGCTCTGTGGTGCATGTTTCATTTGTGCCCCTATAAAAAGGATGTCCTCATAGAAAAAAAAGAATTTGGACTTAGTTTTTCACCAATTTTTTTCATATGAAGGCTTTTTTTCATATGAACAAAAACAGCATACAAAACAGGATGCCTTAATACAAGAAAATAATGTGGGGGACCAAGTCCAAATTCTTTTTTTGTATGAAGGCATCTTTTTTCATATGCTTTTTCACTCATATGAAAAGGATGCGCTCATATGAAAAAATATTTTGACTTAGATTTTTTCCCCATTATTTTTTCGTATGAAGAAATCCTTTTTCGTGTCCTTTTTTCATTCATATGAAAACGAATGTACTCATACAAAAAATAATTTGGTCTTAGTTTTTCTGCTATTCTTTTTCACATGACGGCATCCTTTTTGTATGGGTTTTTGTTTCATATGAAAAGGATTTCTTCATACGAAAAAGATTTTGACTTTGTTTTTCGCACATAACTCCCTCAATATTTGGACTTGAGGACAATCTATACTGTATATTAAAAGAGAGGGTATTACAACAATAGTACATAATCCCTCCTTCCCAAAATGTAGGGCCAACATAAAAAAGCATAAAACTAAAAATGTGAAGTTGCATAGGATAACACTGAAACATAGAAACATAGAATTTGACAGCAGATAAGGACTGCCTGGCCCACCTTGTCTGACTATTTTTCCCTATCTACTTTATCACCACAGACCCTACTTGATCTCTGGCATATCCCCCAATCACAGCTCTAATGTTCCTTTATGCCTATCTCATGCTTTCTTGAACCCTGTTACAGTTTTTGCCTCCACCACCTCTGATGGGAGGCTGTTCCAGGCATTCGCCACCCTCTCCATGAAGAAGCACTTCCTCACATCTTCTGAGTCCACCTCAGCTTCATACCATGACCCTTGTCCTTGAGCATCTTTTTTCTGAAAATGCTTCCATCTTGAACTTTATTCTTACCTGTGAGGTATTTGAAAGTTTCTATCATAGCCCCTTTCCTCCTTTCCTTCAGGGTATACATATTGAGGTCCTTCAGTCTTTCCTCATAGGGCTTTTGATACAGACCCTGCATCATTTTGGTTGCCCTCCTCTGGACTGCCTCCACTCTTTCTATGTCCTTCCAGAGATGAGGGTCTCTAGAACTGGACACAATACTGGTGAGTTCTCACCAGTGATCTATACAGAGGTAACACCACCTCCCACTTTCAGCTGGTGATCTCCTCTCTTGCACCCCAGCATCCTACTAGCTCTTCTGACTGCCTTGTCACACTGCCTAACCACCCTTGAGTCATCAGATATGATAACCCTCAGTCTTTTTCCTGTTTTGTGGTTGACAACACCTCTTCCCCAGTTTGTACTCTGCCCCTGAGTTTCTGAGCCTCAAGTACATGATTTTGCATTTTTTTCATTGAAGTCCAGTTGCCATACCATTGCTCCCTCATTTTCCATCCCCCTGGAGTGTCTACCCTGTTGCAATTTTAGTGTAATCTGTGAACAGGCAGATCTTCCATTCAGCCCTCAGCAATGTCACTAATAAAGACATTGAAGAGAATCAGTCCCAGTACAGATCCCTGGGGTACTCCGCTGGTCTCACTGCCTTCCTTGGAGTGAACTCTGTTTACCATTACCCTCTGTCTTGTATCTCTTAGCCAATTTTACTCAGTTTTCCTCCTTTGGTCCCACTCCTAGGCTACACAGCTTGCTTTATGATCTCCCTATGTGGAATGGTGTTGAAGGCCTTGCTGGAAATCCAGGTAGGCCACATCCAGTGCTCCTCCTGATCCAATTCCCTGGATACCCAGTCAAAAACTCCATTAGATTTGTTTGACAAAACCTTCCCCTGGAATCCATGCTGTCTCAGGTCCTGTAAGCCACTGGATTAAAGATATTCTACTATCCTTTCCTTCAGTAGTGATTCCAATAGTTTCCAACCACCAAATTCAGACTGACTGGCCTGTAGTTGCCAGCCTCCTCCCTACTACCACTTTTTGTGAAGTGGGACTACATCTGCTCTCCTCCAGTCCCTCAGAACCATTCCTGTCTCCAATGAGAGGTTGCACAGGACTGTCAGAGGTGCAGCCAGCATGACGGTGAGCCAGAATGTTATAATAATATGAAAATCTTGTTTGTTAATTGATATTCAAGCACTGACAGCATCCCTTTTCAGCACTAAACTTCTCAAAATAAATTGTACAAAAGGCAAGCTATATGCATTAAAGACATTACTAATGACAGTTCTTTCACCAGGACTAGGTTTACCTGTAGAGTGTGTCACCATACTGTAAAACAAAAATAAGCAAAGTCTGTCCACACCAAGACATTTAATTTCTGTTGTCCTGAGGTATCTCCTTAAAGGTGACATTTTAAATACCAAACCTCTGTTTAACAAGCATTTGCCAATGCCGAATGTTTGCTTGCTGGTATTAACATTGGAAGTGCAGGAGTTAGACAGATGGAGAATAGGAATGGCAGTGAAGTGTTGAACTTCACGCCAACCCACTCCACCCTGCAGAGATGGACAGGCATTGGGGTATGCCTTTGGTCATCACCCATAATGCTCACGCCATTTCACCTCACCTATCCTGCAGACACCGACAAGTGTTGAGGTGTGCCTTGAGGTGTTCGGCTTTACAGTCACCCCATTCCATAAGGACATATGCTGAAATGGGTGCAGTATAGGAGAATAGAGGTGAACTCTGAGGCCAAGAGTCCAAGGCACACCTTGATGCCTGTCACTGGCTGCAGGGTGGGGGTGGAATGGCATGAGTATTATAGCCGGCAATCCAAAGGCATACCCCTGACACCTGTCAGTCTGTACAGGGTGGGACATTTTGGTTAGAAACCTCTAACACCTGGGCATTTGTTGGTATTTGCACTGCAAATTTTCAACATGGTCTTTTGTGACCCCACCTGATGAAAGCATTTGGGACCTCTGCTCATGAACAGTGGCACTGTGATTTTGCTAATCTGTCACGTAACGTTGATTTCCCACAGCGACCACTTCTGTGCCAGAAGTGCAAAACCACAGTTCAGGCAGGATGTGAAAACTGACAGTGGCATCATTCATAAGGAGGTATGAAGAGATGGCAATGTTGGAAATCTGGAGTGAAAATATTAAAAATTCTCAAAGTTATAAGCGTGCTTGAAAACTGCACAATGCATGCTGGTAACACAGTCATTTTTTTACTCTTTCACCAAATTTTCAACATAGGCATTTTGGGACCTCTGCTCATGAACAGTGTCACTATGATTTTCTTAATCTGTCCTAAGCGTTGATTTCCACAGCGACCGTGCCATTGTACGCGGATGAACGAAAAACATTTTGGGCAGGATGTGAAAATGGCAACTGTACTGTTCATAAGGAGGTGTGTAAAATGGCAATGTTGAAAATCTGGAGTGAAAATATTAAAATTCTCAAAGTTACAAGTGTGCATGGAAACTGCGCAATGCACGCTTGTAACATAGTTATTTTGTGGAATTTTGTTACCAAATTTTCAATATAGGCATTTTGGGACATCCACTCATGAACAGTGTCACTGTGATTTTCTTACTGTGTCCCGAACATTGATTTCCCACAGCGAACGCGCCATTGTGCAGCGATGTGCTAAAATACATTTGGGCAGGATGTGAACTATGACAGCTATATTGTTCATATGGAGGTTGTCAAATAGCAATGTGGAAAATCTAGAGTAAAAATCTCAAAAATTCTCAAAGTTACGGCGTGCATGTAAACTGTGCAACGTACGCTTGAAACACAGTCATTTTTAAATTTTTCACCAGATTTGAAACATACACTTTTGGGAGCCCACCTCATGAACAGTGGCACTTTCATTTCGTTACTCGGTCATGAAAGGTGATTCTGTGCAGTGACCATAAAATCACCTTTCAGGACAGAATAACCCCATGATGATGACTGAATTCATGAGGGAGGTCCCAAGAACCCATGTTGTAAATTTGGTGCCAAAGTTGAAATAATGGCTGAGATATCCACATAAGTTGAAAAAAACCCATTCATGCCGTTATACAGCTTATCGGCATTTCTTCAGTTCATGGTCGGCTTTGAAGAGTGCAGACATGTTCCCAGTCCGCGAGATCCTCTTACCTAGCTCTGAAGGTAAGTATGGGGTGAGGGGTGTGGGGAGATGAGGTGCACAGAGGGTGGGCATGGGTTGGGGAGGGACCTGATGGCGAGGGACTGTTTCTTTGTTTCAGGAAAAATAAAAAGACTTCGTGGAAGGTTTTTCTTTGCAGGTTTGCACACTGGGTGGGCTCCCAGTGTGCCACCTGCATTTTAGGGAGGGAGGACTTAAGCAGATGGGGATTGGGGCCCTCGTCGGCAAAGAAAGCCTGTTGGGGGCATGATGTCAAGGGGATCGGGCACTCCCTTCGACACACAACAACTGGGGTGGGACATTATGCTGATGGGGATTGGGCTCCCGTCCGGCAAATGAACTGGGGGGGTATGCCGATGGGATTGGGCCCCGTCAGCTTTTATGGGGACTGTGGCGGATGGCGACAACCCGACGCCATGTTGTTTTGAAATGTTACACCAGGCAGGCATGCCCTGCAATGACGGGTCGCTCGCTCATTGCAGCGTTAATTTGTTTCAAGTTGTGGCATGCTGGCTGACCTAGTGTCAGCAGCAGTGTGCCACCGCATTGGGAAATGAGAGCCAAGCCCAAGAATGCAGTGGTGGCATTTGCCGCCACAGTGCTTGCACTTCAAAACCCGCTTCTTTCCTAAGCTGCTACATAATATTTCTTGCACATGCACGAAGCAAACATAATAATGGGGTCAAATGTTTCATTTAAAACTAAAATGAACAGGGATTTAAAAGAGTATTTTCATCAATTAAGTTAAGAAAGACTGATTATAAAGATCTCTCCCAATAGAGAATAGGAGGCATTGCTCAAAACTAGTGAGGACAGAGTATTAGTTCCCAGAGAACAAATGCACACCTCGGGACCTCTGAATACATCTGTAGTGGTTACAAGTACATAGGGCCAGATTAAGGCATAGGCAATATACTGTAGGCTAGGGTCTAGTGCCTCTGCCTGCCAGGAGGCCTCCAGCAATCCCCCAAACATATTTTCTATACACCCTTTCCTTCCTGTGAGCAAGTCAGGGGCTGAACTGTGACATGACTCTCACCTCCATGATTAGGTGTTAAGTGCAGCTGATACCTTCAGGAAGCCCTGGCCAGGCTGACCTTTAAGATGTAAATAGACCAATTTCCTTTGCTTTGTCTCCCACCCCAAGTATTCCATGTGGGGAGAAGTGGCTAGAAAGAACCCTGCCCCCAACTGGTGTTCCTGATAGGGAGAGTGACAGGTGCAAATCTTAAATAAGGACCCACTGTGGCAGTCTGTCCACCACTTGCCTCATATTCTGCATTTGAGGGGGTCCATCATCATTCTGACTGAAAGGATCAGAGAGTCAGCAAACCTGCCTACTGGAGAGCCTGTTCCAAGTTCCAGCAGATCAGAGAGGAGTCAAGAACTGTGCCACTGCTGCTACTTTTTTATTTATTTATTTAGTTTTGTTGGTAAGTGCACTAGACAAATTCTGCCTATTTTCAGGCACGACCCTTACAGCCTTAGTTTCATGACTTCAGAGCCAGAGACAAGGATGGACAACCACAAGTAACCAGAGAAAGAAGGATGCCAACTGGGACCAGATTGAACCAGAAAAGTCATCGGGACTCTTGGCAGAAACCAGCACACTGTTATGGTACACAATTGAGGCAGCACCAGGCACTGATTCAGTACAAGTGTACAAAGTTTTACAGACTAGTATACAAGCAGGAGGAGGAGGGAGACAAAGAGTTGAAAGGTCATTAATCTTTACTAAAAGTTATGTGGTCCTTTCATTCAGTCACTATTTTGATTTTAAAAGAACATTAAATCCACTTTCTTTTGTTGTTGGGTTGAGCAAGTGGGAGGGGCTGGAAAGCAAGGGGAGATCAAGCCAAGTGGTTTGCATACATTTAGGGGAGAGAGAGAGAGAGAGAGAGAGAGAGAGAGCTGCTGAGGATTTGACAGGGTTCAAGGTATTTTTATAAGCTCTTGAATCCCTGTTCTCATCTGTCTCTTTGCCATTTGCCATGACTTCATCCCCCAGTCCTGCCCTCTGTGGTTGCTAGTCAGAGATGGTGAGGTCTGTGTCTGACAGGTTGCTGCTGGCCATGGTTGCTGTTGTCCTAAGCCACATTACCGGGAAGATGAGGGAAGTAGTAGGCAGACCACTGCAGGGGCTCCCATTTAGAGGGAATGAGAGTAGGACAGAATAGGACTGCAAGGATTGCTGATCTGAGTATCATTTTTATAATTTAAACCACATGATTACTCATAAAACATTTTATAAAATGCTTCACACTGCCTACCATTTTACCTTTCCTGTAATTCTCTTCTACTGACTTTATACATTGTTTCACAGCATATAAATACTGCTTACGTTGCTCAGTTTTGTCATTTACCTGAAGAAGGGACATGAGAGGCCTCAAAAGCTTGTGTAGAATTCCATCTTTGTACAAGACTCTTGTTGGTCCAATAAAAGGTATCAAACCTTCCAGCATCTCCTATAAAATGCTTTGTGATTGTTTGTGCCAGTAATTCTACCTCAGTGTCAAGATTATTAAATGTTTCATTTTCACAATCCTGTGAAATTCTCTACTTAGAATCAAATATTAGCATAAAAGATTTAACAGTGCAAATCAATGTGTGCTTTGTATTTAATCTCATTCCTCAAATCAAGAGATCTACAATGTGTTTCAACAGTACAGTTAAAAATCTTGCTCTTTCTTATTCCCTCATCTCACTGATTTTGAAGTTCTGACCTTGACATAGCTCTGTTTTCAGGGCAAACAAATGGACGATTTCCAGGATCCCATCAGTAAATCTTGTCATTTATTGATCCTGACTTACCTATTAATAACAAAAATGTTTGCTCTTAGGAATGCTTTGCAATATAATATCTCCAGTTCATGACTCTTGTAGTAAACCACAAACTTAACTCCTACACGAGCGAGGACCTAGCCCCTTTCAGAGATGGGTCCCTACCCAACAAAACTCCCACATCCTGGTTCATACTACCTGACATGACAAAATGATAACACCCTGACTGGGAGTGCACATGTTTGTGTTTGCCGGGGCGGGGGGCAGGCCTTTAGAGAAGTGCAAATCATGACATTTTATGACCAAACAATTATTTTTACCAAGCCAGTTAGTGATCATTTTCTTTAAATGATCAAAATTCGAAACTAATATTAATTTTTTATACTGATATTGGCTGCTATGCATATTGCCAATGCGCTGCATAAACAGAACACGTTGGCATCATTACGCATGAATGCCAAAGCGGGTCTCATGGACCCTGCATGGCATTCACCAATGGGACGTGAACTAGTTATGTGACCAAACCCCAATCCGTGCAGACAGCACCATGCTGGAGGTGGGCGGGTATGCCAGCACTAAGCGGCATGCAATGCTGCAATGTGCTGTGCGCAGGGGGGTACACAGAAAGTAGGTTGCGAGAGGGCAGACCACAACCCAATGCACCCCACGGAATTCATTCACCAGTCGTGAGGTGACCGGAAATGACCTCAGTGCTGCTCCAGCTCACGAGGCAGATGGGAGGGCTGGAGCAGCTGAGCAGGTAAGTGCCACGGCACCAGCAACATGTACAGGGACCGGGCTGTTGGTGCCACAAGGGCGGGGCATGCCAACTGAATCCTGGGAGGGCTGCACTGTGCTGGGGGTCAGTCTCCTCAGCTGGCCGGTTACTTGGTATGGCGCTGGGTCCAGATGCCCACAGGGTCTATGCACAACCTGGACCCATGCCTACAGGCACAAGGGATCCACTCCTAGACTCCAGGACGGGCATCCGATTGGATGCTTTCCTGGTCCATGTCTCCTTCCCAGCTGCCCTGTGGTGTCCTGAACACTGGAGGCAGGGCTGTAGATAGGTGGTGGCCAGTAGTGAATACCGGCGGTGTGCACTGTCCACAGGTGCACAGCTGCGCGGCCAGGTACCCACCTTTGACGCTGCCTGTGCCCCATTCGTGCATTGCACCCAGTATTAGTTTCATTTATTTTGATGCATGTAGTTAGCTAATTACATTTTTATGCCATTTTTAGGGCAGTAAGAAAATAATTTTTCAAGTTTCAGTAATAGATATGTAATGGTGAAGGGGCATGGTTGCAGCAATGGAACGCAGTAATGCTGAATGGGCATGGTTGTGAGAGGGTGGCCTCAGCTTTCTCTCAGGCCTTTGCCTTTGTCTGGCTCTAGAGGTACATTCATCCAGTATTGGGTAGTGGAGGAAAACCTTTAGGATACTCATATGAAAAGAAGTAGAAGGGAAATAACCTGTAAAGCAAACATGTTGCATATTAAAACTATACTAAAAACAACACTTATTAAAACAGTACCATCTTTAAAATGGGAAAGTAAAATGACAGCACAGACAGATGACATACAGTATTGCACTTACAGTATAGGGCATCACTCTCTAGTCAGTGAGGGTGATTGATCTGCAAACCCATCAGCTCAGGGGCCCCAAAAGGCCAGTGTGAAATGGTCTGGTGCAAATATAGCAGAAGCAGTTGTCATGTCTGTTCATGCAGTGTATCTGAAACCACGTTCGTGTCACACACGTGGTCCACTTTGCCTTTGGGTCACTAATGGCATACTGTTGCCTAGATACCATGTGCGTGGGGTCACTGTATATAAAGGCTTCCTATCCCCATGTCCTTGATGGACACCTATGAATGCATCCAGTATTGTAGTGTGGGACTAATTTTACCAGTGGTGCTGGGTGGGGTACTGTTTTATGTGTCACTATCCTCCCTAATGACCATGATGGACTATGCCATGATTTGGCTCTGCTGGCAGTTTTCCAGAGCATGCCACCCCTAAATAGTCACTGCCCTTTAAGTGGATCATGTTGTGCTCATATAACTTTCCAGTGTGTGTGTGTGTGTGTGTGTGTGTGTGTGTGTGTGTGTGTGTGTGTGTGTGTGTGTGTGTGTGTGTGTGTCTGCTGACAGGTAGGTGTGACCCAGTGCTGTTACCAGGTCTGATTCTGCTTTTTTCAGTTACCATAGAAACATTGACACTGCTGTCACATAAAGACCAAAGGTCCATCTGGGCTGTCCACTGGAGGCAGTATAGAGCAGTGGTTAAGAGTACTGAGCTGTAAACTTGGAGAAGTGGGTTTGAATCACACAGCTACCACTTGCATACTGTGTGACCACGAGCAAGTCACTTAACGTCCCTGTGCTCACAGAACAAACCTGGAAACAAGCCCTGGCTTAGTGTGTCTTTCCTGGCCAAACATTGTAAGTAAACAAATAATGAGTATTCTATCTGTCTCTCTGACCTACAGTCTCAATGGGGTTTTAGCCATGATGTCTACCCCATACCCTCCCTCCTCCATCACACTAGCTCCTCCTCTTGAAATAATTATTCCTTTGTACCTGCTCCAGCTGTTATTGAAAGTATTTATAGTCTATGCTGCCACCACTTCCACAGGCAATTTGTTCCATGGATCTGTCACCTCTCCATGAAATAGAGCCTACTCGCATCCCTCCTGAATCTTCCATTAATGCATTCATGTCCTCTTCTGACTGCATTACTGTTTCTAGTGAACCTGTCCACACTGTTCACTCTGTTGATTCCCTTGAAATTTGTATGTCTCTGTCATGTTTCCTCTCCTTCTAGCCTCCAGAGAGTACATGTTGATGACTCTCTGTTCCTTATAGACTCTGCCCTGCTGACCCTGGGTCATCTTGGTGACCCTGTGTTACGAGTATCTAACCCACGTCCTTTTCCAGGTGCAGACTCCAGAACTCAGCACAGTACTCTAGGTGAGGTATGTCTTAGCTTTGGTGGAATCTAAAGTGACTAAGCCCACACTTGGCCATAAGTACTGCCTCCAGGCAAACTTCACCAGCCATGAATACAGCTACACAGATTAGATGGGATGTTCTTTAGAAAGGGTGTCTGCCACAGGTGCGTATACATTTCTGTCACTGCATAAATTATGTTCAGTCACATTTGTGGTCAACCTGTATATGGACAGCCACCTCTCACTGTTGTGTCCGGATAATATGCAGTGGCTAAGAGAATGGTGCTCGGGAGCACGAGAGCACAGCATCTGGAGGAACCATCAGTGCCAGCCCCTGTTGAGGAGTATGACCTCCCTGGATGGAGATGTGAAGGACTTGCAAAGACCAGACGATTGCTGTGCTGTGGTCTGGGTCACAACTATATCCACCTGGTGGCCCACAGAGGAGGAGAGCAGGCCATATCTGAGAGCCAGCACACTGTGTGTCTGACAGGGTTTTGACCCTAGTGTGCTTTGTCCAGGTCATGCGACTAACACCTGTTATGCCACATCACTATGTAAGCAGTGCCCTGAATCACACGCCCTGGGCATTGGAGTAAACAACCATGAGCCAGTCATGCCCAGTATGCTGCAGGCCAAATATGTAAAGCTTCTGTGCTTATGGCACGACTGGGTCTGTGTTTTCTTGCATTGTATACAGTGTACATTATCCAGTACTGGGGTATGGTGGTTAGAGGGACACAGCAGTCGGATACATATGAACATTTGTGTGGGAGTGTGTGTGTGTGTGTGTGGTGTGTGTGTGTGTGTTTGTGCTGCAGGGTCTGACGTCATGGGTTTGTATGGGATAATTGTGCTTAGCTATTTAGACCGCTATGACTGTTCCTCAGGCCATGCTCTATGGTGACATATGTACCTCATGTTAATATATGGTATATTGCATTGTAATTGGGCATCTGCCCACATCAGACATGCATATGTCTGGGAACACCTCACCACCACTGGTGCGCAGGCAGGAAGTGCATAGCCTTCTACATTTTCTGTTACACAACGTGTGTCGTGTTCTGTGGGTAGGCTTCTGGGTGACCTCCACTACCCCACAATTGGCAATACAGCCATGGAAGCTGCAAGGAGATTTTGTGGATTGGGTCCTAAATCACACTGTAAGTAGTCTCCTGAAATCTCAACACTTGGAGGGAGCATAGGAGACCCTGCTTGAGAAGTTAATTGCTTAAACAAAGTATCTGTGTTTTTGTAACTTGAGCAGACTTAGACAGGGAGGATTAAGTCTCAGCTGCTGGATATGCCTTGCTGAGCTGCAGAGCTTAATCATCAGGGACAAATGAACTAAATCAGAGGCACCATACCAAAATCACACTCCTTTGAAAATACTTCCTGTATCATGTATAATGAATATGCAAATATAATTTTTATAGCAGGACACCACTGTAAACGAGCTTCAGGTCAATTGGCTTTGTAATGTTCTTGTTTATTTTAAATTAAAAAAGCTTACATATAAACTCGTGCCTCTGAAGAAGGCATCCTTGGAAATCAAGGGTAGCTGTGAGGTATGCTTTTAGGTAATTTTGAATTTTGCACACTTGGACCACAGTAGGTCTGTGCGAAATAAAACATTAGCAATTCGCAAATTTTGCCACAAATGCAGAAATTAATGAACCAATAAGGTTTCATAATTCTATACTTTGCAGAAATATGAATCTCAAAGTTTGCAATTTACACAGTGAAAACCTACATGAAGTGCAGAATTTTTGCACAGTGGTGAATTAATTTATGAGTCATGAAGTAGTGTAAATTGACTAACCTTAAGGGCACAACGCCAAGTGTATAGGGGCCCATTTCATGGAAACTTCATCAGCAAAGTTTACACTTCATACAGTCCTAGTCCACAGCTAATGTGAATTGCTTGAGTATGAGCGTGAGTGTGTGCACAGTAGGACAATCAATGTCTGCATCTACTTTCTATAACAGTATCATTGGTTGCGAGGTCTTGAAGAAGTGAGATTTAGAATCAAAATCATGAAAACTCAGTCCCTTTTCTATAGGAGAGGCATTTTCTCTAGGGAAGATTCAATAGATAGGATGCATACCTTTAGTGTTGTCCTGATTTTGCTTTTCCTCAGGTTAACCAGGAGCAAAAACAGAAAAGCAATACTTAAAACGGGCTCTGTAGTATAGAAGTCAGACCATCTGTACCTGATGAGTTTGATGGATTTACCTTCTGGGAGTCTGGTGTCCATGGAAACCTCACAACAGCTACAGTAAAATTACCAGAATGAGACACAAAGGCCAAAAGTTCTCATGCTAATTGGTTACTGACTCTGCTGTACTTCCATTAGGTAAGGCTGAGAAGCAATGTGCCACAATCAGTTCAATTGGCAGTGCATACTAATATCTGAATTGCACTATCTAGCTATTTGGACTATTGATATGCAGTCTTTTAAGCACTGTGCTAAAGTAAATAACAGCATTCAGCTTCTATTTACGTCTGTACCTTGTTGAAAATGAAAGTTATAGTGATTACAGACAGGGCATTATAGATTTTGGAGATGGGAGAAGGCCCGATGACGACTTCTTTGAGTCTGCCCTTCTGTTGATGTAAAATTACATACCACAGATAAACACAACCATTACAGTAAATCACTGCAGTGGGAAGAATGGCGAGCACAAGCCATTAACAACATCAGTTTGAAGAAATGCAATCATTTAATTTCTTGCTTAAAACCATTGCTGTTCCAAGTTCATTAATTATTTAGAGAAAATACAATCAGCTTTTCTCAGTTTACAGCTGATGTCAGAACATGCACACACAAGCATAATTCAAGGGCCATAAATCAATGTTTAAAGGATCCCAGAACTGGACACACGTAGTCTGAATCATTGCCCTCTCTCACTTCCCAGTGGTGGTAGTCCCTCTAGGTGAGGACTGAAGTGCTCACAGCCAGGGTTGTAATCCACTGGCTAATAATGCAATGGCCTAGGGATTTTAATCTGCATGGGGCTTTGGGAGCAATGCCCACTTTTTGTGGGTTAGCCGAGAAACTTAAACATGTGGGGCCAAATCATTGCAGAGTCACAGGTAATATTAATCCAGCTCTGAAGCACTTGTGGAGTGGTATGGGGACTTTTCTTCTATCAAACAGATACAAGGATTGCACCAGGAACACTAAGGCACAAAGGCAGCAGCTGAAGCAGTCAGTTAAAGAAAAACTGCACTGAATCTGTAAGTCATTTTCCAGTGGAAGCAGTATTCTTAAATGCTGCTTCAAATTCAGTTACTGCTCCAGCAATACGGCTTTTCAAATTTGTCTGGTGGTAAGTACCATTTTAGAATTCTATGATGTAAGTTACTGTATGTCCTTGCTTTGCTCTTCTATTGTTGGCACAATGCATCTGTGTTCTACTACAGAACTCTGTGCTGTAGGACATTACATTATACAGTTCCAAATGGTATTTACTTACACAGCATAAATCAGAAATGTCTACTGTGGTTACTAAATAACTTTATAGATAAAACATTAAAAGAATTTGAGCTAGTACTTAAAAACAGCTTCTACTTGAAACTTACTTAAAGGTTCAGCACTGTTCTCCTTTAAAAGGAAATTCTTATTAGTAGGGATGTTAGACATTGTTTTTACTATTCCTGAACATTATAAGGCTCTGTTATTGTAGCTCTTTCATCTAGACAGTACTACTATTTCATACTGTACTGTATACAAGATAGAAACAGACAGAAGTGAGGAAAAATAAGTGCCTTAGTTTGGCTTTAAACTTAGGTGGCTTGAACACATTTTGCTGTACTACCAACTGTGTCGCCGAGGCAACTAGGAAACCTTGGATTCCTAGATGCACCTTACTTTTCTCAAATCCATAGCCTGGTGCTGCACACATTAATTACATTTTATTCCAAGGGTGTGGTGTGCATATCTATGGGACACAGACAGAAGGGAGAAAGAAATGCATATCTTAGCTGGTATTTGAACTCAGGCTGCTTGAAATATCATTCTGTTGTTTTACCAGCTGTGTTACCATGGAACTGGAAACATGGGACTTCCAGTTAATGTGGGTCGGTGGCAGAAGCATTAAATCTGTTTGTTACCATTGTCCCTTTTGGTGAGCAGATTTACCATGAACCTTTTGCTGAATGTTAAGAGCTGCTGCATTTAGGACTCAGGTCACCTTGTTTGATAATCACAGAAAAAAGGCCTTCGCCATCTGCTGTTTAATAAATAATGCTCAAGCTTTCATCAGAGTTGCTAAGTGAAACCCGCTGACAAAGAATCTGGAAGGAATGAAGCACTAGTGTCTCCAAGATGTCTTTCTAGGCCGGTGCACATATGTTGCAATAAAGTTATTCACTTCTTCAGCAGAACTTCAAATAATTTTATTTTGGTGGAAGTCAAATAACTTCCATGGGTTGAAATTTGGAAGTCATTTCAGTTTTACTGAGTCAAAATACTTCAAGCTGTCAAATTTTGAAGACAAAATAATTCCAGTCAACAAATTTTAGAAGCTAAAATACTCCAGGTCCTATGGTTTTTGAAGTCATAGGCCTGAATATCTCACTGCAATCTCATCCATGGCACATCCACAGAAATACATTTCTAAAGGAGTCTAGAAAAGGAAATGTGCACAGTAAATCGGTTACAGTACGTGTTTGTTTGTTTTTTAACTCTGTTGATGCCTCCTTGTTCTTTGGCCCTGGACCTCTTTCCAGTGTGGACGCTAGGCTCTGGCTTTTTCCACTCTGCCAAGGTCCTCCAACCAGACATCCATCCCAGGAGTGCTCTCTACCCCTCCCTCCAACCTGACCAACTCCCGGCTCTGAGTCCCCGAGGTGGGACTGCCACTCTTCTGGTGCTCTATCTACAATCTAGCCAGAGGGGGATGAGAGCAGAGGCTGGTTGGAAGGGACCGCGTTGAGCATGGATGCCGTGCCATGGGTCCCGCTTTCATCTGTCTGGGTGCCAGGGTTTTTCAGCTTTTTCTCCCAAGCTGCGGTATGCAATGAAGCCCAGTGCATGGTGGGTGCACTCCTGCACCCGCACTCAGAGCATCCTGCCACACCTCTCCTCACCTGTGTGTCTTCTTGGCTGCAGAGCCCCAGTCTCCACTGGAAGCCACTAAACCCTCGGAACCCACAACCCACCCTCTCCAGGAGAGGAGAGCAGTCCTCCGGATGCTTGGTCCTCTCCTGCCCTGACCAACCCCTGACAACTCATATCTGCTCCCGTCATGAAGTCGCCATGGGGTGAGGTAAGGTGGATGCCTAAACCTCTGCACCACCAGGCTGGCCACAGTACATGTTTATTTCATGAATTGTTCTTGCAGTCCCAAGTAACCTCCATTAATCTTGTGTTAAAGATGCTTGCAGTCAGATGCCTGCTACATTCAAAGTCTGGTGATCATACACTATCACTAACACACAGATATCACCTTCCTATTAAAGTTTACTGATATTTTGAAATCAGATCTCAATTATTGTATTATCATTATTATACGCTGATGATGGCAAGCAAGATACAGTGCATGAATGCAATGATGCAACTAACACATCAAGTCAAACAAACTTGTTACAGTTTTGTTTTTGTTTGTTGCACATGTTTAATTACCAGGATGTTGTGCAGTATCACCAACCGCTTAAATAGGAAATTCACCAAGAAAGGACCTTTCTTCACCAGTTTAAGGCTTCAACATGGTCAGGACCCTCACAACCGAATGGCCAGCTTCCAGACATACCCACCCCACTAACATGGTCAGCTCCCTACACATATGCCTGGTCCTTCCACTGCCAACATGACCAGTTCCCACACATACACCCAGCTTCTCCTACAATAGCCACCATTCCCCATCAAGACACATACAGCCTGCACCCCAAACCCACACACAGACTGCTCCACCTCAGTCCTCATAGCAAATTCACCTAAACAGTCAGGTTCTTGCACCACACACAACACACACACACATACATGCACACACACATACACATATCCCCATCCCCCATACCCTCTGTAATACAGCACAGTATGTGGAGCCGCCTTAAGATCACAAGGACCCCCTGGACACACCAGCCATCTTGCAGCCTTTCAACATGTTGCCCCCCACACACACACACTTCCTAAGTGCAGCTAAGTATGGCATGCTTTGTAATATTTTTAAGCCAGAAATAAGCTTTCACCACCAATTTAAGGCACCAACATGATCAGGTCCCCATGTCTGGCACCCTCATCCTCGAATGCCATGGCTATGCCCTGTGACATGCCTTCCTCCACCAACATGGTCAGCTCCCACACATATGTCTGATCCCTTCCACTACCAACATAGCCAGTCCCCCACACATACACCTGGCTTCTCCTACAATAGCCACCATTCCCCACTCAAGATACACACAGCCTGCTCCCCAAACCCACACACAGACCGCCTCCACCCTACCAACATAAACACACACACACATACATGCACACTCTCCTCTCTCTCTCTCTCTCTCTCTCTGAAAGAATATGGTTAATGAGTCCATATTCTCAGTGAGTCCCTCCATCAAAGTATGCCGCCCCAAAATGATCACAGCCCCCTCAGCCACTGTAGCAACATAAACAGCCCTGAACAACAATATGGCCAGTTTACTCCCCCAGCCACCCTACACCCAAGTGAACACAGCCCTGGCACCAACACTGCCAACCCCACCCCACCCAAGTAAACACAGCCAGCCCAGGAACCACCACTACCAGCGCAGCACCCCAACAAATCCAAGTGAACACTGATGGACCCAGGACCTACACAGCTAGTCACCCCACACAAGCAAATAGCCCACCTGCACTAACACTGCCAAGCCCCTTGCACTACCCAAGTGAATGCTGATGCACTTGGCACTGGCACATCCAGCCCCCCCAACAAACACAGCCAGCCTTGGTGCCAACGGCAAGCCCCTACCCCACCCAAGCAAACCTGCCCAGTTCTCATACCCACAGCCCCAACATGGACCATCCCTAGATTGGGAGGAAGTAAGTAAGGTTTTTTATTGTTTGGTAACCAGGTAAGGACTGCTAGGCACAAGTGCCTGTTTCAGAGATGAGCTGGGAGCACTGGGGAGATTATGTGACTTGCTCAGAGTCACACAGTATGCAAGTGGAGGTTGTGAGAATCAAACTCAGGTCTGCTGGATGTATCAAGTTCATTCACAGGCCAGCTTGTTACTCTAACCTACAGGCTATTCAGTGCTAGGCTAGCCCAGTTATGCAACTGCTGCTCCACTCTCTTATCCACGCCAGATATAGGCATCTCTTGTCAACAGGCTTCTCGTTAGTCAAGATCGGATCATAGTGTTGAACTGTTTGAACACTCAGCTAAGTTTCAATATCAGAACGCCATCTGCTTCAGGTGCCAAGAGTCAGGACTTCCTGTGGAGTGCGGTCCTTCTTCACCTCCATCCCTTCCTGTGGAACTCACTCCTTTCCTGTATCGAGTCCTCTGCTTCCTGAGAGGCTTCCAAAGGAGCTCAAGCCCAACCTACTGAGTTTGAGCCAGTGTTCTATTACAAATGATAAGGTATCAATCCTGCTGGCATGAACCTGTTTATACTTAAATCACAATGTGTCATTTAAATAACAATGTATAGCCTGTCTCTGACTCCCTGTTACTGTTGATTGTTAGCTATGTGTTACAATTGACTAATAATTTGATTTATCCCTCTGTATGGCCTGTCTCACATGCTCTGTGATATGTATAATGTAAATATGTAATGCTTTATGTTACCTGTAATTAACTCCAGGTTGCCCTGAAAAGGGACCCTGGTCTCAGTGGCCTACCAGGTTACTAAAATTAAATAAATAAACAAAAGTTTGAATATAATAGAAATGGCCTACAACAGTTTATAAAGTGGGTAATGTATTAAAGTTACTAAGTTCTGTAATGAATCTGAATTTTACATGACACCTCCGTTAACGGGATCTGCAGAAGTCTGCTCAAGTTTAAAAGTAACCTACTACTGCAGTTTATTAGGGATTTAAACCTATTCAAAGGGTGCACTATGTCTTAAGTTTGATGTTGGCTCTGGCAGTAATAGCCTGTCTTGGTATATATCTTAGCTAAAATACCAGATGTTGATAACCCCACATGCTGTAACATGATCAGAAGTATGACCAACACTAACTGTAATAATGATGTGTACAATATGTCTATGTACTTGCCTGCTGAAATGACTTGTATCAATTGAAGTTATAATCAATAAATATTAAGTTTAAAAACAGGCTTCTCATTTTCTTTGTAAAATAAACTGATATACACACTGGTCCACCAGCACAGAGCCATGTCAAGGCTAAATGTAAATCTTTCAGCTCTCTGAGTCGGAGACTGCCACAGAACATACATAAAACAAACTCCTCCATGCTGAAACTGATTAGCAGGGTTGCAATATTTAGTTCAATTTAACCCTTCACATCACACCTGAATTATATAGAAGTCAATGCAAATTTAGTTTCAAAAGTTTGTCTTTGTTAGGTGAGGGGTTAAATTAAAAAAAAGAAAAAAATATGTCCACAGTAAAAAAATAGACATCTGCCCTTAACAGGGTTCTTATACAAAGGCGTCAGTTACTCCAAGCTATCTATTTCTGGACATTTTGCACACATTTCTGGATGTAAAATACGCCTAAAATCCATTTATCTGAAGCTCTGCTCTTCAGCACTTAGTTTTCTATGCCGCTTTTTTGTTCCTCTGTAAAACACTTTTATACCTTCCAGCATGCCCAAACAGAGACACTGACATTAGCACCACTAGTTTCAAGATGCTGCTCATTATTAAGGTGGTACTTTGTTTGATATTCAGGTAGGGATCTTGGCAAGTCTGCCCAGTGGAGAGGACGGATATAACGAGGTGGCTAAGGTAGGACGTTAGATCTGTTCAATTCTCAGCTTTGGCTGCAGTGTCTTTTTAGGCCCTCTAGAGCTAAACTTTACTGACCCATCCTAATTTATGGTATTACCAACATGTGACAACATGACAACCTTCAAAATTAATCCCTAGCATAAAACAAGCCCAGAAAACAACTTCCAGAATGCACTACTATGTTATGCCTCTGGTCTGCAGTCATGTTCATCATTGATGAAATATCCATTTACAAAATCTTTAAATGGATTGTGATAAAGGTCTTTTACTAGTAGCAACCCCCTTGAGTTTGGCTGATAAGATGTGGTGCCTCTCCCATTTTCTATATCTATATATATCATTAAATTCTTTTCTATGGGTTTCCTGTGATAGTGATACATCATTTTTTTCCAATCAGCATAATTCAACACATTCCCAATATTTGCTAGAGGTGGGCAACCCTGCACGGCATTTCCAAACCCCTGGACCTGGATAACATGACTTGACTCGAGTTGTCAAGTTGGTCTGGTTCAGAAATGTGGTCTGATTCTTCCTTAAAGCAGTATGCCAATTCTGGAGCAAGAGCTGACACAGGGTGATGTAAATGGCATGCTGGCAACCTGCTACAGAAAGGGGAGTTGGTTGTTGATGCGGATATCAGTGTGGTAGTGGCAGTAAGTAAAGTCTACTGCCACTGCCACACTGATATCCCTAGACACTGACTCCAACTCCCCTGCTATAGCAGGCTGCTGGCATGCCATTTCCAGTCTAGTACGACATCAGTAATAGTGTGCACGGTGAGGTATATGGAAATGATCAGACTAGTTGATGGAGCAGGGAGGAGACTAAAATGAAACAGCAGCAGTGAGCACAGCAAGAGGGCAGGAGGAAACCAGAATGGAACAGCAGCAGTGAGCACAGCATGAACGAACTTTAGTAAATAAAATAATTATTTGACACTCGCCATAAATTTTGTCACTGTGAGTGAAAAGGTCAGGCCTTGGGATAAAAAATAAAAAATACATATATTTTGTAATCTTGTTTGGCTACCATACCTTGTGACCAACAAAGGCAACACTCATGGGTAGTAGGGCACTTGAATGTAGCCAGCCAATTAGGAGTTGTTTGGGGTGATTGGCATTTGTGCTAGCCAGTCCGCTGTGTCACCACCACATGGACCTTACAGATGTGCTGTATTCAGCTAATTTGGAGCTCTGCAGTTTAAGGAAGCAGACATGCTCAGATCAGACTGTGTGCAGCAATCCAGTTCAGCAGCATAAAGACAGAGGAGAGTTGTAAACTGTCAAAAAATAGAAACAGAAAGAAAAACATTTTCTTCATCTAAATTAAAAACTAACTGTTAAAGAAAAGAAAGTGATTAAAAAAGGGGGTCTTTAAGTATGGCCTGGCCCCACATATACTACAATGTCATGAAGCAGGCTGGACTGATAAATCAGCAATTCACTGAAAATTGTTCAAGTGCTAGGTTATGCAGCCAAAAACTTCTTTTGAAAAATAATTAAAAAATTGATTAAGAAGAAAAGGAAGGAGGGTGTTACATCTTAGGCTCTGTGTTCCCCATCTCTGCTCCTGAACTAATACCTACGGTAGATCATAGATAGTGCCTCCCTTATTTTGGGGAGGGGGTCATGTCTCAGACTCTGTGTTTCCCATTTCTAAGCCTGAGTTATTATAGGTCATACTGCCTCATTTATTTTGAGAGGGTGTATCATGTCTCACACTCTGTGTTCCCAGTCTCTATGCCTGATCTACTTCTAGGTCATAGTGCCGTATAGATTTTGAAAGGGTGTCACATCGACTGTGTTTCCCATCTCTGCACCTTAACTACTGCTAGGTCATAGTGCTGTGTACATTTTGCAGGGGATGTCACATACGAACATATGTACGAACATACAAAACTGCCATCAAAACAGGCCATACAGTCTATCATGTCTGTTCTAATGTGTAGCTAGCAATCCCTTATGCTTTAGCTACCCCTCCCATCCCTACCTGCTTATGCATGACCTTACCCTCACTTTGTTCCTTCCTCTTAAAACTGCCTACTAATTTACAGTATACCACCTCTTCGGGCAGGGTGTTCCACTCTGACACCACCCTTTCTGTGAAACAGTGCTCTCCATTTCTCTCCTGAATCTTCCTCCCTCTAGTCTCAGACCAAGGCCCCTATTGTCCCTCCCTCCCTTAACTTGAAAATTCCCTCTGTACCAGTCTTATTTAGTTCTTTCATATATTTAAAAGTCTCTGTGATATCCCCCTTTCTCCTCTCCTCTCCTCCAGGGTGTAATGTTAAGCTCCTCAGCCTCTCTTTGTAGGGGTTTGTCACCAAGTCCCAAGATTATCTTGTTCACTCAGCTGTACCCCTTTAACAATTTAACATCTTTTCTAAGGTAAGGGCACCAGAGCTGCACACTGTACTCAGGTGTGGCCTCACCAATGACCTGTACAATGGCAGAATTACCCTCTCCTCCTGAATGTGATTCCCTGGAATACACCCAGCATCTTATTGGCTTTAGCTGCTGCTTTTCTGCACTGTGCCAAGTTGTTCATTTGCCCTGATATTATCACCCGAAATCTTTCTCCTCCTGTAGTGACTATCTGTAACCCTCCCCATCAGCTGATAAGAATTCCTTGGGTTCCTTGCCCACAAGTGCTTGACCTTGCACTTCTTTGCATTGAACTCCAGCTGCTATGTATCTGACCAGTACTCAGGTTTAGCCAGATCATCCTGCAGCCCTTGTCACCCTTCTGTGTCATCCACCACCGCACAAATCTTCATGTCACCCACAAAGAGACTTATCTTGTTCCTAATGCCATGGAGATGTCTGCAATGAAAATGCAAAACAGCACTGGGCTCAGTACCGCACCCTGATGTACCTCGCTAGTTATAGCCCTTGGAGATGAGAGTCCCCACCACCACCACTCCTCTGCTGCCTGCCATGCAGCCAGATCTTAACCCATTCCACCATTTTTGCTCCTACTCTCAGACAACCCAGCATGCCAATGAGCCTCCCATGTGGCACTGAATTGAAGGCCTTGCTGAAGTCCAGATATAGGACATCTACCGCATGACCCCTGTCAGTGTCCTAGTCACCCAGTCATAAAAGTCAATGAGGTTGGTCTGACAGGATCTATCATAGACAAACCTATGCTGTCTTCCATCCTGGAGACCATTACCTTCTAGGAAGGTAACAACCTTTCATAAGGATCATCTCCATTAGCTTCCTCACAGTGGATGTAAGGCTGACTGGTCTATGGTTGCCTGGTTCATCCTCGAATCCACTTTTGTGGAGGTGCACCACGGTGCCGTCTTCCAGTCCTTGGTTGCCTCCTAGTCCCCAGAGAGGTATCGAACAAGTCTGTTGCTGGTTTCGCTAGGACCTCCAAAAGTTCTTTCAGTACCTGAAGGTGTATGCCATCCGGCCTTGTCCACCCAGAGGGGCTTTAGGCCTCATGTACCCTGCCCACAGGGATTACCCCATCTATTATCCCCACCACCTGTGCCCCCATCCCTGTGGAAGTGTCCCTTCCTTTTCCTAGTAAAACAGAAGTATTCATTGAGAACTTCTGCCTGGTCTGCCCCTTCTCTGCCCATCCCTCTTCTTTCCTGATCCTCACTATTTGATCTTTGCAGCTCCTTCTTTCCCTTATGTATCTGAAGAAGTCCTTTTCCCCTTCCTTAATACCTTGTGCCAGCCTAAGCTCTCGTGAAGCCTTGGCTGCCTGATTGCTCTGGTCACCTCTCTTGATCTTTTTAGGTACTCTCCTGTTTCCCCCAATTGGATCCCTTGAATTTTCTGAAGGCAGCTCTTTTGTCCTCACCAATTCCAGCACCTTCCTGTTTAACCAACTCAGTTTCTTGGACCTAGCCTTTGCTTTGTGTCCTTGTACATGAGCTAGTTGCTTTGCTATTCCTTACTTGATAATTTCCCACTTCTGGTTCGCATCCATGTATGGGAGGATGCTGGCTAGATGTTCTGCAACCATGTCACTCATTCTGCCAAAGTCAGCTCGCCTGAAGTCTAACACCTTGGTTCCTGTTCCTGCAGTCTCCTTGCCATGTTGAGTGAAAACCACACTGTGTGGTGGTCACTCCCTGCCAATGGATCCTCCACGTCCAGGTCTCTGACAAACTTCCCATTAGTCAGCATGAGGTCCTGAATGTTACCTAACCTGGTTGGCTCCTTACCATCTGCACCAGGAAGCTGTCCTGGAAATCCTCCAGGAGGATCTGTTCCCTGATGCTTGAGGTGGCAGGGATGCTCCAATTTACCCCTGGCAGATTGAAGTCCCTACAATCACAGTGTTATCCTTCCCGCTACTTCTCCTTATCTGCTCTGCTAGTTCTCTGTCCAAGTCCTCCGCTGAGGTGGTGGCCTGTACACCAGCCCCATCCTAACTCTCCTGCCCCTTGAATCATGTATATGTGTCCACAATGCCTCTGGCTTTCCTTCCCTCCCTCCTCTCAGGATCACCTTATACCCTTCCTCCATACATAGCCACCTTGCCTTCTTTCCCATGCTCCCTATCTCTGTGGTATAGCCTGTACCCTGGGATCACCAAGTCCCAGTTTTGGTATTGGTGGCCCAAGTTTCAGTGATGGCAGCTATATCCACCTCCCCTCTGCCATCAGAGCCTGTAGCCCAACTGCCTTGTTCCCCAGGCTTTTTTTTTGCATAAATTTTTTATTAGTTTATCTTATTAGTACAATAACAAGAGTAACATTTATCACTCCATTACATACATAAGTTTTTTCCAAACTTACAAATCTTTCCCAGTTACACTTATTATACTTCTCCATCCATTTCAGATATTTCTGCTTAAAATAACTATATATATGCACACACAAACAGAAAATACAGAAACTAAAAAAAAATCCCATCCCCATCCCCACCGCCACTTAATCAAAGGTTCAATTTATCTAATGCATATATTAAGAGTTGCTTCTTTAGTATATATACTATGCCCTCCTTGTCTCCTAATCCTGTATTACACTTATATCTTGACTAGTCCTGGAACATAAGGAGTGCTTAGTAGTTTAGGTCTACCCATACTGTCTTATAACAGCTGGGGATTACAATCCCTACCTCTTTACCCTCTGACCCTTGTATTCAACTGAACACTTCCCTTTCTACAGTGTTCATAGTGTGCCAGAATGGTGCCTACATATTCATGAACAGTTCTTCACTCCTCTAGCTTTATAAGTTATGTTTTCAAGCTTCAGAGTTTCCCACGCTAGGTTCCTCCATTGCCTAAGGGTAGGTCTGTCTCCAGATACCCACGTATTTAAGATACACTGTCTTGCCAGCATGAGAAGAATTCTCAACCATCTTTCAACAGATACCCATTCCTCTTGGTTTGTGTCATCAAGGCCGAACAACATTAGAAGCGGTCCCACCTTTATGCAGCACCCCTTCATAGTCGATAGCTCTTTCGCCACTTCTTCCCAAAAAGACTGGAGTATCGGGCATGACCAGAATGAGTGGATATATGTGCCCAAGGCATTGCCACATCTTTGGCAAGTAGCCAAAACTGCTGTGTTATACCTGTTAACTGCCACTGGTGGGCTATATAGCCTATGTACGAATTTATATGCTGCTTCCTTATATTTATTGCACAGCAGGAGTCCTCGTGTACATCTTTCATCAAGGCCCATTGTTCTTCTGTTAAAGCCATTCCTAAATCCCTCCCAGAGACACTTAGTTCAGCCTGTCATGTCTGGTAATTGAGCACACAAAAGGTGTGTAGCTTTTCTTATGACACCTTTGGGCTCTTGTTTAGCCTGCTGCAGCAAACCTTCAAGGGCCGCATTTGAGATTCGGTTCCCTCTGCCTCTCTATCCTGAATATATTTCCGGCTTGAAAGTACCTGAACAGATGGTTGGTCAGCAAACCCAATCCTTCTCTGAGTTCACTAAACAAGTAAACCCCTTCTTTCTTTCTTAAATCATTGAGACATAGGATTCCTCCTCCTCCCAAATCCGAAATGAGGGTTCTCCCATGCCGGTATAAAAGGTTACCTACCAGTGGTAGTATAACGCCTCTCCCTTCTGATGTCCAATCAATTTTTTAATTTGTTCCCAACTGTCTATTACACTATTCACTAGAGTATTGTAGTCTTTTTTCTCCCGCTAGACCTTTCTCCTCACTTCAGCCAAGTAAGAGGACAGCTGAACACACTGCCTCTTTCTTCTAAATCTAACCAACTAGCCTCCCTAGGCCGATATACCCAATCGTTAATAATCCTGATTTGCGCTGCCCAAAAATACAACTTCATGTCTGGATAATTTAACCTCCTCTATCTTGGTCTGCCTTCAGTTTGCTTAGACTGGCCTTGGCCTCTTCCCTTGCCATATAAATTTAGAGCATGCTTTCTCAAGTTCCTTAATATCTTTCCCCATTAACCCTATAGGCAACATTTGTAGTGGATATAACACTCTAGGCAATCACGTTCATCTTAATTAAATTAATACATCCCAGCCACAATAACACGTGAGGGCCCTCCATCTGCCTAATCTATCCATCACTGATCTCAATAATGGGCTGTAATTTAATTTATATAATGATCGGAGGTCTCTCTTATTTTACCCCTAGATAGGTGAAACACAATCTTACCCTCGTGCAGGCCCCACGATAGTCTTCCTCTCCCACCTCCTTTCCTATAAACATAATCTCAGATTTTTCAGGTTCAGTTTATATCCAGAAAATGTGGCAAATTGTGAGACAACCTCTAGTAGAGCTGGCATGGACTGAGAGAGTCTCGTAATGTATAATGTCATATCATCAGCATACAATGTAATCTTGTGCTGCATTCCACTTTTCCCTTCCACCCCACGTATTCTTGGATCCTCTCTAACAGCTATGGCTAATGGTTCACCGCCATTGCAAAGAGTAGGTGAGATAAAGGCACCCTGCCTTGTACCTCTATGTAGTGTGAATTGCTCTGACAGAGTTCTATTCACCAACACTGCAGCTTTGGTGTTCGATATACCCCCAGGCTTCTTGCATTCAAGAATACTATCCTCAAGTGGGTGCCCCTCTTTCTTTCCCTTTGAGTTCTTTCATTATCTACACAATGTGAATGCTTTCCTGTTCCTTTCCTTCTGATATGGGGGTGGTGGGTAAGCCTGTTGGGCTCCCCTATCTGGAGACCTTGTTTGATTCCCACCTCTTGCCTCCTCCACACCTAGTTTAAATCCACTGGTATACTGACCATATGGTGAAACCCACACATTGAAATCCCCACAGCAACAATCTTGACCGGGTTTCAAGATTGTCGCTGTGAGGCGACTCCTGAGCAAAATTTCACACTTTCACCGACTTTGCCCCTTGGTGATAACTCTAAGAGTTTGGAATCCTTAGAAGGGAGCATGGGGGGTTGAGGGGACACAGCCCCCAACAGAAAACACACCAATGTCTGACAGGTAATTTTCCTGTCAACATTGGGATCTCCATATGCTGAACCTCGACAACAGTGTTTGTCGACTAAGGCATAAGTAAACCAAATTCACTCTGGTTGCTATGTATTCTCCTAGCCCTGCTTCAAGACTCTTGAGCCCTCCCCAGTGAAATGTAACTAGTCCAGGGCAAATAGGGTGCTGTTGTCTCAGGTTGTATCCCCCACCACCAGCCCATACCCTTTAGACTGACACCAAGCCCATAGCCATGTGTTAAATTCTTCAGTTCTTAACTTCCTTGCAGCAGTTGCTCTGGGTACTTGAGAACTTCTGAGAAAGCCACTAAATTCCCTTATCCTTGGAAAGTTTCCCCAGTTCCATGAATCTCCTGTACCTCATTTATTGTGTTTCCTGCCAAGTCATTTGTGGCCAGGTGCACCATGATGTAAGGTTTCTCCTTCCTCTTCTTGCATACTTGAGAAAGACTGGCCCACCCTATCTGCTGTCATTCCTGGCATGCCCTCCACCAAGATGCAACTATGCTGCCCCCACTTCCCCAGCTCACCCCTTTCAGTATTGAGTCCCCTAGAACTAAGACCTCGCCTCCCATTTCCTGCCTGACCCTCAGTTGCTTCCCATTTTCCTGGTCCTTGTTCTGTACCTTGACCTCATCTTGCTTATCCCCGCTTCTGCCTCACCCCTGAAGCCAGGCTCCAGGTGGTCAGTGGCACAATCCTGCCAATCCTGGAATATGGAAACATCATTTATGGTGCTGCCACAGACACTAGCCTACACAAAGTCCACCTTACCCTCAATAAAGCATGCAGATTTGTCTTGGATGTGGATTGCATCACACACACCTGCAGGTCTACATAGGACAAAGTGGCTCCCCTTGAGATAGAATAAGCTCCATACCTGCTTACTAGGAAAGAAGTCCCTACTGGGGCTGGCACCTGTCTTCCTGCAGGCATTATTCAGACCTGCCCCAGGTGAGCATGCCACAAGAAGCATCTCCAGGCATGCCTTAGCTGTTTCCTTCAGGAAATCAGCCCAGGGAGACGATGGCTTCATGGGTAAGGTTCCCACCTGACTAAACAAGCTTCCAAACACAATCACCAGCCTCAACACCCAGAGCACTTCAAATCTGAACTCTGTAAGTCAGTCTGTCTTCTCCAGTCCACTGCCCATGTCAAACATAATCCCAGCATCCAGCCCACCACTCAACTACCCACTTGCTCTGGCCAGGTTGCACCTGCTCCCTCCTGCTGCCCCTTCACCCCTCTCTACCAACACCCCACTTGTCCTTTGTCCAGTTCACCCACACTACCTCCTGCCCAGTCCCCTGTCCACTTCTCTGCCCCTACTCCTCCCCTCCATCTACCCTCTGTCCAGTACACAGACACTACCTCTAGCTCATTTTCCTGACCTCTTCCCTCCTCCTACTCCCCCACCTACCTGCATTCACCAAACCCCAACTTGTCTCTCTGCACTTAACTTCTCTCAGATAACTGCACATTGCATACCTCTACTGGGAAATTGACAACGCTTACCAGCTGCTTCATTCATGTCTTGACTTGTGCAAACTGTAAATGTATTTGCTACCCCTTCCTATGTAAACTCTATATTAGTAGTACAACCCCAGTGTCAGTTTGTCTGCTGTAATTATGCTGTGTTGCAACAAAATGTATCTCCTTAAGTGTTGATGAGGATCTTTGTAAACGAGCTCTTAGCTAAAGGTTTGTAATTCTGAGCTGCCAATAAATAAATAAATCCCTGATGCCCCTGCCCCACCAGCATCCATTCCTACCCCGCACCCATCCTGTCCCCTACTCCCTTTGTCCTCTAACTGGCCCTTCATCATCTATCCCTACAGCACCACCCAAAACAGCACCCTCCTTTTACCTCCTTTATTCCCCTCTCCTTCCTTAGTTTCAGTCCTCCTGTCTGCCTCTTTATCCTCCCTTACCATTTTCCACCAATGCTCTGCCTCCTCCAGCTGCCATAATGCTATTGTCCTTGTCGCTAGTTCTCTGAATTCCTCCTGCCCCTCTTTGAGCTCCTCCTCCTTGCTATCTAATGTAGCCAGCACTGACAACTTGTTCGACACCCCATCGCTCCTTGAGTTTCCTCCAGCAAACTGTTATGTGCCTTCCATCTACCGAGTGTTCTAGTGCCATTTCTACCCCTATTCCCAATCCTCTTCCACTCCCTGATTCTGTACTCATAGGTTCCTGTGGTAGTTGCAATTTTGGTTCATGTAACCCTTCTCCTTGCTTCCCTCTAAGTCTGGGATTTCTACCATCCAATGGAGCACTCCTGTGAGCCCTGGGCTCCTGATGGTTCCACCCTCTGCCTCATAACCTCTTCTTACTTCCAACCCTAGTCATCTAATCTCATCCCTAAGCTGCTCAAATTGCTTGCAAACCATACAGCCCCTGCCCTCCATGCAACCCTAAAGATAGCTGCTCCAGCAGCTGTTACAGCCTACCACTCTACCCAGTCCCCCTTATCCCTACCTAATATCCAGTCCACGCCTATGTCCCCAGATGAAATTTGCCTGCCCCATCCCCTGGGACCTACCCACCCTCTGGGTGAATCCATTATATCTTGTCCCCAACATACCCTCTTCACAACTTTTCCCCCTCTTATCTAGCCTCTATTTTTATTTATTTATTTTTATTTAGCTTTTGTTGACCGGTAAGGCACTAGACAAATCCTGCCTATTTTCAGGCATGACCGGGGGAGGGATACAGATGAATACCAACTGACCTTGAACCAGATTAAGCTGTCGTGGTATTTTTTTAGTGAATGAGGGAAATTTGGCCAGGACACCAGGGAAATTCCCCTACTCTGTGGGCGGGTGACGTTTGTCTGTCCGTCGGCAGGATGGAGGAGCCCATTCAGGAGGATGACTCTGACGGTGCAGGTGTTTTTGGAAGGAGAAAAGAAAATCCCAGTTTTTCTGTAATGCCTGCTATTGCCTTAGAGTCAGAAACTACAGCAACTACTGCCTCAGAGGAACCTGAGGTAGAAAATTTTCGCTTATCTGCAACGCCTAATAATTTTCCACCTTTAAATAACGCTGTTTCCAGCTCAGACTCTACACAGGACCTAGAAGATAAACGTGCTGCTTTTCCTCTTCTGGAGGAGGAATTAAAAAAACAATCCAAGTCGATAGAGAAAAAACGAAAACGCAGCCCCGATAATAAAACCTCACAACTTAAAGTTTTTGCAAAAGACACGGAACCAGCTGAGGTAAACATTTTGGTTGCCATGGATGACTTAGAGCTACCAGGAGGTCCCGGATGGTCACCAGAGCGGCGCTTAGAGACGCGGTTGGAGTCAATCATTTTCTGGGAATGGACTTCACAGTTTCCAAATGCTCCTTTGCCACAGGTTTCCACATTAACTTCTTTGGCCACATCGAACATAAATGCAAAACCGGGAGGCTTCTAGGAGCTGGGTAGACGTCAGATTAGAGGAGCAAACGCAAGGTAATTCCTTACTTATCCAGAATGAGGAAGGCAAACTACAGGATTCTTCCTGTACAAAAACTTTAACTATTGGGGAAAATACAGATATCTTGGAAAATGCTGCACCCATTCAGGATGCACAACTGACACAGGACTTGCTTAAAGACCCTAAACCTTCGTATGCTGATTTATTTAAAAAGCCTGTAGAGCTTGCAAAGCGTAGAAATGCTGTTCAGTTGCGATATATGGGGGCCTAGAATCAATTCCTGACAGATATTATGTGGGTCGTACTTTAATCAAACAGTCTTTAGGTTTTACTCCATCAGAGGTTTATGCACTCATTCATGCTCCTGGAGAAGTGACTTTTGATATTAGTTTTAGGTCCCTGAATTACTGGAGCGCTTTTGGATTAAACATATGACTGTTAAGACTAATCCTTTATGGACACCTTTCCAGGTCATTCCACTAACAAAACAACCTTTTCATGTTATTACTGTTTTATTTAGAAATGAAGGTGTTAATATTTCTGACATTTTATTCTGGTTGGAGAAACATTGTGATTTGGAAAATCTTGATCCAATTCTGGATGCTGAAGGTTTTGGAATGGTGGATGGAAGATAAAAGTAAAGTTACGTCAAAATTCAGAGGGTTTGCAGCACCTACCAAATTGTTTTTATGTAGGTAGGGATAAGGGTTTATCTTTTATCCAGGGCAAACCAAACGCTGTTTTAAGTGTGGGTCTTTACGTCACCTTAGTACTTCATGTTCAATATTAAAATGTATTTATTGTGGGAGGTTGGACACATAGGTAACCAGTGCCAACACATCCAAATGCAACCTATGCGAAGATTTAGGCCACTGCTTTCTGGATTGTCCATGGGCAGCCCATAACATTGGTGAGGCCGATTATGGTGTACAAGATTTCTATGTGCATAGGGCTACTAAACCTATAGTCACTGGTCCCCCAGAAGTACAATCTCAGAGGCCTATGACACAAGGTGTACAGCATCCCTCCCACCATCCTCAGTACCTGCACAGCCTCATCTTATTAGTGAGGGTAAGGAAAACAGATAGAAAAAGACCCTGTCAAAGGCTGCAGCAGACAACATTTCAGTAAATGTTAAATTGTCTGACATTATGCCTCCACCCTTTGGAACCCGGACCTTCTGTGCCAACTATTGCTTCTTCGGTGTTGGGACTACCAGTTTAGAAAACAGATACTCAGTTTAGCAGAACAGGAAGATGGCAATGATCATGACTCTGATTCCACTTCTTTGGCTTCCTCTCAATTGAGTATTCAGTCAGATTCAGACATAGTTAGCACTGTTAAAAAAACATACTATTACGTCCAAAAAGGTACAAGAAAAGTACAAGACTAGCTAAATTTGTACCTTAATCTTTTTCTCACTCTATGTCTGGCTCTGAGTATACAATCCAACTTGCTAGTTTAAACACTAATAGTATTCGCCTCGGTTTAAGTTATTGGCCACCTTTGAACTTTTTTCAAAATTGAAATATGACATTATTTTTCTTCAGGATACTAGACTATACTCCACACATGATTTTCAATTAGCTTCAGAGGCATGGATATGGGGCTCTAGTTATTGGTCTGGTGGAACTGATCTATGCTCAGGTTTAGGTATTTGTTTTACTACCCCAGAAATTACAGTTACACATATTGTGGATACTTTACCGGACGAGCTTTATTGCTTGATGTTACCTTGGTTTTATTAGATTTTCGCTCATAAATATCTATGACCCACAGTCTAAGGCTGGTAGGATAGCATTACTTTAAACTAATTCGCCTTATTTGTTTTCTTGTAAAAATATATTGTTTGGGGGATTTTAATATTCCACACTTTAAGAATACACAATCTTTTTCCAAAATATATTGTGATACCCATTTCTTGAGATCCCTAATTACCCAATCTGGTTTAATAGATGTTTTCCTAGCATCATCTCATACTCCACACACCTTTACCAAGGAAAAAATCTTCTAGGATTGACTATTGGTTTGTGTCGTCTTCATTACAGACCAGTGATCCATCCGTTAATATAGTGGCCACATCAGATCATGCTCTTATAAGCTGCTACCTTTTCAAATTGCCATAACACATCCAGGGGTATGGGTTATTGGAAGTTAAATATGTCCCTATTGGATATTCCATAGTCAGGGAAGGTTTTCTAGTGATTATTGAAGCCAGGAAATCAGTAATTTTTCTCTATGATGATAAACATACATGGTGGGAAGACACAAACAGGATTTGTGTATATTTTAAAAATAGGAAGGCTGTTGGGTAGTTACAAAACCAGGACTTATCTTTTAGCACGTACTTTTTGCTAGCTTTTCAAAATTGTATTATGAAAGGTCAGCCTTATGATGAGCAGGAATTTCATTCTTTAAAACTTTACTTAACACAGTTACAATATGATCGTATGTCTTCTTTACAACATGAACAGAGGTTTGGCCTTAGTGGGTCCAGAGCACATACAAACCCTTTTGATTTTGTAAAGCGTCTAGACAAAAAGATTTAATGTCCTTGAAACAATCTTCAGGACAGTGTATTTTGAAAAGAGGACATACTAAAAGAAGTATATACACAGCTTTATAGTTTGTTTTCAGCAAAGCCAAACCCATCTCAGTCAGATGTTACTGAATGGTTACTCTCTTGTTCTTTAAAGAAAATTCTGATTATTTAGTTCGTACTTTGTTGCAACCTATTTCAAGTAAGGAAGTGGAAATTGTTATTAAAAATTCTTCAGATAAAACTCCTGGTTCCGATGGATTACCGAATGAAATGTACAAGCTTCTGTTACCTTTTCTTTAACAGAATTGACAGAAATTTTGCATATAGCTTAAATTTGGGCCTATTATCTCCTAGTATGTATGAAGGTATAGTTATTCTTTACATAAAAAGGGATAAGATGGATTTAAATAATTGGAGACCCATTACTCTTCTGAACAGTGACTACAAGATACTTTCTAAGATTCTTAGTAATCGCTTATCACTTTGTCTGACAACTGTAATCCATCTCACCCAATTTTGTTCAGTTCCGAACGATCAATACAAGATGGTCTTATTCTTTACGGGAGATCTTTTCTAGAAGTCAATCAGGTGACCTTATGGGTTTTTACTTAGCTTGGACCAGAAGCAAGCTTTTGACAGTGTTTCTCATACATATTTATGGCTTTGCTTAGAAAAATGAACTTTCCGGGACCTTTTGTCTCTTGGTTAAAGACATGTTACAAAGCTTTAGCCACCCTCTCATAAATGGATGGTTGGGTGAGTCTATTTTGGTAACTAGGGGTGTGAGACAGGGCTGTCCTCTAAGCCCTTTATTATATATTCTCTCCTTGAACCTCTTATTTCAGGGATAAATGCAAATGATAACATTAGGGATTATCCTTTAGTAGTACTTGTTTAGAAATAAAGACAATTGCCTGTGCTGATGATCTCTGTCTCACTTTGGCAGATCTCCCATCGTGCCAAGCCACGGATGCCTTGTTATTGGCCTATGGAGGTTTCAGGCTCAAGCATTAATCCTTTCAAGAGTAAGTATTTTGTTTAAATTTAGATGTTTCTATGAAATGGCAATTCCAAATATTCCAATTTGTATAGGTCCTGGGAAGATATTAGGTGTTTACTGGGTATGGAAGACCCTGCTTTTTATAATTGGGACCTCTTGTTGTCTGTAGCTAAATCTAAGGTTAATATGTGGAACAAATGGAAAATGTCTAAAAAGAAAAGGGTATATATGGTCAAAACCTATTTGTTGAGTATGTTTTCATATTTAGAGGCTTTATTTCTGACCCCTCTTTCTTGATACTACACTCTATGGTATATTTTTTCTGCTATTTGGGGAGTAGACTAAACCCGATAAAGAGGGAATATTATATCAGGATTTTAAGTTGGGAGGATTAGGATGATGAATCCATTGTTTTCTTTTTCTTTATTTGTGTCAAAATTTATGTCCTCTATTAAGAAAAGAGGAGACAATTTGGTATAGTTGGGTGTGGAGACAGTAGCATCATGGTTAGTACAGTGGAATCCAACAGTAGTCTTTCTAAACAAGTATCTTTAGTAGGTCTACCTATACATTTCAAACCCTGCTTTTCCAAAATCAAAACATGGGGCTCTGTAAAGTGCAATTAGAATTATATAATAGAAAACTTTATATGGGAAAATTATGGAATCTTTTTAATTCCATCACATTTCTCGGTATTTTCTAGCACCAAGGTATCACAAATTGGTAATATGCTTATTTCAAGAGAATTCCTGCTTACATGTGGGATGTGGTTTGGCTTACAGCTCATTTAAAATTAAATGTAAAAGGAAATTTGAAACATAAAGAGAAATCTTTAGAGGATGTCCTAGATCAAATATATGTCATGCTCAAATAGAAACTGTTCCTCATTTATTTTTGAATGTCCCTATATTCTAGATTTTTGGGAGCTTGTTTCCTTCAGTGGAAACATTTTCCTGTTCAGGATATTACTGAAGACACATTATTTTTGGAATATTACCAGTATCGTGGTGTGAATATTTTTCGGATACCATTCTTGTTATTTTAGCTTGTTTTAAGTATCATATTTGGCAAACAAGAAGTGCTTGGTCTTTGCAACAACAATTTATTTCGCTTAAGCATTTATTTTGGAAAATTCACCATACTGTACAAAACATATACTTTATGGAAAAAGGCATCTTCCAGCAGGTATTTTCCAGAAATACTGGAAACTTTTACATTGGCTTGATACAGAATAATTGTTTAGGATTGTATTTTTGCAGTAGAATACAGTTATTATTATTATAGTACGAAGTTTATATTTAAGTAATTTCCTCACCTCCTTTCGGGAGGAGACTGAGGGTTTTGATCATATAAGGTTTCTTTCTGTTCAAATTTCATATCTGTGGTAAATATTTATTTATGTTTTCAACTTCCTTTTTCCATGTTTGTTGTATGCTGTAATATAATCTTTTATTTTTGTTTTGAAATTTTTTCAATAAAAATTCCCTACTCTTTAGTGGGGGTGGATGGGGTTTTGTACATATACGGATTATTTATATTTAAGTTTCATGTATGCTGTAATACTTATTTTGTTTTCAATTTCTTTCATTATGATTTTGTATGATGCAATACAATTTTGTTTATTTTGTTTTGAAGTTTTCAATAAAAATTCCCTACTCTTTTCGATAAGTGCCATAGGATCTTTAACATCCACCTGAACTACCACCAATCCAGACAGATGGGACCTCGGTTTAATGTCTCATCCGAAAGATGGCATTCCTCAGAAATGCAGCACCCTCCCATGCTGCATTACAGTGTCAGTACTGGATATTAACCCAAGTGCCAGATGTGGAACTGAACCCACAGCCCTCTGATCTCCCAGCCTCAGAGGTGAGTGTGCTACCTACTGAGCCACTGGCACTGCCTATTTCCTCAGCTTAACCTCCTTAAGATTCTATATCCCTGCTGTGCTCTGTGTTGCTTCCCTGTTGCTCAGGCAAGAACCAAGAACTGTATTGATGCTCCCTGCTGTGCCTAGCACTCTATGCCACAGCAGCTCCCATGTAAAAGTGGAGAAGCCCGGGAGGGAGGGAGGGAGGAGGGATGGGGAGGTGAGTGGGAGAAACTAGCATCAGTGGTAATCTTCAGCCCACCAAGTTCAAACTCCAGCCTTTGTCCTCACCCCCAAAGCAGCCCAGTGTGCATCTAAACAATATAAGACAAAAATAAAAAATAAGCACTTCCACCAATGCTGTGACCAGCTTCTTCTGCCTGCTTCCTCCAGTACAGTACAGCCCAGCAGCGCTATGCCCAGAAACTTACATGGGGAAATCAGTGACAACCCACAAAACACAAAATAAAGGTCAAACCCCAGGTAATCAAGAGAATCCACCTTGTAATTTTACCTGTAGGTTTATACACTCACTCCCATTGTCTCGGTACTCCGCTCTGTTGGAGAACTTGCCCCTCCCCTGCACCATGATCTACTGTTACTGTCACGCCCTCAGACTCTGTTTCCTATCTGTGCACCTGAACTACTACTAGGTCATACTACTGTACAGATTTTAAAGGGGGTGTCACATCTCAGACTCTGTGTTCCCCACCTCTGCACCTGAACTACTATTAGGTCATAGTGCCATACAGATTTTGAAGGGAGGTGTCATGTCTCAGACTCTGTTCCCCATCTCTGCATCTGAACTACTACTAGGTCAAAGTGCCGCATAGATTTTGAAGGGGTGTCATGTCTCAAACTCTGTGTTCACTACCTCTGTGCCTGAACTACTACTAGTTCATAGTGCTGTACAGATTTTGAAGGGGTGTCACGCCTCAGACTCTGTGTTCCCCATCTCTTCACCTGAACTACTACCTATGTCATAGATAGTGCCTCAATTATTTTGAGAGGGAGGTGTCATGTCTCAGACTCTGTGTTTCCCATTTTTGCACCTGAACTATTACAAGGTCATGGCATTTTAAGTCAAAAGGGTTTGAGGTATATCTGGGGCCCCATTACATCTTCTGCTCATACTGCCTGTCTCCCACCGAAAAACATGCCAGACTCAATGAAGAAAATGACACAAAAATACAGACAGAATTTTTTCTCTAAAGTTGAATTTTATTGTTTTATTGTTTATTTCTCATACTAAATAGACTAAAAACTGGTCAAAAATTCATCAGAGTAAATCAGAACCTTTGGAAATAAATTGAGTCAGAATCAGAACAAAGTCGCAGTCGACCCTCCTGTCCCTAATCTTTACTCTGTCCTGTATGCCTTAGCATTTCATTTACACACTGTTATTTCACTCAAACTATCAGGCAATTCCTCCAGCTATCCCAACTAATTTTGGATCTCATCGTCTTAATCGTGAATCATCAATCCACACTCTACTAGACTACATACTCTCCTCTCACCCTCACTATATCGTGGATGCAGGTATCCTCCCAGAAGCACTCAGTAACCATCATATGGTTTACTCTTTGCAAGATCCATCACCCCAAATCTCCTCTAAAATCATCCTCCTGCAGTCCATCAGGTCAATGGATATATCTTCCTTCCATGCAGATCTGTTGACCACCAAGTGGTCCCACATCTCTACATCCACTGATATCAACTCAGCCTTTGACTCCTTTCATGACAAATTTATGTACCCCAAAACAAACTAGGGACTGGGGTTCTCACCTTCTCTTGATCTCTGCTGAGCTGCTGGCCTACCATCAAACTCACGATCTGACCTGGTGATCCTTAAGACCACCACCTGTCATCCTGTTAAATTATCAGACTCTTCATAATGCTTGCACCCAAGTCACCAGGCTTGAAAAATCTGATTGTTTTTCATCCTCACTCCAGAACAACCTTAATCACCTCTCCAAGTTTTGAAAGTTATCCACCCTCTTCTCACCCCAACCCAGTCCTCCCCAACCACCCTCAAACTTGGCAACTCCTTATCACTGACCCTGTGGTCATTGCTGCTTTTTCAACTCCTTCACCACCTACTCCCTATCCTTCCCCCTCCTCCTTCCCTTACACTCTGTCTCCTGCTCTCCTGTTCTCATACCACCCTCAGCCTCTCTTAAGGCCCTTCTAGCTCTTAACCCCACAAAGGTACAAGCTTAGATGGTCTTGACCCTGAGGCTCTTTAACCTCCACACCAGCTATAGCCTTCCCAATTTCTCTCCTCCTTAACCCTTCCTTTCCTCCAACTCTGTCCCCATGCCTGGAAGTGGTCTACTGTCATTCCCTCCCTCTGCAGTAAACATTCATCTCATTTTCTTCCTCTCCACACTGGCCAAGCTCTAGGACTTTTCCTCTCACAACTCACTCCATTCCTTGACTCCTCCACTTTTTCAATCCCTCCAGTTTGGTTTCAGGAAGTTGCACTCCATCTACCTCTCACCTCTGACTCACTGACTCTATACTGTCCAGTATGGACCACTGCCAAATTACTTCTGCCATCTTTGTTGACATTGGCCAAAGCCTTTGACACTGTGTCACACCCTTTTCTCCTGGACAAGCTTAAGGCAGTGGGGTCTCTGCCTACTCAATCAGCTGGTAAAGCTCCCATCTAGAGGGCAGGTTGGAAGCTGTCCATATTGGAGACATTCTTTCCTCCACTCCCTATCTGCTCAGGTGTCCACCAAGCATCTGTCCTGGGCCCTGTACACTTCTCCATATTCCTAAATGACCTCCATCTGCCTGTTCCTCTGCTTCCATCTACATATATGTAGATGATACTGTGTTGTTTGCTTCTGGTTCCTCTGCTGCTGACCAGGGCTAGATTAACAAGATGTAGGTCCATAGGCAATTTATAATTTGGGGCCCCTATGACTTCATCAATAGGCTGGGGATTGGGGCCCTTGAGGCCCTTGAAAGCTGTACAGTATTCAATGCCTTAAATGCATTTGAGGGTTTCCAGCTACTCTAAATGACATTTATTGGGGTGGAAATAGAAGGTTTGAATGCTTGAAGTTGTATGACTGGACTACATTCTCATTAAGTGTGAGCACTCAGCACAGGCATGCTACTGGCAACAAGGGTTTAGGAATAGCCTTAACATTGGACAGTATGTTGGTCAGGGAGAGGCTGTATAAATGTCTATATCATGGTATAGTTACTGTATGTTCCTATTGAAAGCAGCCAGTACAGTACTATACTTCAGTCTACGGATGGGCTAACTGGTTCATCAAAAATATGAAGCAACCCAAATATGCCAAAGTGTTTGGAAACAATCGGCTTCCTAACACTTTTGACTGTTCAGATCAGAGCAGGAAGAACCCACAAGAGGAACCAAAGACTAGACTCTGATCCTCTTTTGATGGCCAAACTGTCCATCTCTTTAAGGATGCACAGACAGAACTCCAGGAGGAAGGAGCTACTGGTATAACTAAAACTCTCTATTGGGACTAAGAACTAGATCTCTTGTACTGGGACCTTCAATTATGGATAAAAAGGAGTTGGTGTGTTTGTCAGAGGTAGTTGAAGTAAATTGTTATCTGTTATCTGTGTATTTATCAAAGTGCTTGTCACAGGTGTCAGCAGGAATTGTTATCTGTGAAATTAACTAAGTGTAGAAAGATTTGCAAAAGTAGGGGAGGGCTTAGCTAGAAGGAGCAAGGTTAAGACCAGATATAAATACTGCCCTAGATAGCTTCTGCCAGAGGACAGACAGAACTCCAGGAGGAGGGAGCTACTGGTATAACTAAAACTTTCTACTGGGACTATATTGCTTCCTTCCTCCCTCCACCCCTCACCGTAAACCAGTTCTACTTTTATAGGCACAGGATTTAACTGACAACAGGAACTTTCTGTTTGGGAGCAGGAAGTGAGTGATCACAGAGCCACCAAAGACTTACCATCCTAGAAGGGCAAGAGTAGCTTCCATCCCCCTAGCTGCTGGAGGTCTGACTTCTGAGCAAGTAAGGAATCTACTGAGAATATAGGAACTTCTTGTCTCAGAACAGGAAGATCAGGAGATAAAAGGGTGCAGAGACAAAAGTAAGTAGGAGAGAAGAAAAAGAAATAAACAGAGGAAAGAGTAAGTATTCCAAATAATAGCTAGGGGCCAGAAAAAGACATGATGGGAGTGGTGCAGTGGCTGTGAAGCAGCAATCTTCTGGGAGATGTTTTGAGGATGCAGTGTTGTCCCATCTGCAGACACCTCTCTGGGCCGAGGGAGGAGGTTGCTCATCTCCAGGCTGAGTTGGCCAGAATTTGTGGGACCTCCCTCCCACCCAGGGACCATCAGGGTCACTGCCATTGCCTCAGAGGTTGCCAAGAAAGAGGAGTGGTTGGACCACAGTGGACTCAGGGAGGGTGAGGGTGGTGGAACAGAGGCTTATCCCTCCAGTTGTACCTCTCCACAATTTCTATGCTATTCTGAAAAGTGTGGTTCCTCTATGGAGGCACCCACAGTGGAGACCAAGGAGGATGCTGTGAACCTCCACAAAGGAGACCCAAAGGAGGGTGGAATGGACCCCACAGGGAAGGAAACAACCCCTGGTGGGGACTCCATTTTAGGAAGGTAGAACTGGGGAGTAAGGGAGAGGGAGGTAAGGTGCCTGCCTGGTGCCATGGCTTGAGAGACAGGGAGTGAGTCCTCAGGATTGCAGGAGCAGCTGCACAGGGAGGGAGCTGGATGTCATTGTCCACCTAGGGACAAATGACCTGGCTAAGAAAGGGATCAGAGCAGTGCAAGAAATGTTTGTGGAGATGGGGAGGGCCTTAGATAAATAGCACACATGGTAAACTTCTGGAGGTGCTGCCTGTCTATGGCATGGCTGAGGCTAGGTGATCCACACCATGGGATTCAATCAGTGGTTGAAAACTGTTGCAGAGCTCAGGATTTGGCTTCATTGGAGACTGGGGTTCACCTGGAGGGATACAGGCCTATACTGGCATTATGATCTGCATCTGTCCAGGAGGGGAACCAGGATCCTAGGTGATAGGTTTAAATACTTCATTGACAAGTATTTAAACTAGCCAATGGGGAGGCACTGGAAAGGAGCAGGAAACTAGCCCCTCAGAAAAATCAGGGTACTAAGTGAGGTAGACACCAACATGGAGATGTCAATAGGGAGAAGGCTGGGGTAAATGGAGAAAGTGACAAATGCAGTAAGGACAGGGATGGGGCACAAAGGGTAAGGCCATCAAAAAATGGAGGTAATGAGTACCAATGCCCACAGTCTGGGCAACAAGCCCTGAACTGGTGGCCTTGATGGAAGAGGGATGCCTGGATATTGTAGCAGTCACAGAAACATGGTACACAGAGAACCATGACTGGATGTTAACATACCAGGGTACACAACCTACAAGAGAGACAGGGAGGTCAGAAGTGGGGAGTAGCCTCATGTAAGGGAAAGGATAAAAGCAACTGAACAAAAGAGTAAACAGGGAAGAGAGGAGGCACTCTGGGTCAACTTAGAGACTGAAATGGCACCACAATCTGCTCAGGGTTGTATATAGACTCCCACATCAGGGGTAGGGAATGGACAAGCATATGATAGAAGGCATATTTAGGATGGCAGAGAAAGGGGAGATACTGTTGATGTGGGACCCAACATGCCAGATGTTAACTGGAGCACCTTTGCAGCAGCCACATCCAAAAGCAGGGCCATTCTTGATGCCCTTCAGGTGGCATGCCCAAACAGCTAGTTTTGGAACCCACTCATGAGGGAGCAATCTTAGACCTCGTATCAAATGGGGACAGTGAGAGGATCTCAGATCTAGAAGTGGTAGCTATTTGGGAACAAGTGACCACCAAACAGTGTGGTTCATGATAAACTCAGCTACAGAGTCAAGCCATACAAAAGTGAGGGTTCTGACTTCAGGAGGGCTGACTTTGGCAAGATGGGAGAGTGCCTTAGAAAGCACAGCAAACAGGCTAGAAGGAGGGTGGAGCAACAATGGGGAAATATCAAATTGCCATCACAGAGGCAACAAGCCTTTGTGAAGCAAATAAACAAATCAAAATGAAAGAAAAGCCACTATGGTTCTCAAAAGTAGTGGCGCGAAGGTTAGGGAGAAAAAGTTAGCATTTAGGAAATATAAGGAAACACAGAAGGAGCAGGACAGAGAATTGTACCAGTTAAGGCAGAAGGAAGCAGGGAGGGTTGTCAGAATAGCAAAGGCACAAACTGAGGAAAAGATAGCCAACCTAGTTAAGAAGGGGGATAAACTTTTATAGGTATATCAGGGAGTGTAGAAAGACAAAGGGAGGGACAGTGAGGCTGAACAGAATGGATGGTGGGTGGGCAGAGATGACAGTGAAAAGTAGGATACTGAATGAATACTTCTGTTCAGTATTCACAAAAGAGGAAGTGGGGAGGTGCCTAATCCAAATAACAGAAGCACTCTGGAGGGGGGTTGATCCCAGTCCTTTCACAGAAGAAAGGGTTCTGAAAACTGATAAAAGGCAGGAAAAGTTGCTTCCCCACAAAACAGGCAGGTAGTAGGGTAAACACTGAGGTCAAGAGCTCAACACAGGGCAGGATGGGGTAAATGGTAAAATAGATAAGAGCAATAAGAGCAGGGATGGGGAAAAAGGATCAAGCCAACATTAAATGGAGGGCAATGACCACTAATGCCCGTAGTCTGGGAAACAAGCTTCCGAGCTAGTTGATTTGATGGAAGATGAACAATTGGATATTGTGGCAGTACAAAACATGGTACACCGAGAACCATGAATGGGATGTCAACATACCAGGTACACAATCTACAGAAGGGACATGGAAGGCAAAAGAGGAGGTGGAGTAGCTCTATACATAAGGGAAGGGATCAAAGCTACAGAACTAAAAAGTAAAGGGGAGGACAAGAGGCACTCTGGGTTACTCTTGAGATGGGAATGGCATCGCAATCCGCACAGGGGTTGTATACAGACCCCTGTCTCAAGGGGAGGAAATGGACAAGAAATGATAGAGTACATTCTCAAAATGGCTGAAAAAGGGGATACTGTTGATGGGGACCTGAATATGCCAGATGTTAACTGGAGGACATGTACTGCAGCCACATCCAAGAGCAGGGTCATTCTCCTATACCTGCAGGGGCAGACCTAGACAGCTAGTGCTGGAACCCACTGGGAGGGAGCAATACTAGACCTGGTACTCTCAAATGGAGAGAGGATCACAAATTTAGAAGTCAGTAGACATCTGGGAACAAGCTGACCACTGCACAGTGTGCTTCACAATGAGACAACCATGGAGATAAGCTATACAAAACAAGGATACTGGACTTAGAAGGGCTGACTTTGGCAAAATGGGTGAACACCTGAAGAATGCACTAGCAAATGGCCAAATAGGAGGGTGAAGAACAATGGAGAAAATCAAACTGCCATCATAGAGGCAACATGTATTTGTGTAAACAAATAAAGAAAACAAAGGGAGTAAAAACCACTATGGTTCTCAAAAGAGGTGGCAGGGAAGGTTAAGAGAAAAGGCTGCATTCAAAAAGTATGAGGAATCACAGAGGGAGCACAACAGGAACTGTATCAATTAAAGCAGAAAGAAGTAGGAAAGGCAGTCAGAATGGCAAAGGCACAAACCAGGAAAAATAGCCAACTCAGTCAAAAGGGGATAAAACCTTTATAGGTACATTAAGGAGCATGGAAAGGTTAAGGGAGGGATAGTGAAGATTAAAAAGGAGAGGAGGTGGGCAGAGGGAGACAGTGAAAAGGCAGAGATACTGAATGAATACTTTGCTCAGTATTCACAAAAGAAGATGAGGAGCAGTTACCTAAACCAGACAATAGAAGCACTCTGGTAGGGGCGGGTTGATACCAGTCCATTCACAGAAGAAAGAGTCCTGAAAGAACCCTAAAACTCAAGGTGGACAAAGCAATAGGGCCTGACGGGATTCAACTTCAGAATCCTAAAAGAACTATGGGGACCTAGTGACACCACTGACCACACTTTTAACAAATCATGGCAGGATGAGGTGGCACCTGAGGACTGGAGGAGGGCAGATGTGATTCCTTACAAAAGTGGGAGCAAGGCAGAAGCAGGAACCACAGACCTGTAAGTTTGACCTCAGTGGTAGGGAAATGATGGAATCACTTGAAAGAAAGAATTGTTGAGCACCTAGAGGCTAAAGGGCACAGGACCCAAAGCAACATGGATTTACAGCAGGAAGGTCATGTCAGACTAATCTAATTGATTTCTTTGACTGGGTGACCAAAGTAATAAACCAGGAGGGCTGTGGATATGGCCTACCTAGACTTTAGCAAGGCATTTGACACAGTCCCGCATAAAAGATTAATAATCAAGTTAGCCAGCCTGGGAGTGGGTCCCAGGTGGCAGCCTGGGTAGCGAACTGGCTGCACAACAGGACACAGTAGGACAGTGAATGGAACACATTCAAGAAAGGGGGTTACTAGTGAGTACTCGGGCTAAGTACATTGGTCCAACTCTTAACATCTTTATAAGTGACATTGCAGAGGGTCTGAGGAAAGGTATGCCTCTTGCAGATGACACAAAGATCTGTAACAGAGTTGATACACAAAGAGGGTAGAAAAGATGAGGAAGGACTTGGCAAGGTTGGAGGAATGGTCGGACATATGGCAACTTAGATTCAATGCAAAGAAGTGCAAAGCAATGCACCTGGGAAACAAAACCCAGGAGAAGAGTACACAATAGCAGGGGAGGTACTAACAACAACAAAATGGAAAGGGACCTGGGAGTAGTCATATCAGATGACCTAAAGGTGGGTAAGCAATGTGAGAAGTCAGTAAGGAGAGCTAGGGGATACTGGGATGCACAGGAAGGCATCACAAGTAGAAAAGGGAAGGATTATCCTCTATACAGACAGTTGGTGAGACCCCATCTGGAGTACTGTGTGCAGTTTTGAGACCTCGTCTATGCAAGGACATAGACAGGATGGAAGCAGTCCAGAGGAGGGCAACTAAATGGTGCAGGGTCTACATCAGAAACCATATGAAGAGAGACTGAGAGCGTTAATATGTATACCTTGATGAAAGGAGGGACAGGGGACATGATAGGAAACGTTCAAGTACCTCAAGGAATCAACAAAGTCCAGGAGGGTAGCATCTTTCAGAAAAAGAGATGTGTAAGAACAAGGGCACGTTTAAAGATAGAGGGGGACGGCTCAGGGGTAATGTGAGGAAATTCTGTTTCACGGAGAGAGTGGTGGATACATGGAACAGCCTTCCTGAGGAGGTTGTTGGGTCTAAAACAGTGGGGAATTCAAACATGCTTGGGACAGACACAAAGCAATTATAGAAAAGGGTTGCAGGAAGCAGGCTGTTGGTTAACTAGAATCTGCAGCTTATCCAGTAGGTAAGTAGGGAAATGGGCAGACTGGTGGGCCAAGTGGTCCTTTTCGCTGTCAAAGTCTGTTTCTATGTTTCTATGTTGAAAGAACTCCTAAAACTGAAGGTGGACAAAGCAATGGGGCCAGATGAATTCACCCCAGAATTCTAAAAGAATTAAGCAGAGAACTAGTGACACCACTGACTACGCTTTTTAACAAATCATGGGAGGATGGTGTGGTACCTGAGGACTGGAAGAAAGCGGATGTGATTCCCTTCACAATAGTGGGACCAAGATGGAGGCAGGAAACTACAGACCTGTCAGTTTGACCTCTGTGGTAGAGAAAGTGATGGAATCACTTCTGAAGTAAAGAATTGTTGAGTACCTAGAGGCTAGTGAGGCACAGGACCCAAGGCAGCATGGGTTCACAGTGGGAAGGTCATGTCAGACGAATCTATTTGATTTCTTTGACTGGGTGACCAAAGTAGACAGGGAGGGCTGTGGACATGGCTTAGCTAGACTTTAGCAAGGCATTTGACACAGTCCCACACAAAAGATTAATAGTCAAATTAACTAGCCTGGGAGTGGGTCCCAAGTTGGTAGCCTGGGTAAAACATTGGCTGAACAACAGGACACAGAAGGTAATTGTAAAGTCCACTCTGAAGAAAGAGGGGTTACTAGTGGGTACTGCAGGGTTCAGTACTGGGTCCAGTCATTTTTAATGTCTTTATAAGTGACATTGCACAGGACTGGAAGGAAAAGTATGCCTCTTTGCAGATGACATAGATCTGCAACAGTGTTGATACACAAGGAGGTGTGGAAAGGATGAGAAGGGACTTGGCAAGGTTGGAGGAATGGTCTGAAGTATGGCAGCTTGATTCAATGCAAAGAAGTGCAAGTAATACACCTGGGAAACAAAACCCAGGGGAAGATTACACAATGGGGAGGAGTAACAACAAAAAATGGAAAGAGACCTAGGGTAATCATATCAGATGACCTTAAGGTTGGCAAGCACTATAGTAGAAGGCGTAGGGAGGGCTGGGGTGTACTGGGATGTATAGGAGAGGTATCACCAGCAGAAAACAGGAAGTTGTTATCCCCTGTACAAACAGTTGGTGAGACCCCATCGATACTGCGTCCAGTTCTAGAGACCCCATCTCCGCAAGGACATAGACAGGATGGAGGCAGTTCAGAGGAGGGCAACTAAAATGGTGCAGGGTCTGCAAGAGAAGCCACACGAGGAGAGACTAAAGGAGCTTAATATGTATACCTTGAGGAAAGGAGGAGAGGGGGGAATGATAGAAACATTTAAGTACTCAGTGGAATCAACAAAGTCCAAGAGGGTACCATTTTCAGAAAAGAGATGTGCAAGAACAAGGGACACAATTTGAAGATAGAGGGGGAAGGCTCAGGACAATGTGAGAAAGTATTTTTCACAGAGAGGGTGGTGCACATGGAACAGCCTTCCTGAGGAGGTTGTGGGGTCTAAAACTGTGAAGAATTTAAGAATGCATGGGACAGACATAAGGCAATTTTTGTGGGGGGTAGAAGAAATAGGTTGTTGGTTAAATAGGATCTGCAGCTTATCCTTTTTTTTTCCTTCAGTTTTATTAAAGTTTGCAATACAGAGAATGAATCACGAGAAGCATGTAAAGTAACAGAACAAGCTTAGCTTTCACATTGAACAGATTCACTCTCTCCCAACCCACCCTCCCACTCTGTCCTCCCCTACTGACACAGCAGTATAGCATGAAATAACATCATATATTTCTTAGAGCTTATATCACGCTTTGTAATGAATACAGGGCTTTATAGGGCCCCATATTTTATTAAATTTCATAAGTTTATTGGAAAGACTTGCAATGGTTCTCTCGGTTCTAAGATTCACAAGAAGCTCATGGAGCCATTCTAAATAAGACAGATTATCAGAATCTTCCAATGCCTTAGAACCACCTTTTAACAGACATGGCGATTAAGCCATATGGAATTTTCTACATCTAACTGTGATAGCAGAAAATCACCTAGCAAACAAATTTTAGGAGTAAAAACTCAGAAAGTCCTAAACAATGGGTCAACTGTTTGTTTTATAGTGACCAGAGGGGCACCCGGACACTCCCAAAAAATATGGAGGAGTCCCCTGTGACAGCCCACATCTGGTACAGAGCAGAGAAGATAATACACCTATTCTGGCCAATTTTTGTGGAGTGTAATATATGTTGTAGAATTTTAACTGCGTTAATCTAAGTCTGTCCTGAGATAGAAATTTATGGCACTACTCCAAATGAGTGACCAGTCAAATTCCATGTCTGTAAAAAGGGAAGACCAATACGAGATGGGAGCAAAGTTATCAGGATATTTCCAAGCAAATAAGGTATTGTATATTTTGAAACTGCATGAGGCATTCCAGCCAAATCAAGAAGAGGGACCTGAAATTAAACTGTGCAGGCATATGAGAGAAGTCCCAAATGCCTTCACCATACAGTGCCGATTTGATATACCTTGAAAATATTAATAACAGGAATCATGAGTGTGTATAAATCTCCAAAGAGGAACTCCATTGTCTGTCCAGTGTAATGAAGTCTCTTAGCAAGGAGGAGTTTATGGAAGGAAGGCAATTAAAGATAGAGGTTTATTCTCCAGCTTCAAATTGGGATTGCCAATTATTGGTTGATATAGATCCTTGGTATTATCATATTTAAGAAACGACAATTGCGTAGTGGGACATAATCGAAGATGCAATAGGAGATTTATGCATAGGTGATGGACGAGATCGCATTTTAGTATATAATAATGCGGCTGGGAGAAAGCCGCATCTTTAATAGTATCCAACTCCACTCTGAGCCAGATCGTATACAGGGAATGTGCTAATCGGTGCTCTGTTGTCAACCACTGTAGATATTTATTGGCCTGACTGGCCCAATAGTACAAGCCCAAATGTGAAGTTTTAGCCCTCCTTTATCTTTTGGGAGCAGCCAGTTTACAGAAGGCCATTCTGGACTTTTTATACCCCATATAAAAGAGGAGAATATGGTATGTACTTTGTTAAACCAGGATAAAGGAAGATTGATGTTCAACATGTTAAGGGATAGAACAATCAGGAAAGATGTTCATTTTAATTAGATTGATCCTACCCCATAAAGAGAGAGGAGGAGCATCCATATGAAGATCTTGATCTATTTTCTGAAGCACTAAATCCAAGTTTAGATATTTGAGATGAGTATTACTTCAGGTTAGAATAATACCCAAGTATTTAATAGAATTAGGTTGCCAAGCAAGACCAGTAGCAGTAATTTCTTGCTTGTGCACTGATGATTCAAAGGAAAACTAAGGTTTTCCCAGTGTTGAGTTTGTAATTTGAAACCCTGCTGAATTTGTTTATTATGTTAAGAATAACAGGGATAGATGGCAGGGTTGAGTATATGCAAGAGAAGATCATCGGCATATGCTGCAACCTAACACCTGTCCCTGTATAGGAATACCTGGGACATCCTGTGCTTTTGTAGGTCTATGGATAGGGGGTTCCAAATATATGTTAAAAGTAATGGAGATAATGGACACCCTGCCCCGCCTCCCACATGGAGTTTAATCGGCTGGAAATGATGCCATTACAGGCACCCCATGGAGGGGGATAAATATAGCGACCGCACTCAGCACACGAATACATTGGGGAAACCAAAAGCCTTCATTGACACAAACAGGTAGTTCCAGTAGACTCTGTCAAAGGCCTTCTCGGCATCTAAAGAAACCAAGGCCATTGGGGCAGCAGTGTCTCCAGAGGTCAAAAACATGGGCGTAGGGTACGTGAATGATCAGTGGATGATCTCCTTCATGAAGCCCACCTGTTCTACACCAATTATTGAGGGAAGAACAGACTAATACGATCAGCCAGAATTTTGGCTAGGATCTTGATGTCATGGTTGATTAAAGATATGGGCCTATAACTTGAGGCAAGATCCGATGGTTTATCTGGCTTGGGCAATAGAACCATAAGGGCCTCAAAAGTGAAGAATCAGTCCACTGACCAGATAAAAGGAATTGAAAAAGAGGCAACAGGATGGGGTTAACTGCCTAGAGAATATCTTGTAAAATTGGAGGAAAAGTCATTAGGGCCTGGGGTTTGTCAGCTGGGAGGATTTGATTACAGCAATTATTTCATCCTCAGTGATGGGAGATATAAGTGCCTTGTTGAGATTTAGTAAGGGAAGGTAAAAGGAGTCTGGCGAGTACCTTTGCAAGTCTTCTTCAGAAGGGGAGTTAAGCATGGGAGCATATAACTCCTGGAAATAAGTATTAAAGACATCTAGTATTTCGGGGACAGAAGTTTTAAGGGAATCCCCTACTGAGAGAGGGACTGCTGGGATAAATCGAGCTGATTCAAGTTGCTTAATATGCATTGCTAGCATCCGCCCAGCCTTCTCCCTTGATCCGTGTAGACAGCATTCGTTTTAGAATGGCAAACTCGCTTGCTCTCTTAATAAATCAAGGTAGGCATCTTTAAGTTTAATTAAGTCTTGCTTGACTGAGTCAGGGAGGCAGGGGAAAGACTATGTTCAATGTTTCTGATTTGTAAAGAAGAGAGGATCTGCAGCTTATCCTCTAGGTAGGAAAATGGGCAGACTAGGTGGGCCAAGTGGTCCTTATCTGCCGTCAAAGTCTATGTTTCTATGTTTCTATGTTTCACCTGATTGGGTTGCTGCTCTAGCAACCCACATGGTCCACCTTGGAGCTATGCAGAAGAATCAGGAGGACGAAGAAGGACCAGCAGCTTCTCTTGGCTGCTTCTTGCATTGTGGATCACCAAATCGATTGTTTTCTTCTTGCACTCTGCTGCTTTTGTTTTGCCACTTGGGCAAGAAAGAAAGCCACCTCCAGTCTGCCACTCCTAAAAAAAAAAAAAAGAATTTTTTAAACTAAATGAAACATTTTAGGGAGGAAAGGATTGGGAACTGGGGAAGTTGGAGTGGGAGTCAGGGACTCAGGGGGATTGCCAGCAAGAATTGGATGGGGACCTTGGCAGGGAGTTGGGGATTGGGGTGGGATTGGACTGGGAGTACAATATATGGGGGATGAGACTTGGAAACAGGATCTTCATGAAGATTGAATGATGAGCCAGGATGGAACTTGAGAGAGAGAGACTGAGGGCAACTTGTGAGAACTAGAGTGCTGTGTGTATAAATTCTGCCAGCCAGTCATCAGTGCACTAGTGCCACTTCTTGCATACTGTCTCTGTGACCCCCACATGTCAGAGAGTGTTAGGCGAGCAGGGTCCCCCAGAATCTCTGTGGGTATATTAGCAGCAGTGTCTTGCAGCACGCTCTTAGCGTAAGTGTGTGTGTGAAATAGATTCTGTGTGTGAAATAAAATCTGCCAAGACTACCAGCCAGTCATCAGTGCACCAGTGCCCCTTTTGCATACTGTCTGTATGACTACCCCATAGAAGTCAGTCATCTATCATCTTCCTCCCTGTGCTCGCCAGTGGGTATAAGTTTTGGCTCAGTGGGCAGGGCATTCTGTCACATCACGTGAATAAAGAAAAAATAAAGAAATCCTTGAAGAAGAAAAGTATTGTGTCAGAGTGAGTTAGGCTAAACAGGGTCCCCCAGAATCTCTTGTGGGTACACTAGCAGCAGTGCCTGCAGCATCGCCTTTAGCATAGGTGGGTGTGTGAAATGAATTCTGTGTGTGAAATAAAATCTGCCAAGACTGCCAGCCAGGTGTCAGTGCACCAGTGCCACTTCTTGCATACTGTCTTTATGACCCACCCCAAGAAGTCAGTCATCTGTAATCTTCCTCCCTGTGCTCGCTTAGAGGGGTATAAGCTTTGGCATTAGGCAGGGCATTCCATCACATCACATGGAATAAATAAAAATAAATAAAATCACATTCACGGTCACAAATTTCACATTTGTCAACTATTTCTGAAGCTGTGTTCCATCCAGTGTCTGAAGCTCTGAAAGTGCTGCTACTGTAACACGTTCTCATCCTCATGACAAATTACATTCACTTTCAAAGTCATCACAGTCATGAAGAAGCTGAGTTTCATCTAGTATCTGAAGCTCAGAGAAGCGCCTGCCACTGTTACACAATTCCTCATCCTCACGATGAATCACGTTCTCAGTCATCACGGTCACGATCACATTCACATTCACGGTCATCACGGTCACAATTTTCACATTTTGAACCATTTCTGGGAGATCGTTTTAGTACAATTCCACAGCAGTAGCAAACCCTTCCAGTAGGGACAGAATCCTCGCTCTGAGATACAAAACACTTAAATTTTATCTTTTCACAAAGAGAAAACATGCATCATTACAACTCTTGAGTTTTTGTTCTCCCATTTGGGACATTACAAAGACACTATCCATTCTTTAAACACAAACTACGCTTTGTTCTGTTCTCAAAAAGAGACATTATTAAGAAAGTATCTAGAGGCTGCATAACAAAGTTTACCTTTGATTGTACTGACATAGAAATCCTACAAAAATACACCTAAATACCTGTTCCATACTTCATGATTACAGAAGACATAACTTTTTGGTGCAGCCCTGTTTTTTTCTTAATCTTCAGTTTCACCACAAATCAGGACACCCAGTTATCATGTTGCATCACTCATGAGCCTTGGTCCAGTACGATGCTTCTGTTAGTGTTCCACACGTTCTGCAGGATGCCCTACATATTGTGTTCCATACTGAGAGCTGTTGCTGAACATAATTAATGGCAACATTACAAACACATTGTCCCTTTCTACATAAAGTCAGACTCAGGAGACTGTTTTTTAAAAAAAAATAAAGATCTGGCGCTTGCCTGCCTTTTGGACCGCATCATCGCCATCCTCCAGTAGGCACATCCACGGTCACATTATTCACCTCATCTCATTTCACTACTCATGCATTTTAGTACTACTGAACAGTGGTTTCATTGCCTTTTCTATAGATATGTTGATTAAAAGCTGTTTAAAATGATTTTTTCACGTACAGTTACCATAAAATAATAAAGGATATAAAGGTTCGGATAAGGTTCGGATAAGCATCCAAAGCTTTTTGCTTATCAGAACCTTTTAGAACCTCAGAACCTTTGAGGTTCTCCATCTTTCAGTTATTCTTATTCTGATTGATATACAGTATATCAATCAGAATAAGAATGACTGAACTACAGTACTGTATGGGCTGCATTCACATATACACAAAACTGCTGTACTGGTCTACTCTGAGTCAGTTAGCTACAGTTAGTTAACTGTTTTGTTCACTTGTGAACTGCTCAGCACAAAATTGATACTCAGCAATGCCAATTGCCCCCAGCTTACATTTTAGCTTCCAGGCAGCAGGCAGTGTACAGCAGGTTATGGCAGGAAGATGGTCCGCCTGGTGGTCAGGCTGGATGGACTGAGAGTAATGGATGCCAGAATCGAGACTGGAGAAATTGCAGGTGTGAGTCAGGCTGACAACTGCAGCGAGAAGGCAAAGGCAGCAGATGCAGGGAACTGAAAGCAGCTTCCTGTAAGGTCACAGTGGGTTACAGCGGGACTGGGGCAGCAATGTGCACAGGACTGTATTTTATATCTCATCACCTCTTTTGTTTCAACTTAAAAACAAAAGAGAAGTGAATGAGACATTTTAGCAATGGGGAAGGCAGCAGTGCTCAAGTGATGCTGAAGGACCAGCCTGGAAGATGTAAAGGGATGGGAGGGGATGGGGGATTATTTTTTGTACCAGGGAGATACATTGAAGTGAGTAATTAATGCATGGATGATCGAGCTGTCTGCAACACAAGTACTCACTTCAATGTGAATCTGTAAGCAACCTCAGGGTGGCTTCAAAGGCCCCCAGCCTGCATGTGACCAGCACCAATAGACACATAGCACACAGCTAAAAACACAAATGAGTGAGGGGGAAAATGGAAACCTGAGGCCCCTCAAACTCAGAGCCGGGCAACTGCCAGTCCACCTTACTGTTAATTCAGCCCTGTTGCTGATCTTGCTGTCCATCTCCAACATATGAACATCCAAAGAAGCCAACAGAAGAAGGCCATTTGGTCTATCAAGTCTGCTCATGTTGCAGGGTCCATAGCTTGAGCTACTGTCCCTGCCCCTCTCCTCACTCCTCCCATCCTCCCTACCCATGACCCTTACCCTCCCCTATACCTGTCCCAGCCTCTGTTGCTAGCTACTGTCTTCAATGAGATTGCCTCTTCTGGCAGCGATTCCAAGAGTCCACCACCCTCTGTGTAACAGAAGTGCTTCCTAATCTCCCTCAGAACCTCCCACCCTCCTGCTAGACTGTGCCCTTGTGTTATGGTTGCCACTCAGCTTAAAGAGACTCTCCTTATCAACTTTATTTATCCCTTTCAAGTACTTAAAGGTCCCAATCATGTCCCTCTGTATCTCCTGTCTTCCAGGGAGTACATGTTCAGTGCCCTCAACCTCTCCTTGTATGTCTTACCCTGCTGACCAGCTATCATCTTTGTAGCCCTCCTCTGGACCTTCTCCAGCAGGTTAATGTCCTTTTGAGATGTGGCACCAGTACTAAACTCCATTCTCTAGATGCAGCCTTACCAGTGACCTGTACAAGGCAGTATAACCTTCTCTCTCCTACTGCACATCTCTCTAGCTATGCATTCCAGCATCTTGTTTGCCCTTTGCTGCTGCTTTCTTTGCACTGTGTGGAATGCTTCAAGTCACTAGTGATCATCACTCCCAGGTCCTTCTCTCCACTGATGCAGACACTGACTCCACCCAGGTGTACTCAGCCCTAGGATTCTTGGCTCCAATATGCATAACTTTGCATTTCTTGGCATTGAAGTCAAGCTGCAGATCCTGACCACCTCCTTAGCTCCCTAGATCTTGACAGTGTTCAGCATTGGTTCCATTCAAATGTACTGTCCTTCAATGCCAAGAAAACTGTCTCCATGACCTTTAGCTCCCTTTTAGAGGCTGGACTGACTCTCCCAATCCTCTCCTTCCACACCCTTGATGATACTGTGCCTGCAGATGTCCCTCCTCTACATACCTTGGAGTCTGGCTGGACTGGCACCGACTGCTTGGCACACATTGATGCTATCCACCATAAATGTCACCCAAAGTTGGAGTGCTGTACAGAAACAAAGCCAGTATCCTTCTCCCTGCCTGCAGGGAGCTAGTCACAAAGATGATCCTATCTTCAACTACAGTGACATTGTCTACAGCACCGCCTCCCAGGGCCACCCTTGCCAGACTGGATCCCGTCTTTCTACTCTTTCTGCTGTTTGCCTTGGACTGCACCCCTCATACACACCGCTTCCTTTACTCCTCCCTCTCACTCCTTCTTTCTATACCAGATGCCTCATACACTGTGCCACTTTCTCCTCCAAATTCTGGTTTTGCACTCTCACCTTTTGTCTTCCTAGCCCCCTTCCTTCTAAGTCATCCCATCCAGGACACTGCTTTCTAGTGTCTCTCCCTCCTTCCTCAGGAAAACTTCTATAGGCCAAGCTACTTTCTCGTATCATTTTCCTATGATCTGGTCCTCACTCCCCATCTATCTGCTCAGCCTCACCCTTCTCTTCCTTAAGTCCTTTCTTTGTGACTTTGCCACCAACTCCTGCAACTGTTCCTGATCCCTGACTCTTGTATTCCCTCCTCTTATGTTATTATTGATTCCCTCTTGTACCTCTCCTGGCTATGAGCAACTACTCCTCTCTGTACTACTGTGCCTAAATCAGTTGATCTTATATGGTAAAATCATGATCCTGACCGCTCCTGCTCTGACTTGGGTAGCTCACACTACAGCAATCTGGTGGTGGTAATCGGTTATGTCTGGCATTGCTCTCTGCACTATATAGCGCTTGTATCTTAATTTGCATTATATTTCATCTTTATTTTATGTTGCCCTGAACATTCTGCCTGTAAATTGTGACTGCACACTGTCATTCATTTTGTTTTATTTCAGAGTATGTATTTTTATTGTACTTTTATTATTACTGCACCTTACATTATGTAGTTTCATTTGCACATCATGTACTGCATACCCCTCGTATGCATCTGAAATGACCTGTTACAAGCTCAGTACTGTGTGTCTTTTCTTGTGAATTTTTGAAATAAATACATACATAAATTAAAACTAGATATCTCATATAATTCCATTGTCTGACTGGTAACATAAGAAAGAGTTTCAATAAGCTGCCTTCCATTTTTATTCAAGCATATCCTTCTACTCCACCATTTGCCTGCATAGGTTCAACTCATACCCACATCCTCTACCAGATAGGCTGTGCCTCTGAGAACTATCCCCATCTGATTCATATCACACCTCCCATGCATTATCAACACAAAACAACATGAAGATGGCTGAAAATGGTAAAACAGACTTACCCTTCAAGATAGGAAGAAAAGTTGCAGTTCCAACAGTGCATAATATAGTAGCATAGAGTTCCTCCCTTGTAAGCAGAGTGAGAAAATATCAGTGCTCAGTGATTCACTGTTTACCAACCAACAAAAAAGGGAGGTGGCGGACCATCTTTTTTTCCTTTCATATAGCTGTTTGCTCTCCTTGCCACATATGCCTCACATCAGGTCCATACCCAGCAGCTCCCAACCCTGTCAGCTGCTCCCCACCATCGCACTGGTGAGAATCCACACAGAGAGGAGTCTGAGACACTGTGGGCAGTCACACTTGGCAACTGAGAGACATACTAGTTTTCTATGTTTGCTCTCTGCCAGACCCAGAGCTGTGGCATGCTGTCAGGTTTATGTGCATGGAGGTGCTCATGTGCTCCATAACCACAGCCTCCTTCCACCCTCCCGACGGTGTCATCCCCAGACCTCTGCTGCAACACTCAGCATCCACTGGGTGTCAGCCAACTGTGAGGAAGGGTGCCTCCACAGTCCAGGAGATGAGAGCAGCCCAGCAACCACTTCAGTCATCTTCCAGACTTCCCTTGCCAACCCCCAGCAGCCTGATCTCATTCTCAAGCCTCGGGTCATCAGCATGGTGCGAAGTGTGGTATCCAGCATCTCAGCCCTCAGTGCCACTTGGCCAGCTGAGCTGGAACCATTTTAATGTTCAAAATTCAAAACATTTGCTGGCCCAGTGGTGCTGAGGTGCTGGATGCCTTACCTCACACTACGCCAGTGACCCGTGTTCAGGAATGACCTCAGGTTGTCGGGTACCGGCACAGGGTTGGGAGGGGTAGAGCAGGATTGAACACTGGCTGTCCTCTCCCAGGAGGGGTCACCCACCTGTAGTCCCGCTGTTACCCAGATGGGGTCTGGTGACATATTCAGGTGTAGTCACGTGTGTGACAGGTAGGGTGGGGTGTCCTGTAGTCCTGCGGGCGTGTGTGTTCTCACACGCGCGCAATGCTGGGATGCACGGCCCGGGAACAAAAAAAGCAGAATAACATACAAACTACCTACAGAAAAAAATCAAAACATCTTTTCTTATAAGATCTTAAAAGATCATGAAGTCCCTTTTGTTGTACTGACGCATAAGGATAAAATACATAGTTTATTCATTATACAGTTCTCCAGTGTGTCTCTTTCTGCTTATATACTGTATGCAAGTCCATATACTTTTTATCTGTATATATTGTGTCTATCTTCCTTTCCTCTTCCAGCATGTTAACCCTCTCTTCTCTGCCGTCTTCTTTCACATTCCTTCTTAATCCACTCCAGTAGATAGTGCATCCCCTTCCTCTGGAATAGTAGCCACTTAATTTGCAGACTTGTCATTGTTCCTAACATATGTGCTGTGGTGAGTTATTATGACTGTTACTATTTGCTTTTAAAGAGCAGCTGACATCTTTAGAAAACTTTGAAAACATAATATTTAGAACAATTCAGCTTGAATTTCTTGTATCTTCTATAGATTTCTCCTTGCTCACATTAATTACTGAATAAATTGCCACAAAAATAAGATATTTGTCCCTAAAATTAATCTGCCTCTATAGCTTATTCCTGCTTGAAATCATAATGCTCTGTTGTGACATCACAGTCTTTCGCCATAGGAATAACTGTGATGTCACTAGCAGAGTACTGTAACATTTAGACTGGAAAGAAGCTAATAGGAGACAAGGAACCCTCAATGGATAACTGTCTTGTTTTCATCCACATGACCTCAGTATTAAATAATCAGGTAAGCAATACATAGATAATCAGAAATATAAGCTACCTTGTATCCAAATATTTTGTTTTCAAAGTTCTTTAAAAGACAATGGCTCTTTAAGCTAGTTGCATCTCTCAGTGGAATGGGTTCTGGAATCCATTGGCCATGATGAATCTGAGCTGCAAGTGTGATCTGTATTGCACTTGTTGTTATTATGTTTTGACTCAGCTGATAGCTGTAGAATTGAAAATGTATAAAAATGGAAAGTTTACTCTGGGGAGGGTTCAGCATGTATCAGACTGTTTGAGGGAGTTAAGGTGACATGTAAGCAGGGAACTTTATGTCAAGTATATTTCTCTGCCAACATTTTATTTGCTGCTGCTGGGTTAGTAACAGATCTCAAGCTTTCTGTTAAATTAGAGCCACAGCCTGGCTGGGAGATAATAAGGTGTACCTGATACCCTTTGTCATGGAGAGTAGCTGTGACCTGTTCAAAATATTTTAATTGGATCAGGTAAACATAAAATATGATCTGCTTGAATGTTAAGCCACCTTCTGTTCAGGCCTTCCACAAAATATATTTTTTCCTGAAATCTGTGAGGCCATATATAGCTAAATTGGCAGCGACGTATAGAAGCTTGAGATGAATTGTTTTTGCACCATGCCACATGATAAGACCAGTCAAGATAAATCTTGAGATATTTGTGGCAATAGCCACCAAGACATGCTTCTCAAACACTGTGGAGCGCTTTCCTGAGCTTCTCAAGCCCTCCGTGCCTTAACCAGTTTTAGGTTGTTCCTCCTAGAGGGATCTTCTTTCTCGCAGATTTCTTCATCAGGTAGTTAAGCTGAATAGTGTGTGTGTGTGGCAACTGTGTCAGTTAGTGGAGTCAGTGTGCCTTCCACTTTACTAACTCACTCTTCTAAATCCATTGCCTGTACAGTAAGAGCCTCAATTTTCTCATTTATACTGTGAACAGCTGACACCAGATAAACTGAGATGACTGGATTTGAATGTATGTCCAAATGCATTGAAAGCAGCTCTTCATGTAGGTCTTTCATCCAGCCATCCGAAACATTTGGAGCATTAGAGGGTATTTTATTGTAGATGCTGATTTCAACATTACTGGCAATGTCTTTGACATTTCTAAGAGCTTTGTCAACATCTATACCAGTGTTCTCAAATGTGCCAGAGTCCTGTATATTATTCTCCAAGATAGCCATACCTGCTTTCACCCTTGTCAGTTCATTCGCTTTTAGTTTAGTGCCATCCATTTTACCAGTGTCGCTGGCACCTTGTCTGGTTTTACCACAAGGATTATCATGACATTGTGGCTGGAAGCACAAGCTGTAGAGGCAGAGGTAAAAGGAGGATGCCTGCAGTTGTTTTGACGCTGGAGGATGTTTGTAATGATAACCATGGGCACTACTACTGCAAAGGTTGATGCCCAAGTGCTTTAGTTGGCTATAGCTGATTGACCTGAATGGATCTTCTGGGTTTTTTGCATTTTCCAACTGTAGCAGCTTAGAAATGTCTTTGGCTTTGTGTTCCTTTTAGACATTTTTATGGTCACTTGCAAAACATGTAAATATATTGCTATCAGTCTGAAGTATTAGGGACTTTTTGGGGCATGCCCCTCCTCCACCTTTCACAGTTTCAGACTACTGAATCTTCTCCCTAATTCTGCCCACTCTCCTCCTTTCTCTTCCTTTTCCGCTTTGAAGTCCTTGCCAAATCACAAAGTTGGAAAATACAAAGTAGATTTTTGTGTAACTCCTTATTCCTGTTTGAAACCTTACCCCTGCTTTTCATTCCACTTCTGGACTACTGTTTACTTCTTTCATATGTGCTGCTGTTTTGGTGCTTTGTTCACAGGAAATAACTGCAAAGTTGCACAGCACATATAATTTACATACCCACGATGCAGTGCCTGCAACTCATGGAATTACAGTGCAGCCCATTTAATGCACACCTGGTTTGACTCAGAAAATTGTGCACTTAAGTGGGCTGTGCATTCCTATTGGATAACAATACACCCATAGTATACTATTGCAGCCATAGGATAACCTTGTGGTTATTGGAATTCATTGTTTCTGTGCAAAGTGTATTGAACACAAATAAGTGCAGTTATTAAGGAATGTCATCTGTATTTAGATAGTAAGATAAATTCTAAAAGCAGTCTCAAATAATTTATGTAAAGTTACTTTAAAAATACGTTATAGTACATTTGGAGCCCTTTACCTGATCATCCCCAAACCTGTCAGCCAGTCATTTTTCTTGGCTTGGGCAAAAATGCCTGAGCTCCAGGTGATGTTAACTGAGGGAGCAGTGGATGTGGCAGCGGTCACTGAGACTTGGGCCACTGCAAGACATGACTGGGACCTGAACCTGGAGGGTTACACTATGTTCAGGAAGGACAGGGGGAGGAAGGGGAGGAGGGGTAGCTGTGATAGTCAAAAACTGCATTGGCATAGGGGAGTAGAGGAGGCGGAGGGAACCGTGGAGGCGATTTGGGTCACCTTGATAACAAGGGGGCAAGAGAGTAAAAATAGGAGTGGTGTATAGAACCCCTGCCCTGGTGGAGGAGCTGGAGGACAGTCTGGTGGCAGATGTTAGGAGACACTGCAGACTGGGCAGAGGAAAGGTGGTGGTGTTAGGGGACTTAAACATGCCAGGAACAGACTGGGAAACTATGACATTCTCTGTGACCAGGGAACAGAGGTTGTTGGATGTCTTTCAAGACGCTGCCCAACTCAGCAGGTGAGGGAACCACCAGGGAGGCATGGGTACTGGATGTGGTCCTGGCAGACAGTGACCAGATTGGGGGCCTGGAGGTAAGGGACCCATTGGCGGGGAGTGACCATGCCACGGTCTGGTTCTGCCTGGAACTAGGAGGGTAGAAGGCTGCACAAAGACGGAAGTAACCGACTTCAGGGGCGGATTTTAAGGAAATGGGAAGGATCCTTAAGGAGCATTTGGATGGGATTGGGTCAGACATGGACGCTGATAGTAGGTGGAAATCATCAGGAGAGGGGTGCGGGATGCTAGCAGCACCTGTGCAAGAGTAAGACTAAATGCGGTAGGGCCCAAAACTCTGTTGGTGGACCAGGGAGGTCCAGGAGGTGGAGGGAAAGAAAGCAGCCTATAAGAAATTCAAGTGCTCAAGGAGGAAAGGATCAAGGGAGCATGAGCTGATGGCTAGAAGGGCCACTAGAGGTGGTGAGGGCTGCAAGGCAAGGAAGGAGCAGAACCTAGCCAGGGAAATTAGGGAGAGGGAAAAGGGGTTCTTAGATACATTGGGGAAAGACGAAGGGTGAAGGGCAGATTAGCAGGATTAAATCAGGGGAGAGATGGGCACAAGACCCAGGGGGGCAGGCTGAGGTACTAAATGAGTACTTCACCTCAGTTTTCACCAGGGAAATGAGGATGCTGCATCATACATGGGAGGAGACAGAGATAATGAGGAGGGGGGACCCCACCGATCGGGCAGGTCTGGAGAGAGGGGGGCATCACTGGCAGGTGGGGAGGGCGCAGGAAGAAGAGGTACCAGAAGTGGAACTCACAGCAGAGAGAGTGAGGTAAGCCCTCAGCTCCCTTAAGACAGAGAAAGCACCGGGCCGGATAAATTACATCCGAGAGTGCTGAAGGAACTTGCAGATGTCCTGGCGAAACCCCTGGCAGAGCTTTCACCATATCTCTGAGGACAGGGTGGGTGCCCCAAGACTGGAAGGTGGCGCATGTAGTGCCTATCCACAAGGGGGATCAAGGGAGCTGGCAGGGAACTACAGGCCTGTCAGCCTGACATCGGTGGTGGGCAAGGTGATGGAGGGCATTGTCAAGGAGAGGCTAGGGGGACCTGGATAAGTCAGGGTGCCTGGACGATAGACAGCATGGATTCATCCCAGGGAAATCGTGTCAGACAAACCTGGTGGAGTTCTATGACTGGGTGACAAGTGCCTTGGACCTGGGTAGACCAGTGGATGTCCTCTTTCTAGACTTCAGCAAGGCATTTGACTCTGTTCCTCACGTGGGCCTGTTGGATAAGCTAGGAGAAATGGGGTGGAAACCAGATGATCAGATGGATAGGCAATTGGCTCCAGGACCGGACCCAGAGGGTCGGAGTTGGTGGATAGTCTCATCCCCAAGGAGGGTCATTAGTGGGTCCCACAGGATCAGTCCTGGGCCCCTTCTGTTCAACGCCTACGATCTGACATAAGGACAGGAATCAGGAGGAGATGGAGTCTCTTTGCAGATGACTCAAACTGGGGCGGTGGTGGATGGGGAGGAGGAGAGGTGTGGCCTGCAGGGGACCTGGAGGCTCTGGAAAGATGGTCTAGAAAGTGGAAGCTGAGGTTCAATGCAGGGAAATGCAAGGTACTCCACCTGGGGCCAGAAACCCAGGCCAAGTGTACACCCTGGGGAATACTACAAGTCTCAATGGCTGAGAGGGACCTGGGGGTGGTGGTGGATGTCAAGATGAACAACTCTGAGACTTGTAGGAGGGCAGCAGCCAAGGCCAACAGGATGCTGGATGCATCACTAGGGGATCACCTCCAGAAGGAGGGAAATGATACTCCTCTGTATAACTGCTTGGTGAGGCCGCACCTGGAGTACTATGTGGTATTGGAGGCCACACTTAAAGAGGGACATTAACCTCCTGGAGAGGGTCCAGAGGAGGGCAACCAAATATGATTTGGGGCTTGGGGACAGGACCTATGATGAGAGGCTCAAGAGCTAAATATGTACACATTGGAAGAGAGAAGGACTGGGGGATGATAGAGGTCTTCAGGTACATGAAGAGGGTAAATAGGGGAGGAACAGTCAGGGGGCTTCAAGGAAGGAGGAAGGGGCCACTAGAGGGCATGGGTGGAAGCTGGAGGGGGAAGATTCAGGGGAGAAAGGAGGAGGTGCTACTTCACTGAGAGGGTGGTGGAGCCATGGAATGCACCTACCTAGGGGGCTGGTGGAGGCAGAGACAGTGGAGGGGTTCAAGAGGGGTGGGACAGGTACAGGGAAGGGTTCAGGAAGCAAAATCCAATGCAGCAAGAATATCCGAACGGGAAGGTGAAGCCAGAGAAGGCGAGGGGACAGTAAGGTCAGTACCCAGGGTGGGGGCTGACTAACGAGCAGACACGAAAGACCGTTAGGGCCTATTCTGCTGGCATTTTAGTATGTTAGTATTTTTATGGGGCTGAAAAGGGTAGTTATGTTCTGCGTTGCTTTTGGTTCTTAACCACAAGTTGAGAAGGCAACTCTCAAAGCTGAAAACTGTTGTAAAGTCCCTTTCTCCCTAGTTGGTACAGACTGCTTAGTTATCTCCATGCAGAGTATGGCTTCAGCACTGGACACTGGTGAGTCTTTCTCAGTTTGTCCTTTGCTTGTCCACATTGCCATCATGCTGTGATTCCTCCTGCCCTTCTTAGCTTGCTCCATATGTCTGGTTTACTGACAGGTCCAATTGTGGTAATTTCATGGTCAGTAGCTACTGTAGGTATGACTCAAAATCGTGCTCGTGGGAAGATTAACAGGAAGTGTCTCTTCCTCCATCTCTACTGATTGCTCATCCTCAAGTGTGAAGCCAGCCTTTGCGTAGCAGTTTTGATAGTTTCCAGCTTTACAGCATGCCAAGCTGTCTCCAACATCTGTATGGTGTCTAGGATGGAGCTATCAGTCAGAGCTTTTATTGCCATTGATATGAAACAAAATCCACTCAACCATCTAACAGTTTAAAGAGAAAATCATTTAAGCTCACGGAGCTAAACAAAACCTAAAACAGATGACAAAATGAGTGTGTGTGGGGGAGAGGGTGAGTGTTATTTCCCTGTAATGATATTTAACATTTCAAATTACACCCATACCAAAGGTTTATATCAGTGCTGGTAGGGCAGAAATTGAAGTTTAATGTATGACAGCAGGATATTTGGGTAAGCCTACAATTGTCAAGGAAAAGTGCAATTTTTAAACACCTTTTATGTGGATGTTTGGCCTTTTAATCAGTCTGAAAGAATATCTGCAGTCCTCCAAGCATTAGGGTTTGCTTTGTAATCAACATGTGGGTCAGATATCAAGAGACTGGCAAAACAATGTGGGCTCTTTGACCTGACAATTACAAGCAGCTTCATGAGATCAGACCCATCCATGTTATAGTACAGTAACACCGATATGCTCTTGAGTCATTTTCCACCACAGGACACAGAAGATTTAAAAGTCAATGTTCCCTAGTGTTGCTGTAAAATACAGCCCTCTCTCAGTGCAGTTACACTCTACATCTGGTGAAAAGTCAATCAAGATTTGTGACAAAACACTGGTGAGCCACTGATCAGCTGAGTCTGTGTCTGCATTTTTCTTTTAGCATAGTAGCCAACTATTTGAACTTCTGAAGGAAGGGGCCACTAACAGGAGCATCCAGAGTTCTACTTGCTGTAAACCATCTCAGTAAAGCAGTCTCTACAGTTTTACGCTTACCGCCCGCTTCTTCCAGTCTTGGTTTTCTGGTTTCCCATTCAGCAAGAATTTTTCTTTGTTTTCTTTTAGCATAGTAGCAAGGTAATAGACCTTCTGATGTAGAAGGGGCCACTAACAGGAGCATCCAGAGGTCTACTTGCTGTAAACCATCTCAGTAATGCAGTCCTTACAGTTTCACATTTACTGGCCCACTTTCTCTTCGGTCTTCATTTTCTCTCGTCTCCCATTCAGCAAAAATGTTTTCTTTGTTTGCCAATTCAGGACACTGTAACAACATCAATACGATGATATTTGGCAACATCAATTCTCCTGCTGTCTGGCTCCAGCAGGTGCTGTAATAAAGTTACTTTCTCCCTCAGAGACAGAGGGACAGATTCTAAGCTCATGAAAATCCTGCAACTGCTGGAAAAACGCGATGCAAGTGGGTTGCCACTTGTGGAACTGCATTCTCTCCACAGCTACGATATTTTTAAAAGTGGAGCTGGTTTCGACTGACTGTATGATTTATGGCAGCTTGTGGGGAGTTTTCCCCACAGCTGTGGGAGAATGTTACCACTGGTGGGACTAGACGACATCTCCCACAACTGTGGTAGGCTGAGAATACCAGTCTCCACAGCTGCAGAGATTTTGGTCTGCAACTGAGTTGTGGTGTGTGACTTAGTCTCAAATTGGTTTGAGAATCTGACCCTGAGTCACCTTCTTCCTCTCCATTCTGACTAGCACTGAAACATGATCCTGAGAAACTGCCAGTTATATAGTAGATCAACTAATACCTCTTGAGGTGCAAGGTCAAGTGTGAATGTGCATTTAAGTACTGAATGAGCACACTTGAGGATGATGAAAAATGTGAACTTAGGCAGGATTTGCACTTGGACAATGTGATCTTGGGACACTGTGACCTTTTGATACATTTTCAGTGTCCCTTTACTGGTTGTGCCTGTTAACAGAGCTCCACCAAGTACTGGCTGACATACTGCTTGATATTTAATACATATAATCAGTAGTTTTGATGAAAATATATTTAAATGCCCCAACCTCACTTGCTGTAGTCCACCACTTCCATGCATCTCTGACATTGTTATGGCACTGAATCACACTGAGCTCATGCATTTGTTTAAACAGATTAAGTAAATATCTGGCTGTGTTCTATGCTTTGAGCTAAGTTCAGCAATATACTGTAAGTCTGTTTACAAAACAAGGATTATTACATACTGAAATTGTTGTTTGAAAAGTAAAATGGACTGGTGTATGTGAAGAAGCAGGATCATACAGTATGTGAGGAGAAGGATCATAACCCAGGTTAATGGCATATGTATATTTCTTAGTTAGTCTGATGTGAAAACATTGTTTTAAGTGTAATGCTGTTTGAAGCAGGATTTAAAATAAAGAGAGAACACCGTAAAATGCTTGGAAGTAAAGAAAACTTGAAAATTGTTCTGTTTAAAAACTGACAGCAAAATGTTGCATGAAAATATTATAGTGGCTGTTTTTAAATTTTAAACAGATCTCTAATAGGTTGTTAGGAAACAGGACTAAGTAGTTGATTATTTTGTTTGGGTTGTTAATAAACATTAATAAACATGGCATACCCAAAAGAAAACTAAATGGGAGTTGACTCTTCTAAGTGCAAAATAAACATTACATTTGCAATAAGGCAATATGTATATATATATATATAAAATAGTGCCACGGTAGTGGTACTATATAGTTATGGTTGAGTAAGCACTTTAATGTTAAACCTCCAATTTTGCACCTTAATAACTTTGCCACCGTACTACAGATTTGCTTGAAATTTTGCATGCATAGTCTGGTACCATAGATCTCTGGATCTAGTAAGTTGCGTTATGGTTGGATGTACAGTTGCAGAGCTGCAGGATGCCAAAAAATGTAAGCAAATAGACTTTTGCACATTCTTTGCTCACGCCTCAGCTTGCATGGTTTGTCCATTTGTCTGAAATCTTCAGGAAGATGCAGTTTGGATCACCAATGTACCTTTTAAAGATTTGGTGTAAAATATTAAACTGTTCAAAAGTTATTCAAAAACAATTTCCCTTTATAGTCAATGGGGGGCCATGTGCTCCACAGACAAATAAGAATATGATTATACTCTCTCAAATGATAAGGAAATAAATTGCAAAACCTGGTTAATGCATCAGTTAGGTTGCAGTGACACAAGGAAATGTGGCATTAGGGTTTCCAACCCTAAGACCCCACCCCATCCTTCACACACCAACAGGCATCAGGGTGTGCCTTGGGGCCATCAGCTCCATTCTCAATCCCATGGGGGGTGGTGAGGTAGTAATAACACCACATTTCCAAGCTTTGTTGTTGTGCAATGAATCTTAACTGATGCATTAATGGAGTTTTTGCCATGAATTTCCTTCTTTTGAGAAAGTGTAATATAACAGGTAAGTGGTATGTGTTAGTGAGAGTGCAGGCCAAGATAACACATAACTCATGGAGCCATACAGCAGCCCTACAGGGCAAGGAACCCTTGTAACACTAAGTTGTTAATACATCAGCAACCGTAGCAGTTAGGAAACAAATTTCAGTGTTGTAATCATGACAGTGAGTACTTCATGCAAGATATGGGCACCAAAATATGCTGAAAAGGCACCCTTGGAACCCTTGTGACACTAATGCGCCAATATTTCCGTAACTGTAGCAAGTAGGAAAAAAATTCACTACTGGTGTAATCTATGATTTCAAACTTGTTTCTCAGGTTAGATCACCTAAAGGTGATCTAAGCTGTAGTTAACAAAAAACTCCGATCTTGCTTCATTTTAAGATAATGGCACCGAAAGGCATCACGGATATCACAGTGTTATCCTATGGGACATTTCTCAACTTTGGAACACTGTAACTTTGGGCCAGTTGAATGTTTTGGCACCAAACCACCAAAAGGTACATTTGTGGAACCAGGGCTTGCCACCCTGCAAATTTCAGCCTAAGAGCCCCAACATTCCATGTCACAGGTGTGAAACACATTTTGGCCAGGATTTGAAAATGACAGCTGTGACATACATGAGGTGAGGTAATAAGAAGGCTATGCTGAAAATTTGGAGTCAAAATATTGGATTTTTTAAGCTATGAGCATGCATAGTGAAATTGCAACACATGGTCATAACTTTGTCATTTTGCATATTTTGACTCTCAAATTTTCAACATTGTCTTCTTATGACACTACCTTATGAACTATATGACTATCATTATGCAAATCCCACCCAAATGAATTGAGTTACATAATGAGAGTCATATGGTTCATGAACTGGGTCCCCAAATGGCTATGTTGAAAATGTGGTGCCAAAATGTCACAAAATGGATGAGTTATGAATAAAAGTCGAAACCTCAATTGAAATATATTGAATCACATTTACCTTAGTTTCTCACATTGCAGTTGCCGGTTCCAACAGCAAGACATGTCTTCAATCAGAGACTGGATCTCAAACCTGAGACCTGTTCAGATGAAGTGAGGTGTGTGAGGATGTACTGGGGGGTTTGGAGTAGTGGGTTCTGAGTGGGAGGTGGGCATGGTGGGGGTCAGATCAGCGAGGGCAGTCATTCTTTTTCAGGTATACTTAGGCTTCATTAGCAGTTGAGGAGTACCACTAGACACCAGAGAAATGTGCTCTCAGGTCGCCTCCTGTAAAAGCTACCAGCTTAGTGTGCTATACCTGGTTAGACAACTAAATAAAAAAAAATAAAATAAAAAATGACATAAGAATGAAGATAGAGATCAGAGGGTGGGTGGTGCTACTAGACACCAGGAAAATGACATAGGAATGGGAATAGGGATCGGAGGGTGGGCAGTGGCACTAGACACCATAAAAACAAATAAAGACTGAGAGTGGGGATTGGAGGGTGTGAGTACCACTAGACACCAGGGAAAAGGCTGTCTCATAGCTCAGTCTGCAGCCAGCAGCACAAGTTCAGCTACAGCTGTAGAAATCAAAAATTCCTGCTGTTCTTGTACAGAGAATGCAGAGAAGCTTCCTCTCACTAAGATGAGTACCCAGGATTTTGGGTGCCCAGTAAATGTAGTTCTGGCCATAATGTCAAAAACAAACATCAAAATCTAACTAAACGTCTCCCATTTAGCTAGGTTCTGATGTTTGTTTTAAAAATCCTAGCACTTTTGTGTATTTTCCATGTTTGTCAGGTCGAGAAAAAATTAACAAGATGGCGGTTAGCACAGCTTATAAAATGTTAGGTGCCCTGCCAGTTCAGTGGCATGAAAGCAAAATCAGCATTACGGCATTACATTTTTACTTTTGCCACAGAACGTTATCTGAAAACCCTAATGCGCATGCGCTGGTAGGAAAACACTACAATTTAAGGCCCAATAACTCTGGAACCCTTTGATATTTTTTCACTAGATCTGCCAAAGGCATTGCTTTGGGACATGACACATGTCCCCTGCAAGTTTGGGAAAACATTTCTTTCCACGTGAGGCTATAGGTGAGAGCAAAAAAAAAACAACAATTTTAAGTATAGGAAAAAGTAATTTATTTTCAAAAATGACACATACGGATCTCAGAAACTGTACAAGTTGCCATCACAAAATGTTCACACATCCACACCTTGCCTGCTAGACAACGCATACAAGATTTCAGCTCATTTCACAAAGAGAGCCAAAGATATTAATGTGCAAAATTTGGGGTTTAACATTAAACAGGCAACTCAACCTAACTATAGGGCACTCACCGCCCTCTATAATATATATAAATTGCAAAAACTGCATTAATGCTCTAGTTAGGGATAAGGCCTCAAAAGTGGGGAATGGCTGGCATTAGGGTTTTCAAAGCTAACACCCCACTCCCACACTGCTCTCACCAACAGACTTTGGGGTGTGTCTAGGGTCATCAGCCCTAATGCTCACCCGTTCCATAAGTAAATGAGCTGAGATGGGTACAGTATAGAAGAATGGGTGAGCGTTTGGGCTGATGACCTTGGCTTTATCCCTAAGTAGAGCATTAACACATTTTTTGCTATTTATTTCTTACTTTTGAGATAGTATTATCTATCCTTATTTGCCGAGGAGCACAGGGCCCACCAGGCCCTGAGCCCCATCCCTCTATAAATGCATACAGTATATGTATGTAGCTGTAGAGGCACAGGGCCCTCTGGGCCATGCGCTTCCATTTATAGGACAACAGTGACCAAATTGTCAGCATAGCCATAATATTACCCCACCTCATGTACCCAGTACAGAACATTTTTGAATCCCTGCAAAACATAATTCTGTGCAACTGTAATGCCATTCTGCACCACTTGTATGCCTTTCTGTGAACACCAGTCAGAAGACACATTTAGAGCCTACCTTGTCTGTTTATGAGTGGTCTATTCATTTCTTTGCAGCTCTGTTTTTACAATTTCTGCTTCACTTTGGTTTAAATGTCTGTTTTGTGAAAGCTTTCTTTTCTTTTGTACCCTGTTGATGTTCCAGGAATTGCAGTACTGTCTGAATGATTTAATTCAGCCAATACAGGAATTGCCAAGTCAAGCACGGCTGACATTGTCACTTTCAAATGTGGAAGCCTTAGATTCATTGACATTTACAGTCTTTGTAGGAGGATTCAGAGTGTTAATGAGAACTGTAATGTCTGCGATTTCACCTGACACCCCACACTGTTTTCTATTTCAGGTACCTCTTCTGTTTCAATCACTGACAACTGCTCCTGGCTTGTGACACTACATCTTCACTACGCCTGTGAGCGTGACAGGATTGTCATTTTCAGCGCCGTGACTAGATCGCTGCAGACGGCATCGACAACAGGTACATTCATTTAATTTTCGCCCTCCGATATGCTGTCAGTTAGCAACCGGAATATTGAATCCAATTCATCATTGTTTATTAGTTGAAAACTGCTTTTCCTGACCATGAATTTTACGAGGGTTGCCAACAGGTTCTTGTGGAGATTTTAAATGGCAGCTCGGGGTCAGTTTGACAGCAGGTAGCGATACATTGTGTTTGAGCATTCTTATAGGTTGGTTGGCTGGCACTTTTGTGGTGATAATACAGGAATTTACAACTATGCCAGGGTGTCAGCCAGCCAATGAGGAGCTCTTATTTTTTAGCCGTTGTATAAATTGATTTATACCCATCATTTGTAATGTTTGCAGTGTTTTACTTTGTTTTACCTTAAAATTGCCTTTCTTTTCATTGGACGTTCTCTATCTGGCCCATTGTTCTCGCATTCCATTTCCAAATTCTTTTTTTTTTTTAGCTTCTTTATTTATCTCGCATACTACTCAGTACTCAGCTGGGGTGGTCCATATGGTCCCCTAGTCTGGTCTACTGGTGGCTCCTGCATTGGGGCCGCGTACCTGAGCTTTGACCTCCTTCCATCTCCCTCTCTAAGGCCACATCGCATTAAGAAGACCAAGGGGTCAGGCCAGAGGGAGCTCCTGAGTGTCAGTCCAGCTGCCACTGCTTAGCTCTACATGGAGATGGCTTTATGGCAGGGCAGCTAGCATGTCCTGGATTCAGACATGACTATGTTTGGATACTAGTTGAGCAATCCCAAGCTCCCACTAGCTCAGGAGAGTATCGGTAGCTGTCCACACAGGCGGTCACTATGCCCTTCATCATCAGGGCTGGTGTTAGGCACCCGCCAACCCCGCAGCTGCTGGAGGCCCCCAGATACCAGCAGTTTGCCCCAGCACAGTCATCAGTAGCAAACCATTACCAGCAGCATATTTTGTGTCTGTCCAACTCCCGCTCAGATCATCACAGCAGAACAGCTATTTATTTTCTCCCAGGTCCTTCCCGATCAACATAGTTGACCAAAATACATATATAGCCTGGTGAGCCCTGTGTATCTTTATTACTCCTTCCTTCATCATGCCCTCTCTGGCTCCCCATCAACATGCGATGTGATGTTCCAGACACACGGCTATTCTGATCTGGACCTGTTGCCCTTTCATGCGGGTAATGTTTACGTTTGCGACTGCTGGCTGCATGATTTCCCGAAGTTAATGCATGCAGCCATGCAGTCCATGCCACATCCCATCTTCAACGCTGGCAGCTTTGTTTGACGTTCTCACACATTCCCCTATTGTGTTGCACAGTATGTGCCGACATGGGAGGAGAAGGTGCTGTACTAGAACCAATCACAGGGCTCCAGTAGGTCCATTTCTGTTTATCACACCTCCTCCCTCAGACCTGAACATTTCTGTCCCCCACAGGTATCTGCAGCATAAATATAAGCCATCCTGTGGCCTTGGAACCACATACAGCTGAGGACCAGTTCCAGAGCCCCTGAGAGAATTGCAATTCTAGCCGCTACCCTGAGACTTAAGAGAAGTTGAACCAGCTAGCAGAGAGAGTACCACCACCAATCACCCACTGCAACCAGCCCAGAAGGAGCTAGATATGTTCCAGACCCTCTGATACAGACCTGCTGCTGCTGCTAGTGCTGCTGTAACTCATTTTTTTAAATAAAAGAGACAAAACCTAAGCACTAGGCAGCCAGAAGCAGCAAGCAATCACTGAGCATTGCCAGTCCATGCAGAGTGCCCAGAGGAGACAGAGTGACCCAGAGAGGATTATCTACAGTTGGAAACCAGCACCTTGCCTGCCTTCATTTTCTTTTAGGTAGGTATTACCAAGATGGGATGGGATATGTGATGTCTGGACCATATAACTTGGACTAAAAGTAAAATAAATGTACTAGTAGTGTGGATGTCTGGAGAGAAGATGTCATAGGTAGAGAGAAGCAGGGTAAAACAAATTTTCAGCAGCTGGAGCTGGAGGAGCCTTTTTGAAATTATATTATTTCTAGACAGTATTGCTATTTAGGTCATTAATTATTTCTGTCGGAGTCTGACACATTGTGCAGTAGTCGGAGGGGCAGTTAAGGAAGGGTTTTTACCATTTAGTTTTATAAATTATTTAACATAAATTATATGTAGGATGATTATGGGAGGGGCCGGGGCTGTCCGTGTGGGGTGGGGGCGGCCAGGTTGGGGGGTTGTCTGTGGGGCCCTAGTCATCGAGTTTGCTGGAGGCCCCAAAGTCCTAAAACCATTCTTGTACATTATGTCGCTTTGAAACCTTAAAGTACACAATCAGTGCAGGAAATGGAGAAACAGGCAATCAGTGGTTGCCATCCTCATGGCTGGGCATCCTGGACATAACAACGGAAATGGAACGACAGCATTAGGTGTAGTCAGCTGCACCATAAGCTTAATGATGAACTGGAATTGCTGAGAGAAGACAGGAGGATTATGGATCTCAGCAAGAAGCTGAGTTTGGGGAGTTGGCCAAGCAGAGACCAGCCTGATCTCAGGATTTGGGAGGTAGCAAGGGACCCCAGAAGGAAACCTCATTCAGCTGTGAAAGAGGAGCTGAAAACTCATATAGCTCTGAAAGAGGAGTTGGAACCTCATAGAAAGATAAAACAGAGAATTTGATGGCAGAAAAGGGACTGTTTAGCCCACCTAGCCTGTCCAGATACTACTCTACCTTATTTGTCTCTGCAGACTCTATTTGGTTGCTGTCAACCCTCCCACATCCCTGCATCCTATCTGATATACCCCTATGTCTATTCCATGCATGCTTGAAGCCCCACTGTTTTATCCTCCACCACTTCTTTTTAATTGATTATGCTTTATTAAGATTATAACAACAAACAGTACATCAAATAATAGATTAAAAGCAAAAAACCCATAAGCACAACAAACATACAACACTCAAGCCCACCCACCATAGCCTCCACCACTTCTGCCAACAATCTATTCCATGTATCCATTACCCTTTCAGTGAAGAAATATTTCACAGCTCACTCTTGAATTTCATCCTTCTAGCTTCATTGCATGCCCTTGATCCTGGTGCTTGTACTGATTTTAAGGAGACCCTTTGAGGTACATTTTCTTCTAGCTTAGGGTGTACATGTTGAGATCCCCAATCTCTTGCATAGGGCTTCTCATGCAAACCATGCATCATTTTGTTGCCCTCCTCTGGACCACTTCTACTGTGCCTATGTCCTTTCTCAGATGTGGGGACTGTTTTCAAAGGGTTGTGGACACTGCACAGGACATGTGACCAAGAGTATGTTGCAAGTGGTGACTTGCGGCAAACCTGTGCCACAGCACAATTTTGAAAAATTATGCAGCAACCCCCTGCCACAAGTCTCTTGCAGTGATGCAGCACAGTTCCACCGTTCTCAGCCTCTGTAACTTCGCGCCTGCGGGGAGCCACAGTTTACAGGGCGATGCCACAGTTGTGGTGAAACATGCCATAAATTGAGGGCATTATTGCAGCCTGTGTCAGGGTTCTAAAACTGGATGCAAGTTGCATTGAACCCTTGGATGGGGCTGGGTTGTAAGCCCTGCATCCCCATTTGAAAATCGGGCCCATGGTGTCCAAAACTGAACAGAGTACTCCAGGTGTGGTTATGCCAGTGAGTAATATAATGGAAAACCATCTCCCTCCTCCTGCCAGAGATACCCTTCCTATACAACCCAAATTTCACTGGCTTTACCCATTATTTTGTCACACTGCCCTGTCGCTTTGAAATCCTCTGATATCATAACCCAGAGCATTTCTTGCTTACTGTCTGTTAATACACCTCCCCATCTTATACTTAGCGTCAGTGTTTTTATGTCCTATGTGCATTATCTTGCACTTTTGGCAAGATGTGCTCTCCTACCTGTGTTATATTCCCATTTTCTTCTTTCTGTCCCTGTTACTTTCATTCTGCATATCTGCTTTAGGGCATTTCGCTACTATGGTCTTTACTCCCAATGCTTTCCTCCCTAACACTTTATCATCCGGAGGAGAAGTTTTTACCTCCTTTGGTCTCAATGCCATCAAGGACTGTGGCCCCTTACTAGAAAGATGCACCTTAGTTAGGCCCATATCCTTCCAGGTTGGTCCCCAGTCCTGATGTATCCAAAACCTTTCTCCATGCACCATGCCTTCAACCATTTATTAAAAGCCACGTTGTAGAGTTTCCTTGCCTCTCCACAGCCATACACAGGTAGCACTTTGGAAAAAGCCACCATACATGCTGCCTTCAAGCACCCAGTCCCTGGAGTTCCCTTTACTACTTCTACCTTCTCATGTGCTATCTCATTGGTCCCAATACAGACAGTGACATTCAGCTCCTCCCAGCTTCCCGCTGCCTTAGGCATCCTCAAGATCAACTCTCCTCTGTCATAGTCAGTATGCTTTGTGCATCTCTTGCCATATCTATTGCATGCATTATCTTTGACCTGTTGTGACACACTGATTTTGGGCTGTATCATGCTTTTGCACTGTTTCCCACTGTTGTTTTATTCCATGTTTATTGATCCTTGCTTGTTCATTTTGACTATGTGATAGGGCACATATTATGTCTTTTGTTCTTCTTCTTCTACTGTTTTGTTATGCTGTGGCATTGCTGTGTTTTGTAATTTCAGTTGTCTTTGTAACCTCCTGGGTCATGCCTGAAAATAGGCATTTTCTTGCCTAGTGCATCTACCTGGTCAACAGAAATGAACTAAATAAATAAATAGCCAAACCACCCTCAAGCATCCCTCACCTCCCTATGTTTTCCCCACCAGCTCCAAAGTCTATCCTTTTCACAACTAAGTCCCCATCAGCAGCTGCTTCCTCTTTGGCTGGGGATTCCCTCCTTCTTTGGTTCTCCACTTCAGAGAACTCCCACTTCCTCCCTTTCCACTGTGATGGGCACCTCTTCTTGGTTGCCCTTTCCACCAGTAAGGTGAATTTGTTATGCTGTTGTTTAGGTGCAGGAGCATGCACTTCTCTTCCCCAACCCTCCTGAGCCCCCATGGTTTGTCCAGTCTGCCTCTGTCTAGGCAGCCTCTGGGGCAGTGGAGGTGGACTTGATAGCTCCTGGGTGGTTCAGAAGGTCCACGGCACCCTTGCCAGTTCAGACGAGTTCAGCAACCTGTGCCTGCAGCAGAGGCTGAGTACACACAGGGCATGGACTTGACAGGGATAACGGGTGATCATGAAGACGCCTAGGGCTGCATTGTCGAAAAATCATTCTCAATGATGTACACACCCAGCGCACAGCAAAAGTGCACCGGGACTTGTTTTTTGTTTATGCAGGGGTTGTACCACTGCACCCCTACTAAAGGATTCTCAATTCCAGGGGGCATGTCAGGGGTACAAAACTGGATAAAAAATTTCACAGCCTGGTGCAACAAAATGAATGCACACCCGAACCCAAACCTGGCACTCTTGGAACTGTAGCCTGCCAGCCACTCACCATGACATGGGGCTAGCTGCGCAGCCCACCACCTTTCCCACCTCACAAATCTCTCGACTCCGTCCATCACTTGGTGTGCTTGCTCTGCCCCACACACATGTACATATAACAACATACTGTCACTATATTCATGGACCTCCTCCATCCAGTCAGCCTCCCTGCCGGTAGCCCTGTGGACAGGCGCCGCAATTAGGTCACCTTTCACCGAAAGCAGCTCAGTCACCGGTCGTCATTGTCATGGGCTACCTGGGCAGCACCTCAGTCTCCAGAGGTTTTCCCTAAAGACTGCTGCACCACATCCATTGCACTGCACCACTCTCATGTTCCTTACCTTCTTTTGCTTGATGTCTTTGCAAGTTTGGTTTACTCTAGACAGGGTGTCTCCTGCTTACCCTGTAATAACCCACTTTCTTGTTCCTCTTTGTCAGATCCTGCATTACACCTTTAATTCTGACCTTCCACTGTTGGTCACTTTACCTGGCAAGCTTTCAGCCTACCCCACTTGTTATCCACACTCCAACTAATTAGTGAATCCTTGGTACACTTTATTACATCACATTAAGTAACAGTAATTATCTTCCTTTATTTAGTGTCCCTGTAAGTTTGTTTTACCTATGTACCCCTTCCTACTCCCACATTACTAGATGTAAATTTGTTTTACCTCATATACCTTTCCTCCTCCCATATTGCTGCTACTTCACCCCTTTTCTTCTGTGAAACTATTTCATGACCTTCCACTATAGATAGATGTCGCCTGCTTTCTCTGTATTTACCCTCTTACCTATTCCAGTCTTTGTTCGATCCTACATAAACTTTAATTCTCACATCCCTGTTCTATTCACTTTACCCGGAGGCTTTGGGCCTCTTCACGTATTTGCTATCCCTGTGTTTCTCTCTAAGTAGAGACTCCTAGATAAAGCTACAGTATCGTAGTACATTATAATAATTATTAACAACTTTCACACAATATTGTTTATTTGCTTAACAGACTAGTACTCTAGAAGAAAAGGTTCTGTTTGCAGGTGTGACATAATAAAACATAACAGATCACAAAACAATAAGACAAGACACAAGACTTAGTATCAACATATCCACAATATTTCTCAGTTTACCATACTGTATGTAAGACAGTGATTTTGAATTACTACTTCTTGCCAATTAAAGTTACTTAATGCACCCAGTGTTAATGCATAATTATATAGTCAGAATAGAAACATAGAAACATAGAATTTGATGGCAGATAAGGACCGCTTGGCCCACCCAGTCTGCCCATTTCCCTACCTAATGGATAAGCTGCAGCTCCTAGTTAACCAGCAGCCTTCTTCTTCTACCCCCACCCCCTAGAATTGCCTTATGACTGTCCATGCAGCAGATTCCACCACTGTTTTTGACTCACAACCTCCTCCAGAAGGCCGTTCCATGCATCCACAACCCTCTCTGTGAAAAAATACTTCTTAAATTACCTCTGAGCTGCCCCATCTTCAAATTGTGCCTCTGTTCTTGCACACCTCTTTTTTTTGAAAGATGCTACCTCTTTGACTTTGTTGATTCCCTTGAGGTACTTGAAAGTTTCTATCATGTCCCCCTCTCCCTCCTTTCCTCGATGCTATACATATTAAGCTCCTTAAGTCTCTCTTCATATGTCTTCCGGTGCAGACCCTGCACCATTTTAGTTGCCTCTCCTCTGGACAGATTCCATCCTGTCTATGTCTTTGTGGAGACTGGGTCTCCAGAACTGCATGCAGTACTCAGATGGGGTCTCACCAGCTGTCTGTACAGAGGATAATAACTTCCTGTTTTCTACTGGTGATGCCTCTCCTTTGCATCCCAGTATCCCCCAGCCCTCCTTGCTGCCCTCTCACATTGCTTGCCCACCTTTAGGTCATCTGATATGACTACCCCAGGTCCCTTTCCATTTTTTATTGTTAGTATCTCACCCCCATTGTGTACTCTTCCCTGGGTTTTGTTTCCCAGGTGCATTCCTTGCACTTCTTAGCATTGAATCTAAGCTGCCATACATTTGACCATTCCTCTAACCTTACCAGTCCCTTCTCATCCTTTCCACCCCACCTTGTGCATCAACTCTGTTGCAGATCTTTGTGTCATCTGCAAAGAGACATACTTTCCTTCAGTCCCTCTGCAATGTGGCTTATAAAGACATTGAAGAGGCCAGTCCTAATACTGAACCCTGCGGTGCCCACTAGTAACCCCTTTCTTCAGAGTGGACTCCATTTACTATTACTCTCTGTGTCTTATTCTCCAGACAATTCCTTACCCAGGCTGTCATCTTGGGACCCACTCCCAGGCTGGCTAACTTGTATATTAATCTTTGTGTGGGACTGTGTCAAATGCCTTGCTAAAGTCTAGGTAGGCCATGTCCACAGCCCTCCTGATCTACTTTTGGTCACCCAGTCAAAGAAATCTATCAGATTTGTCTGGCATGACCTTCCCACTGTGAATCCATGCTGCCTTGGGTCCTGTGCCCTCTGGCCTAGATACTCAACAATTCTTTCCTTCAGAAGTGATTCCATCATTTTCCCTACCACTGAGGTTAAACTAACAGGTCTATAGTTTCGCTTCTGCCTTGCTCCCACTTTTGTGAAGGAATCACATCTGCCCTCCTCCAGTCCTCAGGTACCACCCCATCCTCCCATGATTTGTTAAAGAGGGTAGTCAGTGGTGTCACTAGTTCTACCCTTAGTTCTTTTAGAATTCTGGGATGAATCCCATCAGGCCCCATTGCTTTGTCCACCTTCAGTTTTAAGAGTTCTTTCAGAACCCTTTCTTCTATAAATGGGCTGGTATCAACTTCTGTATCCAGAGTGTTTCTACTGCTTGTTTTAGGTACCTCTCTCATTTGTAAATACTGAGCAAAAATATTTGTTTAGTATCTCTGCCTTTTCACAGTCACCCTCTGCCCACCCTCCTCCCTTTATTAAGCCTCACTATCCCTCCTTGGTCTTCCTTCACTCCCTGATGTACCTATAAAGGTTTTATCCCCTTCTTAACTAAGTTGGCTATCTTTTCCTCAGTTTGGGCCTTTGCTGTTCTGACTGCCTTCCCAGCTTCCTTTTGCTTTAACTGATACAGTTCTCTGTCCTGCTCTTTCTGTGATTCCTTGTACTTCCTGAATGCTTTCTTTTCTCTTGAACCTTCACTGCCACTTCCTTTGGAGAACCATAGTGGTTTCTTACATCATTTGTTTTGTTTATTTGCTTCACACAAGGCTTGTTACCTCTGTGATGGCAGTTTTATTATTCCCCATTGTTCTTCCCACCTCCTTCCTGCCCATTTGCCAGTGCATTCCTTAGGCACTCACCCATTTGGCAAAGTCAGCCTCCTAAAGTCCAGTACTTTTACTTTGTATGGCTTGACTCTATGTTGTGTTTATTGTGAACCATACTCATCGATGGTCGCTAGTTCCCAGATGGCTACCCACTTCTACATCTGTGATCTCTCTTCATCTCCATTTGAGAGAACCAGGTCTAAGATTGCTCCCTTTTGAGTTGGCTCCAATACTAGTTGTCTAAGGCATGCCTCTGTAGGGCATCTAGAATAACCCCACTCTCTCAGTGGCTGCTGCAACTGCACTCCAGTTAACATCTGGCATATTCAGATCACCCATCAGCAATATCTCCCTTTTCTGCCATTCTAAGTATACTTTCTATCATTCCATGTCCATTTCCTCCCCTGAGAAGGGTTCATATCTAACCCCTGTGCGGATTGTGGTGCCATTGCCAGTCTCCAAATTTACCACAGTGCTTCTTCTTCCCTGTTTTCCTTTTGTTCTGTTGCTTTGATTCCTTCCTTATGCAAAGAGCTACTCCTCCTCCTCCTCTTTACCCTCCCTGTCCCTCCTGTAGATGGTGTATCCTGGTATGTTTACATCCCAGTCATGGTTTTGTGTGTACCATGTTTCTGTGACTGCCACGATATCCAGATGTTCCTCCTCCATCAAGGCCACTAATTCAGGAAGCTTGTTACTCAGACTACGGGCACTGGTAGTCATTGCTCTCCATTTTTTGATGGCTTTCCTTCTGTTGCAGCATCACCCACTGACCTGTCTACCTCGGTCTTTTTCCTCATTTAGTACCCTGTTTTTGTAGGAGAGGCTGGATTTTCCTGCTGCTTATCAGTGCTTTCCCTTGACTAGTTTAAAAGCTTGCCAATGAAGCATTTAAACCGATTGCTCAAAAGACTTGTTACCTTCCTGGACAGATGCAGACCATCCTGCCAGTATAGGCTGGTGTCCCTCCAGGTGGAACCTCAGTCCCCAATGAAGCCAAACCCTGTGCTCCACACCATTTTTTCAACCATTCATTAAACTGCATGGTGCAAAGTACCTCGCCTCACTCATGCCATTGACAGGCAGCACCTCTGAGAAGGATACTGTATGTGCTGCTTGTCTTAGGCCCCTCCCCAATTCTACAAAGTCCTTCTGCACTGCTCTAATCTCATGTTGAGCCAAGTCATTTGTCCCTAGGTGGACAATGACATCCAGCTAGACTCCCGTGCAGCTGTTCTCATGATCCTGAGGATGCACTTCCTGTCCCTCAAGCCATGGCACCAGGCAGGCACCTTACTCAGTTTTTCCTGCTCCCCAGTGTTCTATCCCCTAATAGTGGAGTCCCCACCAGGAGCTGCTTCCTTTCCTTGTGGAGTCCTCTGCCTTCTTCCAGTGGGCCTCCCTTGTGACAGTTGTCCTCAGTCTCCTAGTCTCCTCTGCAGGTGATCCATAGGGGAGCTTGTGCCCCAGAATGGTGTGTATGTGATCAGGAGTGGAACAACTGACTGGGTGTGCCTCTGTTCCACCATCCTCACCTCCCATAGCCCACTGTGGTCCAACTGCTGTGCTTTCTAACAATCTCTGAGGTAGTGGTGGTGGCTCTGGTGCTCCTGGATGGGAGGTTCCTTCCTACCATCCAGTGTGGCCTGTGAAGGTTCCTTACTACTGTCCAATGTGGCCTGAAGATGGGCAACTTCCTCCCTCAGGACAGAGAGTTCTCTGCAAATGAGGCATCTCAGCCTCCAGAAAGACTCCTGGAAGACTGCTGCCCCACAGCCATTACATTGCACTACTCCCCACATGTTTATCTACTTTTTTTTGTGTGTCTGTGTGATTGGTTTGTTATATAGAAATATATATATTATACAATGTGTATGCTTATATTGTCAGTGCAGTGTGCTAGAGAGGATATGACAGTGATATGCACCTTGCACTCTTGAGGAATGACATCAGAACCCCAGGTATAAAGGAACTATTTCCAGGGTGGGTGGGGTGAGGGTGAGAAGAGGTTGGCCCAAACTGTGCCCTCACAAAACAATCAGCTAAGAGCTCTGACCCACCGCTGCGATGAGTGCCTTCCTGTCAGCAAGATGCCCTACACAACAATTTGACAGAGGAAATACCCTGCTAATCAAAATAGAGAAAATCCAGACATCCAAGTCAGACACAAGTAAACCTCCCCAGCCCAAAACAGCCTGGTGGTTTGTGCTCTGAAAGCAGTCAGCCCCAAAATAAGTCAGCTGTGCTTTAAACTCTTCCTGCACTGAAAATCTTAAGAATTGTAACAAACGTAGCTAGATCCACCTCCTCTGTTGCTTGAAAGACTGTCTTTCCTGATAATTCTAAGTTCCTTGTTTCACCTTTCAGTTAGAAGTAGCCTCCACCTGCAGAATATCTGCTACAAAACCAAAGACAATTGTAAGGCTCTCCTCTGTTGTGAGTACAACTCGCTTTCTTGCAAATCCTATGTTCAGTATTGCAGCTTCCAGCCAGAGTTTCAGTTGAAGAATCTTAGCTGTTCTCCAAAGAATAAAGAACTAATTGCAAAGTATATTGTTGAAAGATACAGTAAACCCATGGGCCCCTTTTAGCCCCTCTTGTTAATAATTTATACTACTATTTATCCACCCCTCAGCATAATCCGCTTATATCTAGTATTATTTTACCCACTTTTACTTACAATGTTCAACATCCTGATACTTGATGCTGCACTCTCACAGTTGAAAACCACATACTTTACATGTACTTGAATTATTTACATTATAGGGAAGGTCTGGGTGTCACACTTAGGTACAGCATCTTCTGTCAGCTGCCCTCCTCACTGATGCACAGTGTGTCATGCCCTTAGCTACAACCCTTCAGCTAAAGGACCTAGCAGAGCACTGCTAGGCTGAAGACCAGAAGTACTCATAAGCTCCACCTCACAGTCCGGTCCCTGCTCCACTGGAGCATGGCACAGGGGCAGAGTCACTGAGCAAGAAGCCTGCAAGTTGATGTTAAACAGGCACAGACAGTCACTTCAGCTCCTCTTTTCCCTCCTGATGACTGGAGCCCAACATATATCTATGAAAGAGGAGTTGGTACCTCACGCTGTTCTGAAAAGGGGAGAAAGCTAATGTAGCTCTGAAAGTGGAGTAGGAAATTAAAAGTTCTGAAAAGGAATGATTGCTTTTTACTATAATCAAATAGACTGTGATCTCTGGATCTCTTATATGAACTTGAAAACATGTACAATTTGCCGATCATTGAAGGATGAATGAGGTCAGTGATATTTGGTGTTTTTGGTATTTTGTGTATAGTGTGTCCTGGGGTGCTACTCAGTAACCTTATCTGGGTGAAGTTAAGTAACTGATTTATGAAAGGTGTGAGAACTCATTGTGAGCCAGAAATACCCTAGACATAAGAGGCTCCTTGGACCATGCCTGCTCCCTTTCTAGGGCTGAAAGGGGTTACATCTTGGGGTTATATAAACAATACCTGCTCCAGTCCATGAATATTCAGATGTAGTTTACACTGCAGAGCAGCTAACACAACTGTATTGAATAAACTATGGCATACAACAAGTTGTGCTCTGGAAGGGAACAAATGGCATACCACAAGAATCCTGGTCTCCTCTCTCCTAATAGTAGAAGACAGATGCTCATATTGCTCTTCTAACAAGTTCAAAGGTACAAAGGAGATTTTCCAAAACACCATTGTGACTTTGCTTCATACGACTGTTTATGCATATTAATTTCATTCATAGCTTAAAGATTGTTACCACATACCCCAGGTCAGAAAGTCAGTAGAATAGAAATACTTTGTCTTTGTCTTTGCTACACCTAGTGACTAGAAATCGCTGTCTGAAGGTATAAAAGACAAGAATACTCTGGCTCAGTTCAATAAGGCCCTAGTTACTCACCTGGATAAACCATGTTCATGCAATGTACAGCAACATTTCAGACCATTTAGTATAAATGGGCACTGTTACTATCTATAAATACGTGTCTTATATTATCTTAAATTATCAGAGGTCAGCAGTCAAGATGGCTAAATAAAGAACTCCTCGTAAGTTAAAAGTCCGAGATAAGCAATGGAAACAATACAAAATCTGGGCTCCCCTGGATCTTATCCTGTACAAGCAGTATAGAAATGATTGCAAAGGCGCATCAGGCAGGCTAAAAGCATATACTGTCAAAACCTGCTGACTAACTCCTCCAACGACCCTCGAAAATTTTGGAGCCACATTAAAACTTTTTTGGATCTAAGCTGTCACTCCCTCAGAAATGGTCCTGCAAGGTGTCCACTGTAATGACTCTTCACTATTGCAAACGCTATTAACCAGCAGTTTTCCGACCTATCTGCCTACACAGCTTCCCTTCAATCTCCTGCTACACAACTGAACTCAACATTCCCTGGCGATTCACCTACCTCATCTAAACCATTCTACTTCAAAGCGGGTCACCAGGCATCAAGTCTTCAAGCTGCTCAAGGCTATCTCTGACAATACCAGCCCGGCTCTGATGGAATGGAACCCTGTCTATTAAAGATGGCTGCTCACCTCATATCTGGACCTATAGTAGAATCTTCACCTATCCCTCCAATGGCTCTGTCCCTGAAATCTGGAAGGCCTCAGAATTACTCCCGTGTTTAAAAAGGCAGCAAAATGACACGACTCAACTACAGACCAATTGCTATACTATCAGTCCTTAGCAAGATCCTTGAGAAATTAGTCTCTATTCAAGTTACTGGAATTCTGCTGAAAACTCCAGCTTACTCAATACAGCACAGCACGGCTTTAGAAAACACCACAGCACCATGACTGCACTAGCAAAATTCTCTCTCTGACATTCTTACCAACATGGACAAGGGAAGCTAACAGGGCTGTTTCATCGACCTCACTAAGCGTTCGTGACCTTGTTGACCATCCTTTACTGCCCGCCCTCAAATCTGGGCTTCTCCTGCCCTGTCACTACCTGGTTCAGCAGCCACCTTGTCAACAGGACCTGCAAGAGTGAAATTCAACTCGGCAATCTCTGACAGTGCTGTTATCAATATTGGCCCAGAGGGCTCCATTCTTGGTCCTCTCCTCTTCTCACCATTTGTAAACAATCTCCTGATGTAGTAACCTCTGGCCACTCACTACTTTATGCTGATGACCTGGTCATCTATGCCCACTCTGACAATATCACCAACCCGAATGCTGCCCTTACCACAGACTTCCACTTGTGCAGCTGGCTACACACCAACGCTTTGTCCTTAACTCCAATAAAACTAAAGCTATGCTATTTGGATCCCACAAATTAAGAACCTGCTTTCTTCTCTCTCTGTGCTGACATTAATGGTAACCTCTGAGTCTGTTAGCTCTTTTCGCTACTTGGGCATTCCTTGACCAAAATCTTGACCTAAGCTGCACATCCAGGAAACATAGATCTGTCAATTGTAAGCTGGGGGCTGCTTACAGGACTAATCACCTCTACCCGCGCCGCTTAAATCCAGCAATTATGAATCCTGTTACCAACCCTCACCCACGGTGCTTCCATCCTAACTATGGCCAGCAAAACTGTCTGCACCAATGGGACACCACCTTCACACTAATGTTTGCAGGTATGCGGCTAAAGCACCGTGCCTGAAGCACCATTGTCAGCTATACAAAGACCTGGGCTGGCTATCTCCTCCTCCACCAGGCAATATTACCTCTGCAACCTTTTGGACACCATCATCAGAGCATCAAAGCCAGCTGAGCTCTCAAACTACTCAACCGGTTATACCTTCACGGGACCTTAGATCCTCTGACAAGTCCTTATTGAATATTCTCTCTGTCAAGACAAAAAGGGCTCGGGAGCCTTCAGTTATGCTGCCCTCACTTTGGAACTTGCTGCCCCAGGGACTAAGAGAAATGCCCTTCTCACGATGCATTTGCACAATCTCAGAGCTTTCTCACCTCGATGGACAAATGTGTTTGTTTTGATCCCTCTTGAATCCATGCTCTAACCTGTTCCTCCCCTCCCTATTATGTATTATAGGCACTTGCGCTTTTTTATTCTTGGTTGTTTTTGCTTTTATGTTTCATGTTTGTTGATACTGTATAACATTGTTGTTCTGATGCCAATTGTAAGCTCTCTAATTACTGCCTAGTCACTAGCTTGCCCTCGCCTCCTAAGCTGTTTTCCCCACCTTCATTCCTTATCCTGCACCTCTGTTCCAGTAACACTTACTTTCCCAGCCCCCGCCTTCCTTCCCACTTAGCCATTTCTCCAGTACCCCTGTCATTACCCCTCCTTTTCCTGCCCCTCCTCTCCTGCTCTTTTGCCTCACCCCTCTAACCGCCTCCACTCCCCTCTCTGCCATCTTCGGTTCCACTGCCCGGCAACAGGTTGCTACCTTGTACCGCTCACGCCGTAACTGCCACCACCCTTCCTACCTTTCTTTCACCTTTCTGCCCTCTCCTGCCAGCTTTCCCTCCTTCTTTTATTCTTCCCTTCTCCCTATGCTCAGTCCTCACCCCCCTACCTCTCCTTTTTATCCTGCCTCCCACCAGTTTCGACTCCCTCTCTCTCCTGCCATCTCGTGGTTCCATGGCTCGGCCGCAGGTTACTACTCTACCCGCCAATGCCGCTTTCACCGCCTCGCCTCTTGTCCTCCTCCCTTCTTCTGCTCTGCTGCGCCTTACTAGGTGCACTCTCATCTCCCTACCCCACTCATTTCCTATCTGTTCCCATGCCCTTCATCCCTTTTCCCCTATACCCTGCCCTTCCCACCTCCCTTCCCTCCCATTCCTTTAGTTCAAATCCCTCCTCACCCTTGCACCTAGTCCCACCGCCCTCCCCTGCACATCACCTCTCTCCTCTCTATTTTTGCACCCATAGCTTCACTGTCCTGTTCTCCTGACCTCCGTCTCTCTTGCCAACTCCCGGTTCCACCGTCCCGCCACAGGTGGTAACCTTCTCCCATGCATGCTCGCAGACTTGGCACCTTAACCTCTCCTGTCCTCCCTTGCTATTCGCCTCTACCACCCCCTGTCTCCATTTCTCCTGCCCTACTCCTTACACCTGTCCCCTCACACCTCTCCCCCAGTTCTCAAATACAACTGAATACATGTAATTTTATCCTTATTGCTTGACTACACTGTGTGACTTTGTCCTTTGCAAATGTATCCTGCTCTGTAATTTCTTATGTATCCTGCAAATGTATCCTGCTTTGTGTAATCTCTTATGTATCACTGTGTTCTGTAACTGTACCTCCCGGTCATGCCTGAAAATAGTCACTTGTTGGCTAGCGCACTTACCCGTCAACAAAAACTAAATAAATAAAATAAATATCTATGGCACATTAGAAAATGGCTTGAAAAGAAAACATGATGAGTGGCTGAAAGCATGTCCAGGCATGCATTTATTTTTCAACAATTTTTCAACAATGCTTAGTAAAAAAAGTAAGTGCTATATTAAGGGTGCCCCATTACTTTGGTATCCTTGACCCACCCAAATTTTCAAACTACGCTAATCGCCATTTTGCCTACTTGCTAAGCAAGCCATAATGTAGTGGCTGGGCGATCTCCCTCTCCCAATAAATAAAATTTTAAACAAATACATCAGCAGTACATAAGAAAATGCAGCTGGGCTGCAAACATATAAATTACATTCAAAGATATACTGGCCATTACCAAGCGTGACTGAAACCACACAATCTGAGGCAGAGTTCATTATCCGGGCTACACCATTATTCAGCAGGACCAACATGGCGTCAAAGAGGGGAGGCATTGCCATGTTTATAAAATCTTTCTGCAGTTCATATAGGTCCCGCTGCCAAGACTCACCACGATCCATTGATGCCATCCTAATCAAACTGTCTCTAGCCCACTCCTGCCCCATTTTGTAGCCGGTCCCATTGTCCTCCTGACACATCCTCGCACTCTATTATGGAACACCTGAACAGAATCACATTGCTGGCCATGGAGGCAAATTGCACATCCTCAGGGATTTTGACTATAACTGGCTCTCCAGTAGCAGCTCCAGCTTGGGGTACCAGGTGGCCACACTTAACCTAACCCAATTAATCACAGAGCCCACACATCTTAACCACAAATCTGTCAACCACTCTCTCCTAGACTGGTCCCTTATGTCACACCCACATCGTATACTCACCTCTGGCCTGCTTCCGGACTCTCCAAGTGATCATAACATGATTTACTCCATTAGAAAATCCATCGTCCCAAAGCTAACCCACCGAGACCATACTCACAAGATCCTAAAAATCCTGAACCTAGCATCCCTCCTAGTACAACTTGTCTAATTTGGACTGGTCTTTCATCCAAAGGCCGTCTATTGACTCAACAGGGTACTTTAAGTCAAGGTTTATGGCAGTCTGAGATGCGCACACCCCTATTAAAGGGCTCATAGTGGAGGGTACCCACTGCTATGGATTTCTCGGACATTATGGCACTCCTCAAAGACATGGACACAGCCTCTGGCTCTCAGACCGACAAACAAAAATATAGGGTCCTTTGTAGCCTGCACTAGGCGAGATCCTCAGGGCTAAGGCAAATTATTTCAGTGACACTTTCTAAAGCTAATTTGAGCCAACTTCCAAATTTTGGAAGGTGGTTAAACCTCTTTACACCCCACCACAATCCCACTCCCATTCCTCAACTCTGGTGGCTACACGATTACTGACCCTTGACATGGCCTCTCATTTCAATGCCTTCTTTATGGACTGTACTTTGTCTCTTGGGTGCCCCCAAACCTCAAGCCAACCCAACCTCTCAACCTTCCCACCTCTTAAAGGTCCCCAGCAGACCACTCATTTGCATTCCAGTAGACTACCCCGCCAAGTTCACAAAGCCCTACTTCACTCCTAAACCCAGACAAAGGCAAATGTCCTACTGGCCTGACTCCAAACTACTCTACTTGTCAGCCCCAGCCATCACCACCCCCAGCAGGTCTCTCACAACCTCTCTTTCTCACTTGTCGCTGTCCCCACTGAGGAAACATGCTGTAGTCATCCCGCTGCCAAAAGGTGGTGACCCCTGGCACGGGTAACTACTGCCCAATTTTCCTGCTTCCTATCCTGGCCAAAATCCAGAAAGATTCCTCTCTTTTCACACCTCCCAGTCTGGTTTCAGGAAGTCCCAATCCACCACCACCTCCTCCTAAGACTAACTGACTCCATTCTCACTGGTATGGACGTGGGGCTAATCACCTCAGCTATCTTTGTTGACCTGGCTAAGGCCTTCGACACTGTCTCCCATACACTTCTGCTATTGAAACTCTCAGGCAGGACTCTCAGACATGGTCACCCGTGGTTCCAGTCCTACCTGCTAGATCACTCCCAAGCTGTCAGAATTGGCAATGCCACCTCTACTTCCTCTTTTCTGTCACTTGGGGTTCCACAAGGGTCAGTCCTGGGCCCTCTCCTGTTCTCCATTTTCCTCAATGATCTGCCTGCCTCTGCCCAGCACATCCATTCACTTGTATGTGGGTGATACAGTTTTGTACACATCTGGTGCCTCAACTACTAAAGTAGTGACCAGACTCCAGCAGGACTTCAATGAAGTTCAGCACTGGCTTTGCTCAAATCAGCTGTTTCTCAACACCAAGAAACCATCTCCATGACCTTCGACACATGGTAGAGACTTACGGCAACCCCAACTCCCCTTTCTGCATCCTTCTAGTGGTCTGTGATTGAAATTTGCTCCACATTCAGGTAACTCGGGGTCTGGCTTGACCAGCATCTTGACTTCTCAACAAACATTGATGCCATCCCACAAAAACTCCACCCCAAGTTTGGAGCACTGTACCATAATCATGGCTGCATCCCATTGCCAGCCAGACTTGCCATTGTTCAGGGATGATTCTCCCATCTTTGACTATGGGGACGTATTCTACAGTCGCTTCCTAAGTCCACCCTGGCCAGGCTGGACCCTCTTCCATTCCTTCTGTTGTTTTGCTCTTGACTGTTCTCCTAGTATGCATCACTGTGTTTCTTTACCAGAATCTAGATCTCCTTCTTTGCAGGGCTGGGGGTCTATCCCATTGTGTGAGTCTCATGGCCAATTCTGGTCACAGTCCCTCCTCTTGTATCTCACTAGGTCCTCTTGGCTCATATACCCAGGGCTATGCACTAAGGAATAAGACTCTGCTCACTGGCCATCCCACGCATGTCATCCTCGGCAGGCCAGTCAGCTTTCAGATTTCACATGCCCAGCCTCTGGAACTCTCTCTCACATCGGACATCCAGCAAGCCACAACAGGGAGGCAGCTCAACCCCTTCTCAAAACAAACTTCCACCCTACCTGCACTGGGAGTGCACTGACCGGAGTCCTCTAACCCCTGGCAACAGGGTAATTACCCCAGTACTCACCTTTCCAAAGGTCACTGCTCCATCTACTACCCGATGATGTAACTCTCAAAAATATGGTTTGTTCTCCTCATATAAAACTCGCTACCGTGAAGCTGGCACCTGGTATGCATTCCTCTTGGAGCCATGGCTATGTACCTGCCTGCAGTGATTGTACCCTACCATACTTATGTTTAATCTAGTGCTAACATGTAAGTACAAAACTGCATATGTTGTATGCCTCCTATTCTTGAAGTACATCATGTAATGAGCCTTACTCTTATGTTTGTATGTTCTCTCTCCCCCCCTTCCCCAGGGTGAATCTGGAATCAAGCAGTAGTCTGCTCGGTATGCTTCCTGGTAAAAAACTTAAATAAACAAATGAGATAGAGTGGTAGCTTCAGTACTGCCATGATCCATTAGAGCAGTGACACTTTCATTGTTTTCCATACCACAGATGAATATGCCAGAAGGGAAGGAAACAGATTCAGTTCAGTGCTTTACATTAACTGTTCATTGCTATTTTTGTTTTAAATTTAGATTGTAGGCTTTTGTGACACTGTAATTTCTTTGCTGTCTTTACTTAGAATTGTTTTTGGGCTGTTGAAAATTTAAAATCTAGTCTGGTGTGCTTGTAGTGGTGGTCTATTCCTTTGCTGTCTTTAATTGCTGATTTTCACCCCCGCCCTAATTCTTAATTATATGCCCTGTTAAATCTGATTGACAGCAGCTAAGCAGAGGGGAGTAGGTGTTGTGGAGATGAGGAGGGCATAAGGGTGAAGAAACCCAGCCTCAGCATGACAAGTGTTTTGACTCATTTTTTATTTCTTTTTCTTTTTTAAGGAAAAGGATCAGAGGATCAGTGGCAGGACTTTTAGGACAGTAAATTAATAGAAAGAGAACTAGGAGAGCTTCAGTAACAGACAAGTACTGGAATAGCAGTATAAGTGCAGTATAATGTGGGAGGGTGCACGGCATGCTGCTGCAGCTATATTCAGGCAGACCTTCTGGACACTGAGGTGCTGCCCTGTCTGCATGCATCTCTCGGACTGCAGGATGGGGTAGCCAGACTCAGAGTGGAAGTAAACTGGGTCAGGAGTACCATCACCCCATCCAGAAACCACCCAGTCCCATGCCGCTGCCTCAAAGGATACCGAGAATGGGAGCACTTGGATGACAAGGCTCAGGGAGGGTTAGGGCGGACAGGCAGAGGCACATCCCAGATCCTATTCCACTCAAGAACTCATATGCCACACTGGCAAACGGGACAACCAAATAGAGGTACCCGAGAAGTGGAAGGAAAGGATGTGGAGGTTAGCCAAGGAGGTGACCTCAGTGGGGAGAGCAGTGGACCCCAGAGGAGGAGGAAGAGAATCCTGTGGGGACTCCACTCATAAGAGGAATCCAGCTAGAAACACAGGAGTGGGAGGACCAGGAGATGAGGTGCCTACAGGTGCCACGGCATGGAGGAATGGAAGAAAGATCCTGGGGATCACTGGGAAAGAAGGCAGGAGGTGAGCTGGATGTCGTTATCCACCCAGGTACTAATGACCTGGAAAATGGGAGCCAAAGGAAGTTCAGGAAGAGTTTAGGAAATTGGGAGGGGTCTCACAAGTAGCTACTTCTGTCACCTTCTCGGAAGTACGACCTGGTAGAGGCATTGAGATCATGGGTGCATGCACCAGGAACTTTAACTCATGGTTGAAGAACTGGTGCTGTGAGGAAGGGTTTGATTCATATGGTGACTGGGGACCCACCTGGAGGATGGAGGCTTGTTCAAGCCTGACGCCTGCATCCATCATGGAGGGAATCCAAGCACTATAATAAGTTTAAATGCTACACTAACAAGCATTTAAACTAGCCAAGGGGATGGGTAGCCAGCAAGGAGGGTACTCAATTGCCCACCCGCACAGCTGCAGCAGTGGAACCCAGTGAACCGGAGGAGTGGATATCTCTACAAAGCAGGGCAAAAGATGGAGATAAGCACCTAAGAGGTGGATAGGCAAGAACAAAATCTAATAGAAAGACAGACAGCAAGGAGAACCAGGGATAAATGACAACCAGGGAAGGGATGGAGTAGAACAGCTAAACAGTCTAGGAGGTCAAATTTGAAAGCTACGAAAGCAATGCCAGAGCCTTAGCAACAAGATGAAGGATCTGGAGGCTGTCATGGTGTGTCAGACCTGGACATTGTGGCCATCACAGAAACCTGGTGTAATGATAACCATGAATGTGAGATGGCCATACCTGGCTACAACATATTCAGAAGAGACAGGGCAGGGAGGAAGGGAGGAGGAGGTGGCACTGTATGTGAAAAATGACATAAGGGCCACAGAGATCCAAGAGGAACAAAATGGAGGAGAGATACTGTAGGTTAAGCTTGAAAAGGATAATGGGCCAGCCATCCGTGACAGGTGTGGTCTATTGACCACCAGTCCAGAAGGAAGAAACAGATAGAGTTGATGCTAGCCATCCAAAGGATGGCAGGCAAGAATGAGGTAGTGCTGGTTGGAGACCTCAATATTCCAGACATAGACTGGAGCATCCCAGCAGCAGCATCAACTAGAGCAGATTTATCCTGGACTCCTTCAGGGTGCCTTTCTCAACAACTGGTCATGGAACCAACTCGGCAGAAGGCAATACTGGACCTAGTGCTCACAAACAGGGACAATGTGATGGGGATAACGGTGGGGAGCACCTGAGGAGCAGTGACCACCAGTCATTGTGGTTTGAAATCACAGAAGGAGCAAAACCAAACCACACAAACATGTATCCTGGATTTTAGGGGGCAGACTTTGGGGAAAATGGGGAGATGCTTGAAAGAGGCATTGAGGGAATGGGGCAGGAATCAGGGGTTGAGAAACAGTGGGCAGAATTTAAAATGGGGATTACAAGAGCAATAGAATTATGCATTAAGCAGGTTAGCAAGGGAAAAGGAAGAGGAGGCCATTATGGTTTTTCAAGGAGGTAGTGGAGAAAGTGAAAGCCAAAAGATTGCATTCAGGCAATACAAAAGACACAGGCAGAAGGGGATAGGGAGAGTACCAGGAGGAAGCAAAGGAGGCAGGGAGGTCAGTAAGGAAGCCAAAGGCTCAGACAGAAGAGCACATTGCAAAATCAGTGGGTAGGGGGACAAAACCTTTACAGGTACGTAAGTGAAAAAGAAAGGCAAAGGGAGGGATAGTGAGACTGAAGGGAGGATGGGGTCCCACGTGGAAGATGACAGCAGTAAAGCTGACATATTGAACATGTTCTGCTCAGTCTTTACTGAGGAAGAAGAGGGTAATGGGTCTGAAGGAGTAAACATAGAAACATAGAAACATAGAATTTGACGGCAGATAGGACTGCTTGGCCCACCCAGTCTGCCCATTTCCTACCTACTGGATAAGCTGCAGATCCTAGTTAACAGCAGCCTACTTCTTCCTACCCCCACCCCCAGAACTGCTCTTATGACTATCCCATGCATGCTTGAATTCCACCACTGATTTTGACTCCACAACTCTCCTCGAAGGCCGCTCCATGCATCCACAACCTCTCTGTGAAAAAAATTCCTTAAATTACCTCTGAGCCGCCTCTATCTTCAAATTGTGCCCTTTGTTCTTGCACACCTTTTTTGAAAGATGCTACCTCTTGGACTTTGTTGATTCCCTTGAGGTACTTGAAAGTTTCTATCATGTCCCCTCTCCCTCCTTTCCTCGAGGCTATACATTTAAGCTCCTTAAGTCTCTCTTCATATGTCTTCCGGTGAGACCCTGCACCATTTGAGTTACCCTCCTCTGGACAGCTTCCATCCTGTCTATGTCTTTGGGAGATTAGGTCTCCAGAACTGCACACAGTACTCCAGATGGGATCTCACCAGCTGTCTGTACAGAGGGATAATAACTTCCTGTTTTCTACTGGTGATGCCTCTCCTATGCATCCCAGTATCTTCCCAGCCCTCCTTGCTGCCCTCTCACATTGCTTGCCCATCTTTAGGCCATCTGATATGACTACCCCAGGTCCCTCTCTATTTTGTTGTTGTTAGTATCTCATCCCCATTATGTACTCTTTCCTGGGTTATTGTTTCAAGTGCATTACCTTGCACTTCTCAGCATTGAATCTAAGCTGCCATACATTTGACCATTCCTCTAACCTTGCCAAGTCCCTTCTCATCCTTTCCACCCCACCTCGTGCATCAACTCTGTTGCAGATCTTAGTGTCATCTGCAAAGAGACATACTTTTCCTTCCAGTCCTTCTGCAATGTCGCTTATATAGACATTGAAGAGGACCGTCCCACACTGAACTCCTGCGGTACCCCACTAGTAACCCTCCTTTCTTCTGAGGGACTCCATTTACTATTACTCTCTGTGTCCTATTCTCCAGCCAATTTCTTTACCCAGGCTGTCATCTTGGGACCCACACCCAGGCTGGCTAACTTGTATATTAATCTTTGTGTGGGACTGTGTCAAATGCCTTGCTAAAGTGTAGGTAGGCCATGTCCACAGCCCTCCCTGATCTACTACTTTGGTCACCCAGTCAAAGAAATCTATCAGATTCGTCTGGCATGACCTTCCCGCTGTGAATCCATGCTGCCTAGGGTCCCAGCCTCTGGCCTCTAGATACTAGACAACTCTTTCCTTAGAAGTGATTCCATCATTTTCCCTATCACTGAGGTTAAACTAACAGGTCTGTAGTTTCTCTTCTGCCTTGCTCCCACTTTTGTGAAGGGGAATCACATCTGCCCTCCTCCAATCCTCGGGCACCACCCCATCCTCCCATGATTTGTTAAAAGGGTAGTCAGTGGTGTCACTAGTTCTACCCTTATCTTTTTAGAATTCTGGGATGAATCCCATCAGGCCCCATTGCTTTGTCCACCTTCAGTTTTAAGAGTTCTTTCAGAACCCTTTCTTCTGTAAATGGGCGGTATCAACTTCTGTATCCAGCGTGTTACTACTGTTTGTTTTATGTACCTCCCTCTTCCTTTGTAAATACTGAGCAAAATATTTGTTTAGTATCTCTGCCTTTTCACAGTCTCCTCTGCCCATCCTCCCACCCTTTATTAAGCCTCACTATCCCTCCCTTGGTCTTCCTTCGCTCCCTGATGTACCTATAAAAGGTTTTATCCCCTTCTTAACTGAGTTGGCTATCTTTTCTTCTGTTTGGGCCTTTGCTGTTCTGACTACCTTCCCAGCTTCCTTTGCTTTAACTGATGCGGTTCTCTGTCCTGCTCCTTCTACGATTCCTTGTACTTCCTGAATGCTTTCTTTCTCTTGAACCTTCACTGCCACTTCCTTTGAGAACCATAGTGGTTTCTTACATCGTCTTGTTTTGTTTATTTGCTTCACACAAAGGCTCGTTACCTCTGTGATGGCAGTTTTATTATTCCCATTGTTCTTCCACCCCTCCTTCCTGCCCATTTGCTAGTGCATTCCTTAGGCACTCACCCATTTTGTAAAGTCAGCCTCCTAAAGTCCAGTACTTTTGTCTTTGTATGGTTTGACTATTGTTGTGTTTATTGTGAACCATACTGTTCGATGGTCGCTAGTTCCCAGATGGCTACCCACTTACATCTGTAATCCTCTCCATCTCCATTTGAGAGAATCAAGTCTAATATTGCTCCTCTCGAGTGGGCTCCAGTACTAGTTGTCTAAGGCATGCCCCTGTAGGGCATCTAGAATAACTGCACTCTTCAAGTGGCAGCTGCAACTGCACTCCAGTTAACATCCAGCATATTCAGATCACCCATCAGCAATATCTCCCTTTTCTGCCATTCTAAGTATACTTTCTATCATTTCCTGTCCATTTCCTCCCCTGAGAAGGGATCTGTAATAACCCTGTGCGTATTGTGGTGCCATTGCCTGTCTCCAAATTTACCCACAGTGCTTCTTCTCCTCCTCCCTGTTTACCCTTTTGTTCTGTGCTTTTATTCCTTCCCTTATGTAAAGAACTCCTCCTCCTCCTCTTTACCTCCCTGTCCCTCCTGTAGACAGTGTATCCTGGTATGTTTATGTCCCAGTCATGGTTTTGTGTGTACCATGTTTCTGTGACTGACTACGATATCCAGATGTTCCTCCTCCATCAAGGCCACTAATTCAGGAAGCTTGTTACCCAGACTACGGGCATTAGTACTCATTGCTCTCCATTTTTGATGGCTTTACCTTCTGTTGCAGCATCCCCCACTGACCGTTCTACCTCAGTCTTTTTCTCATTTAGTACCCTGTTTTGTAGGGAGAGGCTGGGATTTTCCTGCTGCTTGTCAGTGCTCCCCTTTGACTAGTTTAAAAGCTTGCCAATGAAGCATTTAAACCGATTGCTCAAAGACTTGGTACAAGGGGTGGGAATGGTGCAGAAATGGACATAAGTCCCTTAATGCAGAAAAGGTCCTGAAGGAACTGGAAGTAATAAGAGTTTATAAAGCAATGGGGCCAGATGGGTGCACCCCAGGGTTCTTAAAGAACTAAGAGGTGGTGGCTGAACCTCCTGGCAATCCTGTTTACCTGATCACTGGAAACAGGGAGGTACTCAAAGACTGGAGGACAGCAGATGTAGTCCCCTTATACAAAAGTGGGAACAAAGAGGAAGCGGGGAACTACAGACCAGTCAGCCTCACCTCTGTAGTGGGAAGATCATGGAAGCAATACTGAAGGAGAGATTGGTGGAACATCTGGTTGTCAATGGACTACAGGACCCAAGACAGCATGGTTTCACCAGAGGGAGGTCATGTCAGACCAACCTCATTGAATTTTTGACTGGGTGACTAGGAGGTGGATCAGGCAGGGCAGTGGACATGGTTTGTTGGGACTTCAGCAGGGCCTTTGACACAATGCCACATAGAAGACTATTACACAAACTGGGGAATATGGGTGTGGCACACGGTAGTGTGGTGGGTAGGTAACTGGCTGGGCGGCAGGACACAGAGGGTGGGGTAAATGGCTGTCACTCCACAGAGGGAAGAGTGACCAGTGGGTTACCACAGAGATCAGTGCTGGGACTGGTCCTATTCAACATCTTCATCAGTGACATTGCTTGGGACCTAGAAGGCAGAATTTCACTGTTAGCTGATGACACAAGCTCTGTAACAGAGTAGACACACCAGAGGGTGTAGACAGAATGAGAATGAGAAGGGACCTGCAGAAACTTGAAGAATGGTCAGGGGTTTGGCAGCTGAAATTTAGTGCAAGAAGTGCAAGATAATGCATATGGGGCACAAAAACTCTGGCACTATATATATCAGTTAGAGGTGAGGATATAGCATGCACCAAGCAGGAAAGGGATCTTGGGGTTATCATCTCTGATGACCTCAAGGTAGAGGGAACAGTGTGACAAGGCAGCAGGTAAAGCAAATAGGATACCGGGATGCATAGGCAGGGGCATCACCAGCAGGAAAAGGAGGTCATAATTCCACTATACAAGACACTAGTGAGGCCCCACCTGGAGTACAGTGTACAGTTCTGGAGACCTTACCACGTAAGGACAGAGACAGAGTAGAGAAGGTTCAGAGGAGGACAACAAAGATGGTACAGGGATTGCATCACAAGTCCTATTAGGACAGGCTGAAGGAATTGAATATGTACTCCCTTGAGGAGAGGAGGTAGAGGGGTGATATGATAGAGACATACAAGTATCTTACAGGGAGGTACAGGGTGCAGGAATACACTATTTTTAAGTGAAAAAGAAGTTCCAGGACTGAGGGTATGGGATGAAGTTAGAGGGAGGACAATTCAGAGGAAACATGAGAAAGAATTTCTTCACAGAACTGGTGGTGGACAAGTGGAACACCCTGCCAGAGGAAGTGGTGGGGGCTGAAACAATCACAGGATTTAAGAATGCATGGGATAGACATAAAGGAATTCTGGAGGTCATGGTTGAGGGCAACAGACTTCTAGGAAAACATAAAGTGAACTTACAAGCTCAAATGGGCAGACTGGTTGGCCATAGGCCCTTATCTGCCGACACTGTCCATGTATCTATGTATCTACGCATCTGAGGTATGGAAAATGCACAAAGTACCTCTCCTCTCATGTCCAGTAGTAGTACCGACTTTTTCTTATACTTTCTCTGTCCACAGACAAATCACCCTAACAACATGAACTAACACATTTTCCCAGACATTTCTGCACAAGATTAAGTACCTCCTTTTTTCCATTCCAAAATAACTTTCCTGGTCTCACCTGCAGCCTGAAGTAAACAGTGCCTCCTGACCATCGCACTCTCCCAACCATGCACGTCATTGCAAATCACACTTTCTTCTCCAGGTTGCAACCACAATAGCTCCTCATCCCAGTGTTAAAAGAAATAGACAGAAAAAAGTGTCTCTCTACAGAGTGCGCTCTTGTCTCATAAAGTACATTCTGCTGCTGACCATGGTCACTCTCTCTCTCTCTCTCTCTTTCTTCCTGTCCTGATCACTATGGAAACAGATACCAGTTAAATAAACTAGCAAACTTCTATTGCCACTGGTGGGGAGGGGTAAACAAAATGAATATGAAACAAAAAAAGAAAGTGAAGGGAAACAAAGGAGCTGCATGACAAGGGGTTGCAAATGAACAAATATAAACAGACTGCTAAGGGGTGTAACTGCATACAACCAGCTTTTTGTAGACTGCAGAATCTCCAGTAGGACAAAGTCCATAGATCAAAATAAAAAAAACATCATTCTAATGCAGCTGAAGGAACTATTTTATTACAAAACCTATATTGGACTAATTTTTATTAAACTTTTTTCACAGTGCCTATTTTCTAAATGCAATAATAATACCTCCAGGTGGTGGTATTGGGCCATTCCAGACCTTCCAGGGGCTGTCTATTATAGCCCAATATCACCCAGCTTGTCGGGTATTATTGCTTACCTATCCTAGGTGGCAACACTGTTTAATATTTGTTCTTACCTGTAAATAGCTTGTAATATATGGATAAGCCTTAATAATACCATCTTGGCCCATTGGAAAATTTTCTTGTAATACACAACTGCCAATGCCATAATGTTATCATTCAGCACTGATAATACATGGTTTCAGACTGATAATACACTGTTTCAGATTTGATAATATATGGTTTCAGACTGATAATACATTGTTTCAGACTTGATAACACATGGAATATACAAGAACATTTTCCAAAGGGCCAAGCTTAGTATTAGTAAGGCTTATCCATATATTACAAAATATAATAAATAGATAAGTGTGTTACAAGGCAATAATCCCATCTCAAGTTTTGGGGACTTTGAAACCTCTCAAGCTGTGCTGTCAAGATTCCAAGTCCCCAAAACCTCTAGATGTATTACTGCCTTGTAATACCATATCTATCACTTATTCTATGTATACCTTCTGTTATAAAATGTAGAATTAGCTCACTGTATCTTTTAATCTGAAATCTTGTAACTATGTTTTTGCTTTTCTTTTGACTCCCACAGGACTTGGTTGGAAAGTTGGTCATCCTAGTGTGGTAGATTCTAAATAAATCACAGTCAGTACTGTCCTCAAGATTACTTCTGGACATGGATTAAGCAACTTTTAGCCATTGCCTCAAGGACATATGTTTTACAAAAGGAGTACCTAGACGGATGTCATAGTTTACATATAGTACAGAGATGGCCTTGGTAGTGGGAAATGATTGAAGAGGTACTATATATACATACAAAATACAATATTTAAAACACATGCAAATCAAAAGCCCATAAAGGATTCTCATGAAGTCAATTCAGTATTTCATTAAATGATGGCTTCTGTTCAGAATTATGTTTTACTTAGACTAGATTTCTTCTGTCATTGTCTGAAACATTTTTATACCCCTCAATCTGTACCATGTAAAAGTAATTTATGTTCTCAGTGTATTCTTCAGGTGTAGTCTGGTGGATTTCCAGTAACAATGTCAGTGGCTCAGTAGGTAGCACACTCACTTCTGAGGCCAGGAGATCAGAGGGCTGTGGGTTCAGTTCCCACATCTGGCTCTTGGGTTAATATCCCAGTACTGACACTGTAGTGCAGCATGAGAGGGTGTTGCACTTCTGAGGTGCCATCTTTCGGATGAGATGTTAAACCAAGGTCCCATCTGCCTGGATTGGAGGTAGTTCAGGTAGATGTTAAAGATCCCATGGCACTTATCGAAAAGAGTAGGGGAATTTTATTAAGAAAGCAAGACACACCATCATGTAGAATATCAGAAAACAATCAAATGCAGCCAGGAATAAAATATAACGAAAATCAAACATCTCAACAAAGGAAAATCAGTGAAGTTATATATAAGAAAAGGCAGGCAAATACAACAAGGAATCAAAATGCACAAAATAACAAGGTTCATCAAGATGCATGTCAGGTAGACAATATCCTAGTTAAGAAAAGTAACATATTTCCACAATTGGTGAAATTGTGTTGTCATCAAACATTTTGTTCCATTTCCATAATTTTCAAAATAGCCAATTCAATTTGCTGTATTATACTCTGAGGAGTGGAGTGAAGTTGCTGTAAGATATATTGACATCTGGCTTGCCATGGAAATACTTACAAATAGAAAAAATAACTCTTAATGTACTCCTATGAAATTTACCCCAGATACCAGAAAATTCACCCAGTATCAATATCTGATAAGTAATTCTACTCAGAAAATGCCATTGCCATTTAAATGCTAAAGTTTTCCAGAACAGTCGCTATCCTCACATTCAAAAGAAATGTTCCATGGTTTCTTCAAGTTGTAAACAATTTGGTTTAGGACAGTATCTCTCTTGGTTTGATTTATGTTTTAAATTTCCTCAGACATATAATCTGCCATGACAACACAACTACGTGACATCCCACATATGTTGTGGAATCCGACTGTCATTACTAAGCATCAAAGCATGCTTCATTTCTGAGGGGTACATTCAGGAAACAAAAGTAATGGCTCTGTAATACAGACAAATGTCTGATATATCTGTTTCTAGTAAGAGTAAGTACTGATGTTTTCTGTAGTTTCCATTTTCTAAGTTTCTTAAAACAGTCTACACGCATATGATGGAATATATAAATATCGTGTAAGTTTAGGAGGTAAATCATCCCATTTCCCAATAACTTCCCTCACTGAGCAATCTACCCAAGAATTTCAAGGATTACAAATATTACATTTCCCACAAGACAATACATAATAAAGAAAAAAGAGAAAGAAAGCAATGGGATTAATCATCCCAAGACCTCCCTCTTAACAGGTAAATATGTAATTTTTCACCGAATGGGATTTAGCCAACTACCCCATATCATTTGGAAAAAGCACTGAATAAATGAATCTTGAAGTGTATGGGGGCATATACATAGCTTAAATATAAGAAGATAGGGAGTAAAACTTTTCACTATCATGACCCTTTTCTTCTTCCTAATTTCCATGTCTTCCAGACTGAACTTTATTTCACACAAGCAATCTATTCTCCCAATTAAACGTAGCTACATCTTGGACATTAAACCACCCCTGAATTTTATGTGGTTCAGTTATTGTCCATCTACCTCACATCTGAAATCTGCATAGAATTATCATCTAAATGTATAGAAACACTCTTCTGAATATTTAAAGTACCTCCTGATGTATTTGAAAGTTATGAAATATCTGGATCGCCTTTCACCTGCAGCTTTATTTTGGACAAATGAAAACACATCATCTGTATAGGCAGATATTTTTCTGGACATAAATCAGAGTATGAGGCCAAACCAAGAACTTGTGCATCCCATTTAATCTGTCTAATAATTGGGTCTAGAGCAAAAGTATACAATAATGGGCTTCATGGACAACCTTGTCTAATACCCATGCAGTGAGGAATAAAGTCACCCAAACAACCATTTATCAGTGGTCTAAATCCAGAAAATGAGTACAAATGTCTAAGCCAATTGATAAAAACTGGTGGTATCCCGTAAAGTTCCAAACCTGAAATAAGTAGGTGTGTCGACCTTATCAAAGGCTTTAGCCTGATCCAACAATAGAACAAAACCTTTGATCCTATGGGTCTCTTTAGCTTCAAAGATTTCCCAATAAAAAACAAATTATTCTGAATCGTTTGCTAGGGTTGGCACATGTCTGTGAATTATCAATTACCTCCTGGGCAGTCCTCTGTAATCTACTACTAAGAATTTTGGCAAGAATTTTATAATCAGTGTTGAGGAGATTAAGTGGTCTCCAGTTGTCAAAGGAAAATCTATCACCTTTTTATAAATAAATTTCAAAACTGAAATCCCAAAATCTTGACTCCCATCAGTCTTGTGTAGTATACTATTATAGACCTTGGCCAAAACTTCAGTCAAAACCTCAGAAAATGATTTATAAAATTCATGGGTGAGCCCATCTAAACCGGGCAACCTGTAATTGTAACTGTGCAATAGCCAATGCTACCTCTTCCTTTGTAATTGGGAATACTAAGCCAGAGGCAAGAGAAATAGATACCTTTGGGGCTGGTGCCTGAAAAATGTCCAGTAAGGACTCATCCAAATCTGGGGTAGTAGCAAATATCAATCTCAAGTGTGTATGAGCTGTATAGATTGCATACCAGTGACTGAACTATCTATGGTACCATCAGTATTGTAGAGACCCGACATCACAGTAGCATGCAACCTATCTTTACAAGCCTGAAAAGGTCCACTGAAGGTGAATAAGATGTACCAAATTGCATTTCCATGTCAAGAGATTGTGCTCTATCATATTGAGCAGCAAACATACATTTTTAACCAACGCTATTTGTGACGAGTAAGTGTCAGAGGAAGAAGTAGCTGATAAAGACAAAAGTTTATACAATTGATCTCTGTATCTGAGATATGTCATATATCTGTCCCTAACCCTTCGCTTTCCCAGATTCTGGAAAAGTAGTTTTAGCTCTGTTTTGGTATCCTTCCACCATACCCATAGAGCATCATAAAGACAGAGAACTGACAGTCTGGCATGTAAAAGGTCTTTACCTGGTGTACCGTCTCAGTTTGTTGAAGAAGAGAACTATTAAGTCTCCACAGGGACTCTTGAGAAAGAAATATGGGGGCTGAACCCAAAGCAAAAACCCCAGTTAATAAATAATGATCTGAAAATTCATTTGGAAGTACAAAACCCATACCAGCCTACAATATTTAGAGGCAAAAGGTAATCTATCCTCATATTATAGATATATCTATGATACGTAGCCCCTGCATCATTTCAGTGATCTATAAGTATCCGTTAAAATGGCATCCCTAATGAGGTTCATTAACACTATAGAATCACAATATACCTTTTACCAGTGGTCCTCCTACAAGAAACATCCAGACTACAATTAAAGTCCCCAAATGATATGATATCATGTACAGAGGAAGGGCTTAATGAGAGAAAACAAATGTATTCTAGCAGCTTTAGTCTGTGGTGCATAAATATTCACACTGGAAATAAAAATCCCAAAATCTACAATCTATAAATAAAGCCCTACCGAAGGACATCTATAACCCTAGTAATGGAAAAAGCAGTGTATTTAAACAATATAGCATTACCATCTGCCATCTCCTCTCCAAAGTCCAAAGGAGGGACCCTATACCCAACCCTTTGAGCCTGCCAAGTTTCAATTATGGTTTTAAGTTTTGCCTCTTGTAAAAGGACAATATCAGTGTGCAATGTAGCCTCATAATGAAAAAGGCATTCTGCTTTTTGTAGTTTCTAAAACTACAAACATTTAGAGAAGAGATCCGAAACTCTGCCAATGTTGAGCTGAAAAGTAATTATCCACTATCATCCTGTGTGGCCATATTTTTAAGTTTCTTCCCTCCCTTTTTCTTCTTATCTTTTTCTTTTTAACCGTATTTGGAGGTCTAAGATTTGGAACATCCACATCAGAAGGAAGCACAGAGGCTTCAGAGTCAACATCCGAGTCCTCCTCCTCCCATAACAAATTATAAGCATTATTTATGGGAACATCACAAACCAATTGTGACTTCCAGCCAGTAGCTCTTGTAACCCTCCTATTCTGAGAGACATTTCCACAGTCTCAATGGGCACCTAAATCCTGTGACTCAACTGTATGTGGCATCCCAGGCAAAGAGGCTTCAACATCCAGCACCTGAAATTCCATTGCCTCAGGAGAGATATCCTTATCCCCCAGGAGTCTGTGAAGTTGATGGGGAGGCTCCTGAAGAGGGACGGGACAACAGCAGTGTGAGACTGTCCTTGCTTGTCTTGTGCCTTTTGCATCAAATTTTCCTGATTCCAACCTGCAGCCTGATTTTTACTAGCCCGAGGACACTGATGATAAGCGTGTCCTTTTTCATCACATAGATTACATTGAAAATATTGTCACAGTTCACACTTGGGTGACCAAACCCCCACACAGACTGCATTTCAGTAAATCAGGTACTACTCAAGTGGGTGTGGGCACCACACTTGTAGCAGGCCCTAGGTTGTCCTCCATAAAACAAACTCCCTATCCTTACCAATAAAGAAACTGTTAGGAAAGATGTACTATGTCTGAATTAACCTGAAAAAGCTTAACACGAAATTTCCAGCCACCGTCACAAACCTTCAGAGTCAATTATGGCTTCAGGAAGGGATAAATACTACATCTGTTCTGAAGCCAGTGATACATATCACCAATACTAACCCCTCATTATGAAACATGATGGTAACAGTCCGAATAGCTGGTTTAGTCAATGGAATAACATAAAAGGGCTCCACAGTGGAGTTTGTTTCAAGGTGCCATACTTTTGCCAAAATTTCTCCAGACCCACATTTGTTTTAAAGCTGAGATCAAATATGTCCTCACGGAAATATGTATAAGGGCATAGATATCAGAGGCCTGAAATCTCATAGAAGATTTAAGTAATGTTCTAGCTACATACTATTGATCCGGGTGGTCAAGGAGTCCTCCCTTGTAATGTGTCGTACAGCATTACACCGAGGGGCTTGCTCAAGCTTATTTTTAAATAAATCAGAAAGAGTAGGCCCCTGCCTGACAATAGATCTGAAGCACAAGTCAAACTAGAGGTACCTCCCGGGTCATCTGGCAGGGGCTGGGGATTCCTGCACCACCAGTTGGGATGGGGCAAACAGTCATCCCGCATTGGGATATGGACAATCTACCCTGGTAGAGGCTACACCCGAGAGCTGTTCGAGGTTGGAGAAGTGTTCTGTGGCAAGGAGAAACTTCTCCATGCCTTGTACCTCTGGGAGGGTTATCACACAAGCTGGGGACACAGCGGTATGTAGTGTTTGAATAGGCAAGATGCCCGCTGGTACAGACCCTTGAAAACCTCACCTGACCTGGAAACATTCAAAACAGAAACAACATCTTCACTAAATCGAGCAACATGCCCTGACTGACTAACTAATTCAGTATCCATAACATCCCCCAGTCTGTTTGTCCATGGGCAGTATCAGTCTGTTCACCCGTAACATGATCCTGAAGCTTCAGTACCTTATGTGAGCTCACTAATTCAGTGCAGGCCTGTGTGTAGAAAGTAAAACTCTGTGTTCCGTTTCATTCCAAATGAGATCCGTATCCAGTCACCCATGGACGACCTAGTCCAACCTGCACATACCAATGCATCTGAAGCAGTCCAGGTATCCTCTGAAGCCTCCTGCATTGGTTTGACTCCAAACTGTCACCGAAAAATTTATGACATTAAAGACCGCTCGGTCTCCTCACAGACTCGTCGTAAGCCATCCCAGAAGTGGCCCTTGTGCTGCAGCAATAGTCCCACTCCTGCGGAAGTAGCAGGGAAAGCCTCCATAGCAATGTCTGTAGGCGCAAAAATTCGGTTCCACTCCTGTTCACCAGCTGAAACTGCAACTCCACTTGAATACATGATGAATCCTGTGGGAGCTCAAATGCATCTCCTGTGTAGTAAATGCACCTCCATCCCCAACCGACTCCTTCATTGTAGCAACACTGTCAACCTCTTGTACCGCAAGTACCTCCTCCACAACCTCCTCTGACTGCATCCCAGCACCAACTGAGACCTCCATCAGTGTGGCCAAGGGTCCCCTATCGCAAAGTAGGTGAATTTTTATTGAAAATAATACAACAAAACAAAATCTTCAAAGAGCAAATCAATACAGCAAACCTATACAGTAGGTCCTAAAACAAAGAAAAATAACATACAAAAATAGAAATATAATGCACAGTATTCAAAAGAGAAAACAAATGTAATACAATGAAAATCAAAGCCTTTACAGCATCACACTTCAAGTAACCCCTTCAAAAGAATCAAAGCGTCCTCCACCAATATGCAACAAAGCGTGAGGCAAAAGTCCATTTTCAGAGGCATATAAATGTGAAATTTCTTTGGTAATAAGGCATACTAAACCAGTCAATGAGGTCTGTTTTTGTTGGAGCACAAAAAGCATCTATTTTGCCAGATGCACCATTTAAAAATGACAAAAAGACTCTAAGAGTAGCAGGATAGAAAATCTTCCAAGCAGACCCAAATTTCCCATATACCAGATCAGTGTAAGTCATAGTGGCTAACACAGGTAAGGACCACTCATGAGCCAACTGAGCCCATAATGGTGCAATATAAGGACAATCAAGAAACAAATGTGCCATAGTTTCCACTTGGCAAATACAGGAGTCTCTAATACAAAACCTTTCTTCCAGTTGTTTATGGGCTTGGTTCCCCTTAGCATTTAGTTTATTGTGACAGCACAACCCTAAAGTGTCCCACATTTTCAGCGAATTCTACCATCAATAATTGTTTTGTTAAGTAATGGCTTTCTACAGGTAAATCAAAACAGGATTCCGACAAAAATTCTAAGCTATAACGGAAGAATAGAGGAGTTTTCTATTTTGTAAGCCTGGCAAATGGCTGGATACCTTCCATTGTCTTATTTTTTAAATACCTCAATGATATACCCAGAAGTCCCTTGTGTGATTTTAGTGAAGAGTTTCAAGTTGGTGCTTTCCATTTATCTATAAAATATTGAGATCTAGAAGTAAAACTCTGTACACCACACCTCATGATGACCAGCCAAACTAGGGTAAACATTAGAGTGCACGAATATGGCAAAGAAAATAAACACAGGATTCACTCATATTCAAACACCCTTGTTTTATAGACCAATAGGTAACTGATCATTTAACAGGGTTCAAACAACTATCCCATAAAAGCTGAAAACATAAATTATACAGACATGCTTCTAAATGAAGCAGGAGTGGAAAACATAACTAACCAGCAAAAGGATGGAATAATGAAAGATTTCAACATGTAAACACGTTTTTCCAAGACATAGGAAAAGATTTCATTTCTTAATTTTATCTTCAGCAATGGAAAGTTGAGTGATCCAATTACGCTCTGCTGCTAAGGGATCACCAAAAGAAAGACACAGAATCTGAATATGCTCATACCTAATGTTTACCCCACCAATCACATCCTGATCATCATGTAAGGAATCTTCACAGTTGTACCAAAACTTTTCTGAGTGTTCAAAACTGACCAAGAAATTAAAGAGAAAGAATGAACAATCTCAATAGCACGTAACCCTGATTCATGATCTGCTACCAGTATACAGATATCATCAGCATAAGCCACAGCACTAGGAAAATCTAGGGAAGAATTATCAGAAATGTGCCTGATGGTAGAATTAGTACTCAGTCTCCTAAGGAGGGGTCTAAGAAAAATACAAAAAGAGGGCTTAAGGACAACCCTGACATACCTCTCTTTGATTCGAATGTGAGAGCTTTTAAACCATTCACTACTAGAGTCATGGAGGCATTACTGTACAAGTTTTTAATCCAGAAGACAAACTCCTGTGGAACACCATACCTTTCCAGCACTGCAAAAGATAGTTAGGAGGGACCGGTCAAACTTTTGACTGATCTAGGCTAAGCACATATCCTTCATCCCAAACCTATCAAATACTTCTCTTATCAATTTCAGATTATTTAACATAGATCTGTTTGGAACTGCACATGTTTGCGTATGAAAAATCAAATTTCGAGCTATGTTGGAAAGTCTAACATTAATAATCTTACACAGTATTTTCCAATCAGAATTCAATAGACTAATGGGACGCCAATTATCTAAATGTTCTTTATCTTTACCTTTATATAAATAAATTAAGTTGCTATCTGCAAAAGCCGATGGTATTGGCAATATCCCTTGAACAATAACATTAAATACTGCAGTTAAATAGGGTAAAAGCAACTATTTTGCTTTTTTATAGAATTCATTAGGAATTCCATCTGGACCTGGGGTTACAGTATTTTTAATTGACTGATGGCAATCAACTTCATCTATGGTGATAGGTCGAACTAAATCTTTAGAACATTCAAGAGATATGTGAGGGATATGTATAGAATCAAGAAAGAAGGTCCAATCATTGCTGAAATTCTTGGCCATAAAAAGTTTGTGTATGATGATAAACTAACTGCATAATTCCTGCATTATCAGAGATCCTGGAGCCATTGTGAGACACTAATGAGGGCATATATTTAGTATGAACCTGCTGATTGCTGCTATCAAAAGGGTTAACAACTTTAGCTGATCCTTTCCTACCATACTTTTGTTCTAGAAAAGGAGGTGGTCCTGTCATATTGATAGGTACACATTTCTTGCTTCAATTGCCAAATCTGTGCAGAGTAATCTAGTCGAAATTCTGTTTGCCAAGAAAGCGATTTCTGTAATTGACGGTGACTATTCAAATATTTAAGATAGCGGACAGAAGAAAAGTTTTAGAAAACTGGACACAAAATTTCTAATTTCCATTTTGGTTTCCTGCCACCAAAAAGCAGGATTATCAAATAATTCAAACACAGACATTTTATCCCAGAGAACTGTGTGCAATTCATGCCATCCACGTTCCTCATCCAAAACAGAAATATTAATTTCCAAAACTATGAGAATCTGGTTTGTTAAGTGGACATCCCAAAGATAAAACAAGCAGACAATGATCAGATGTCTCGCAAGGAATAACTGAATACTGAATACCTGGCAGCCAGTTAGAAATAAAAATAGTCAATCCTGGTGGAAAGTCTCCCACGATGAAATGTATGTGCAGAAGGCTTTGGTCAAATAAGGCCCCATCTATTAAGTTTGCTTTAGTATAAAGTGAATTAAGAAAATTAGAATCAGTATATAACTTCTGAGTCACCCTGTTTTATCAGAGAGAGCTAAAATACAATTAAAGTCCCCAAAAACTATGGATATGGATGAATGAAGAAAGGGCTGAATAGCTTTAAGAATGGCTATTCTTTGTGTTTTAATCTGGGGATTATAGATATTAATCAATCTCCACTCTTGGGTTTGAATAATAACATCCAAAATGAGCACCCATCCCTGTATCAGGTCAATAAGTTTAATAACTTGGACCTCTAAACCATTAAAGAGGATGCCTACTCCAGCACATACATCTTCTAAAGAGACCAAAAGACAGTCCACCCTCCAATCACGAGATGCCGACTAGACTCTCTAAGAGAGTGAAGTCTAGTGTCCTGCAAAAAACAACATAGAGTTTAGTGGAAGTAAGCAAAGAAAAAATAGACCGTCTCCATTTAGGATTTTTCAGGCTATTGGCATTTAAACTGCCAAAAGTCAAGACCTCCCCAATTAAACTGAAAAATCAGGACTTCTTTTACCTCTCCCTTTCCCCAGTGATTTCATTTTACATCTCTTTTCCTGGAAGTTTTGGAATCACCGGACAGCTGATCAGTATCGGTTAACATTCCTAGCTGAGAGAAGGCCACAGAGGAGGCATCAGAATCATCCTCAGTCTCCGTTGCCTGTTTACGTTTGTGTAAAGCAGCAAATTTGTTTCTAGTAAGAAAATCAGAAACCTGATTTCCTTGGGAGAAGGGGTTCCTAGAAGTAGAACTCTTGTTTACCTGCTAGCACCCACTTGAACCCAGTCAAAATCCTCAGGAGGGGCATAACATCTTTAGGGTCACAGTAGGTGGAGGTGTTAGGAGCACTATCCTTAGCAGACTGTAAAACAGTGTCTGCGGTGACAGTGAGAACAGAAGGAGGTATTACCCTTTCCTCGTCAGGAGCAGGGTCAGCAAGTAACTGAGACCAAGCGGGTTAGACTGAGGAAAAGTAGGAGAAAGTTTGCAGTGGGAGACAGGGAGAGTGTGAAGGGGAGAAAGATGCTCTATAACAATAGGCCTAAATTGAGGCCTAGCCTAAGCATTTAGTTGGGCCTTAGAAAAGTCTCGTCCCTGATTCTCATGTGGCATCTCCGGGTTATTGTGAGAGGCCCAAGGACACTCTCGATAGGAATGAGAAGAATCCTCACACAAATTACAATAAACTGGTCGTGGACAATTAATACTAACATGACCAGAGCCCAAACACAAGGAGCATTTAAGCCTATCACAAGCATTACTCAGGTGTGTTTGAGCCCCGCAGCGAAACAGGACTTAGGTTGTCCAGGGTAAAAATAAAGCCTCTATCCCTGCCTAGATAAAAGCAACTAGGCAAATGCTGGATAGAACCATTCACCAAAGGCAATTTCACTTGTAACTTCCATCCACCTGTCCAAAATGTTCCAAATCTGTAATAGGATCAGGCAATCCCAACACTGTACATTTAGAGGATAACCATCTAATAATATCAGTAATTGCACCCCTTCATTTTTGAACAAAACCATAATAGATTTTATGGCAGGCTTTGTAAGAGGAATAGCAAAGAAAGGGACCATAAAGGAGTATGCCTGACCTCCTGATACCTATGCCAAAATGTTTCAAGGCCTGCAGATGTTTTAAAACATATCAAAATAATTATCCCCAGAGGTATGAATGACATCATAGACTTCAGAAGGTGAAAACTGCAAACTGTTCTTTATCAATGACTTCCCAACATAAAGACGATCAGGAAATACATCAAGCCCACCCTATATCTCAGTCTCACAGCATTCCTCTGCTTGGCCTGCTTCGGAGGAGTATGAAAGAGGCCAGAGTAAGTTCTGTTCCTCTGATGTCCACTAGATTGATCAGGGGCCTTCTTAGACTGTGTATGATCCTTAGTAGAGGAATGTCCATCAGGCTGTGGCAAACTCCTTCAGACGTAGGGACCCCAACCAAATTTAGCCCAATATCTGGTATGAGATCATCCCTACCCCAGTGGGAAGGATAGTAGAGTCATCAAATGCAATAAATCAGAGTATTCTTTACTCTGCATAGTAGAAGATGGAGGTCCTACCTCTGTAGAGACCCCAGAGTGGAACCATGCTCCTACCATTGGCAGAGGAGGCTAGAACCTTCACTTTAGAATCAACAGCATGCCAGATGGGATTTTGTGTTAACTGAAGCCCTGAGGGAATTTCAAGTGGGTCAGAAATATCTAGCAAATCCCCTTGAGGCTCTGTATTAGGCCAAGTAGGAGAGGCCCAGGTGTCATCCATGTGAGATTTTTCCCAGCCAGTGCCTTTCAGGGCTTTGGCAATAGTAATGCCAGAAACAGACATATGATTATCGAAATCGGGAAAGGGCTGACCCAAATCAGAAGCCAAGTCCTCCGTACAACACTTTAAGTCCTGATTTATCACACCAGACCTAGGGCAAACAGTGGAAATGTCAGAGGGAGCAGGAAAATTCACATTTAGTTGCCGAGAAGAAGAAACAGTACCTGCATCCAAAGCGGCAGTCCGAGTGGAAGACGAGCCCTCAAACAGCTGGGCGGAAGACACTGTCTTTCCCTAGTTCGGTCTGATTTTCTTGTAAAATTCAGTCATTGGGTCCATGAGCAAAGGCTGCACTGAAAGAGCTAAAGAACCGTCTCGAGACTCTAGGCACTCACCAAAAGTGAATTAGAGCTGCCAGTCTTCATGAGACCGCTGAAACAGATGCTGCAGAAACCTGCAAGCAGCCGTTGAAAGACTCCACAGCTCATACTTCATCTCGCAGCTGGGCCTTGTCAGAAGATGTCAGCACATTAATGACAGGTACGCTTGGAAGCTGGAGCTGCCGGTATCTTAGTCACACTGTGTCAAAATAGAATGAGGGTAAACCATTGCTGCAGAAGCAAGGAAAGAACCAGTGTTAGCACCACCAGGCTCCTCCATAACTGCAGTAGACTTCAAAACTAGCCGTTCCAAAAGAAGAATCAGAAGAGGAACAAAGGATCCTTACTGCCATAATCCATCTTGGTCTTTAGTAGAGGGGAGGTAGAGAAGGAGACCGACTCCCTACCTCCAACATGTCTGCACCTTCTGACGCCAAACTCCGAGTGGCCATTCCAGAGAATGGCTAAGCCCCTACCGCAAGTAGGGGATTTTATTAAACAAAATAAACATAACATCAAGTTATACATACAAGAACAAATGAAAATGGTCTAACAACATATAAGAAAAACATCACAGTCATAAGAAAACAAGATACAGAAACAAAAATAGTGATCTTCAAACAGTGAAACATTAACAATTAATGCAAACAATGTACATTCTTCCAAAAGGAAGTAAAATGAGTAATTGAAAGTTGTTTATGCTTCAATTCCATAACAGTCAATAAGGCATTTTCCATTTGTTTTATAATATTGGGTGGAGAGGTGGAACTTGTTGTGAGACATATTGACGAGAGCTTGCCACAAATAGTATTTACAAACAGCAAAAATTACTCTGAGGTACTGAGATGAAACTTCTGCCAAGGAGTAGAGAAATCTCCTAATATCAGAATCTGAACTGTAATCCTGCTAAGAAATGGCCATTTCCATTTATTAGCTATTGTTTTCAAAATAAAATAGCAACTGGGCAGTCAAAAAAAATGAGATATAGTTTCCTCAATGAGAGTGCAGGAAGGTTTAGGACAGTACCATTCCTGGGAGGATTTATGTTTTAAATTTCCTAACAGGTAACCACCGTGACACACAAACAAGTAACATCCCACATATGTAAAGGGATTCTTGTATCTCAAGCAGGACAGAACACAGTCTAGTCAAGAAGGAAGGCACAACAGAAACTGTAATACTGGTCTGGAAATATTAACAAAAGTATTATATAATTGCTTTCTAGATAGCATTAGAATGGATGTTTTACTAAGTTTCCAACAGCGCAGCTTCGAAAACTATCTACAGCACAAGTTGGAAAACAAGGGACATGGGTAATTACAGGAGGAGCATGTCCCAGTTATCTATTACAGTGCTCATGGCATAACTTATCCAGGTATCACAAACATGGGATGTGAATCGAACTGTAAAAAAGTTGAAAAAAAAAGGAAAGAAAAAGCAATAGGGTGAATCATGGCAAGTCCTCCCTGGTGGATAGGCAAATATGTGATGTCACGCTTAACAGGATTGAGGTGACTGCCCCATACCATCTGAAAGAACACACTAAAGAGTCTGGTTTCTAAATGTCAGGGGGAGCATATACATAACTAAGAAACAAAAAATGGGATGGATACATTTTTAACAACTAATACCTCTTCCTCTTCCTAATTTCCATGACTTCAAAATGTTAACCTTAGACTCCCAATACTAAGGCATTTTATTTTCCCAGTTATAGGTGCTATATCCATGACATTAAACCAGATCCGCCTTAGCTGTTTTCAAAATTTCCATTTTAGTTTTACATCCCATATATGGGATGCTAAGCATAGTTGGGTGCATATTTGAGGAGACGTATAGTCAGAATACCACCCACATCAGAGACATCAGCCACAACATCAACTTCATTGATGCCTAAATTTTATAATTAAGTTTCCTTGGTGTACTTGTATGCAAGTGTGAGTTATGAACATTTCTAGCTTGCTGTTTAAATTAGCCTAGCTGTTTTCAAAAATTTCGTTTAGTTTTGCATCCCATATATGGGATGCTAAGCATAGTTGGATGCATAGTTGAGAGACGTACAAGTCCAAATACCACCCACATCAGAGACTACTGCAGATTCAGGGTCTAGAGATAGAGACACTCTTCTGAAGGTTAAGAGTGCCCTGAAAGTACTGAAAAAAAATTGAAATATGTCAACAGCCTGGTCTCAAGCTTTATTCTTAACAAATAACACAACATCACCTGCATATGCAGAAATCATAACTGGGTGTAAGGTTGGGTGGGTGCAAGACCAATAGTAAAAGAATCCCATCTAATTTGATGGATTACAAGATCCAATGCAAAGTATATAACAACAGGCTTAATGGATAGCCTTGCCAATTCCAACCATCTGGAGAAAGAGTATCTCCCACAAAACCATTTACTATAGGTGCAAAGTAGGCCAGAGAAATATATGAGTGAGCCAGTGAAGAAAAATTGCTGGAATACCATAGGATTTCATGACCTGTAATAAGTCTGAGTGTTGTACTGAATCAAATGACTTTGCTTGGTCTAGGAAAGAACAAATCCCAAAACAGCATTACGACTTTTGGCCTCAAAATATCTCTGAGGAGAAATAGATTTGTGTGTATAGAATGTCCCAGAACAGTGCATGATTGGGCAGGGTCAATAAGGTCAGGAGCAACATGTAATAAGCGTGTACTAAGAATTCTAGCCAAGACTTTATAGTCTGTATTGAGAAGATGAAGAGGTCTCCAATTTTGTAAAGAGCAGGTATCTCCTTCTTATAGATAAACTTAAGAAAGGACATCCAAAATCAGGGATGTCTTCTGTAGATTGTAGGATATAATTGAAAACTTGAGTCAGCACTTCCAATAAATCATCTAGAAATGTTTTATAAAACTCGTGTGTTAAGCCATCAGGGCCGGGTGACCTGCAATGAAAGGTGAGAGATGGCACATGCCACTTCCTCCTGTGTAATTAATGCAACAAGTTCGAAATATGGTGCACAGGGAACTGTGGAATGGGACGAAAAACCGAGGACAAGTCCAGCACGTAGGTGGTGATGTACAAAACTGATGCTACAAATGAGAACGTATAATAGGCATCATGCCAGGAATATCATAAATAGTGTTACCCTGTTGATTTAATAAACCATGCATAACCGTAGTCCAAATCCTATCTTTATGTGCTGAAAAGGATTAGCAGAGGGGAAGTTGAAGTTCCTATCCTCATAAAAATTCCAATGTATGGGCACTGTCATACTGGTATGCAAACATGTAACGTTATACATTGGTAATTTGGGAAGAATAATCAATAGGGAAGTAGCCGACAAAGAGAGCAGTTTGTATAATTGATTCCTATGAGTCAAATACGTAATGTATTTATCAAGGACCACCCGTCTTCCCATAATCTGGAAAAAATTACATTATAGCTAATTTTGTATCTGTCCACCATGCTAGGATAGAATCATAACAACATAGAACAGAGATCCGGGCATGAAAGAGGAGATGAACATGGGCTTACATAGCAATAGGAGAGAATAGAGAGTTGTTCAATTTCCACTGAGTCGAAGCAGAGGGATAGTGAAAGTGGGAGTTATTCAAGAGAAACATGCAAGTTAGTAAATGATGATCCAGAAAGTTCTGTAGAGGCGGGAGAGAAGCCGTATAGGAACACAGTGTTGAGAAGTAAAAATAATCCAATCCAGTGCGAAAAAGAGATCTATAATAGGTATGGCTAGCATCAGTATGTAAGGATCGGTATGCAACAGTGAGGCCGATATCCTTCACTAGGTTAGACAGAGCAAGGAGTCCAATAAATTTTCTTCCCTCTGCGGTCCTGAATGCAACATCAATTGAACAGTTGAAATCCTCCCCAAATAACATGTTTCTTTGTACACAAATAAGGTTTCACCAGGTCGAATAAATGAATACGTGTAGCCTTAGTTTGAGGGCCATATATATTAATTAAATGAAATGATGAACATGCAGTACAGTCCAGGATCAATGCCATACTAGGACAAACATCAATAATGAGTGCAATGGAAACATGAGAGAAAAACAGAACAGCCACCATCCGCAACATCCCCCAAAAGTCCAGTATGAGGGCCTTTAATCCATCCCTGTTTAAGGTGCTGAACCTCAAAAAGGGTGGTTAGGCGGGTTTCTTGTAAGAAAAGAATGTCAATGGGGAGAGAAGCAGCGAGATGAAAAAAATCCTCTTCTTGTAGCTTTTATGCTACAAACGTTTAAAGAGCTAGTCTAATGGAAGCCAGAATAAAACAGTTATTTAACCACTCCCATCTGTAAGGGCCATATTCTTCGTTCTTACTCCCTTTTGTAATTTAGTAGTTTTACGGAAACATCAGGAGGTTTAGCAGTAGTAAGGTCCATGTCTGAGGGCAATATAGAAGTATCAGAATCACCATCAGAGTCCTCTCTTCCTCCTTGAGACAATCAAAGGATTGGAGAGAGATGTCAGAATGTTTTCACAATTTTCTAGCAGTAGCCTGGTGACCCATCTACTGGGTTGAAAACGCTCTGGATCCACACTGGATACCTCAGGAGGTGTAGTAGGATGTGGTGGTGAAGCAATAGGAGGCACAGTATCAATACAGGTGCTAACAGAACTGGCGGCTCAACTACCACCAGAGGGTGTTGAAGGGAGTAACGTCCATGGTGTTGGACACAGCAACCTGAGCAATAGGCTGTTCTTGTGCTTTATCCTGCTTTTTGTACCAGTACATAAGGATTCCACTCCTTCTGATGGTTTTTGCTTGCCCAGAGACATTGGTGGTATGCATGCCTTTTTCATTGCACAAATTGCACTGAAACACATTCTCACAGGAGACACTAGGATGGCCATACCCCACATAGACTACATTTTAGTAAATCACACGTGCTGCTTAAGTGTGTGTGGGGACCATATTTGTAGCAGGCTCTGGGTTGTCCCCGTAAAGCAGACACCCTATCTTTACCTAAGAGAAACTATTTGGTAAGTGAATTACTTCAGAGTTAACCAGAAAAAGTTTACCTGAATTTCCATCCTCCGTCCAGAGTCCTCTTCATCTACAGTGGCTTCAGTGGGGATAAGACCATACAATGATTTTGCAGCCAATGGTATATGTCACTAACACTACACCCTCATTTCTAAACATAATGGTCACAGTACGAACAGCAGGTTTAGTGAGAGGAACAACATAAAAAGGAATCCAAAGGGAGGTATTCTTTAAAGTGGCATATTTATGCCAGAATCTATCTAGACCACTATTAGTTTTAAAGCTGACGCCAAAGTTTCTTCCCCAGAGACATGAATTAAGACACAGATATCAGAAGCCTGAAAATGCATGGTACCTTTTAATAAGGTCCGAGCCACATAATAATGGTCAGGAAATTCTGGAAGGCCACCTTTTATAATGTAGATGAACTTCATTGCATCTAGGTGCCCATTCCAGTTTATTTTAAATAAATCAGAAAGGACAGGACCTCTGCCAGAAGCAAGAGGGTTCCACAGGGGAAGGTTGTAATGCAGGGCCATAGTTGAGGGTCTTCCGGGATCATCTAGGAGAGATGGTGGAGTGGATGCTGCAGGAATGGACTCTGGAATGGGCGAGGGTGCTTTACCGATCAAATCAGTGGTCTTACCAGAGGAGGGACTAGACTGAATAACAATGGAAGCCCCTGAGTCCTGAGTTAAGGTAATAAGGGTGGGTCAACAGGTAGGGGCTCTGCTGGAGCTAATAGGATGAATTGCCAAAACAGTATCCTGTAAATCCATAATATCCCCAATTAGCCCCAGAAACAGTAGGAGGCAGAGATTGTACAGTGTCCTTAACAACAGAAATGTCCTGTAGCATAGGTACCTCGTTGGAGCTCTTGTCGGTTGCTGCAGGCCCAGTGGGCAAGAATAATACCCATGGTGAGCAGCGTCCCAAGAAGAGCCCAGAGTCCAGGAACCTGTGGCAGTTCTTTTCCATCCTGCGCTTTGTAAGGCTCCTTAGTAGTCCAGGTATGATCCATAGCGTCCGATGCAGGTTGTAGACCAAATCGAGAACACAAGATAGCCTTGGTAGAGGACAGAGCCTTAGTGTCCAACAGGGGTTTGTCTGGTGAAGGAATGCAAGTCTGATTCTCCTGAAGGTGACCCCAAAGCCACAGCAACTCTCCAGGAAATCGGGCGGAAACACAAGGGGAACATCCTGCAGTACACTCTGTGATGGCACAACAACTAGTTCCGCATCGAAACCAGCATGAACAGCTCAGATCAAGTAAAGGCTCCAAAGTAGGCTGTTCAAGGGTAAATGCTCTCTTGTAGTGCTGGCATGTGCCGTTTCTGTGCATGAGTATGTGAATCCTCTTCCATAGCAGTAGGCATCTCTTGAGGCTGAATTAAGGCGGGGGCTGCCCGCCAGACAGCAACATAGTATCAAAGAAGGTGCAGCACCAGCGTGGTGCTGACACTGAACTGAAACATCCATGTCTGTGCAAGCGGAAGTCCCCTACTGGCTTGAGGAAGGAGAATTTCCCAGTGTCCTAGCCAAATTTCCCTCATTCACTAAAAAATATCACTAACAGCTTAATCTGGTTCAAGGTCAGTTGGCTTTCATCTGTATCCCTCCCTGGGTTGTGCCTGAAAATAGGCAGGATTTGTCTAGTGCACTTACCCAGTCAACAAAAACTAAATAAACAAATAAACATATTCTATGTCAGAAGCATGTGCCAGGTAAAAAGTGCATGCGTAGTTATGTGACTACTACATTAAAATTTACTATGTCAGAACAACACAAAGACAGCAGTAATTCACATGAAGTAAGGCATAGTCATTCACCTTTGCATGTTTAAAACTCATTAAAAATAAGAATGGTCTAGACCTTTTGGGAACTGATCCCACAGTAGAATGTCAAACATCAGCCACTACATCAACTTCATTGATGTCTAAATTTTATAATTAAGTTTCCCTTGTGTACTTGTATGCAAGTGTGAGTTATGAACATTTCTAGCTTGCAGTTCAAATTAGCCTTAGCTGTTTTCAAAATTTCCATTTTAGTTTTGCATCCCATATATGGGATGCTAAACATAGTTGAGTGCATATTTTGAGTACCAAATTTATATCTTACCACTCATAATAATAATAACAATAACTGGTACTGGTTATAACCTGGGGGTTATAATGATGAACACATGCCGGGTTTGCCTCGATCTGCGCATGAACCAGCCACTGCTCTTCCTTCCTCAATGCCTTTCCTTAGTGCTGGACACTTCACCACCATTTGCACTCAGTAGTAAGTTAATTTACAAAAACATTAACTGGATTTGTTGTGCTATCATGATTAAACTTAAAAAAATTAAAAAGAAACTGTTCATTGTCTGTGCATCTGCCTTTGATCACGGACTGTGCTGAACTCGACCAGACCATAGCTGCACAGGGCTGTGTTTTTTTAATATAATTGCTTCACTTTCAGGGTTAATATAGCATTCAACACCTCGGGTGTGTGTAAGATCTCATTAAACACACCACCCCATGTATTATTCTATATATAATGAATATCATCCAATAATAATATACCACAATATTATATATCAATAACAGCTTTTATTGTATAGCAGTTAACTCAAAGCAAACTACTTCATTGTATAAACAAGCATTCTGTACTAAACATAATTCACCACATAACCTGCTTTACAGTCACCATTTGTTCATTTCTTGAGATTTTCATGTCCATGAGCATGTCGACACATAATGAGAACAAATTGGGAAAAAGCCATCACTTTAACAGTCACTGTTGGTGGAATGGCTTGCAGTCAATGTGCAGTCCAACATCACATTTTCAACACACAAATTTAGCTTTTTGGTACAGTGAGCACACCTCCTCTGTGTCTCATTTGTTCTTGATAGTGACCTCGCTCTTCCCATCACACCATTTTGGGCACCTTCTCTACTCTTTGGTGATCTGCCTTGGCGGCTGAGTGATGCCAGGAGCATTGTGTACCTGAACTGAATGCTTAAGTCTGTATGCATTTACTACCTCTCTTCAGAAGCCAAGAGGTCCAGAAGCAGACTCTTGTCCCCTGCAGAGTTCCTATACAGGAGCCATGCATTCTGTATGACCACATTGGGCATGAGCATAAAGAAGGGCACCCACCACTTCTCTGAGCAGATGTAAACTCTGTAATAGCTAATGTTTTGGTCCTTCCTGTCAACTCCATCCATATACTTGCACAGGATGAGGTATCCGTGGTGAGTATTCAGGCATGCCAGCTTATAACCAGACTTTATTGGCATGCCCTTCATGAACTGTTTAGCTGAGTGTTTCCATAATAGAGAATCATGGCCTCATCTATGCACAGAATTTGCTTGATCTGGAAAGCCTTGAGGTAGCTCTTGTTCATCATTTCATTGACTAGCCTTATCTTGCCAAGCTTGTCTTTTTTTTTCATCATGAAACACTTTTTGCTCCTCCATTGGGAGGCGGGCCACAATAGCGCGGCATCTGAGCCCCTGGACCAGGTCTGGCGTGTGCTGCATGTGCCTGACTTACACAGGCCTGATGAAATTAACGGACACCTCTGGGGCCCATGACTGGGAACCAGGTGCCACCTCCCATGTCTGGGGCTCAGCCATGAGCCGGCCATGACGCCCCACAATTTTCCACCACTACTGCCCCCAGGGAGATGGACGACAATGACATCTGATGCACCTACGTGCAGATGTCCACCATGTTCCCTACTCCTTAGAATGCATGACACTGACAGTGCACCCAGCCTCCAGTAGGCACCACTGCAGTGCACCACATACCCCATACCCACCCAAGGGGAAGGAGGCAGTCATGGGTCGCTCAAGCCTTCCTCTCCCTGCCAGCCCCCAGCACCCGAGTCCATTCCTGAACCCAGGTCTCTGGTGTGGCGTGAGGTGTGGCGTCTAGTGCCTCAACCCTCAGCACCACTGGGCCGGTGCCAAGCTTGTCTCCAGCAGGCAGACTGCTGTTATCAGCAAGATGCAAAGACCTGAGTATCTTTTGAACCTATCTTAGCTCATCAGTTGGAAGACTGTGGCCTTATGTACATCCTCACTCTATTCCCACATTATTTGTCTCCGTGGTACAACAGCATAGTCATGATAAGCAGCACTGCTAAGAATGCCCTCATTTCATCAGGAAGAGAGACATTGTAGTTCAGCTTCCCTTTGTAAGATGCATGTAATTTGCTCTAGTCACATAGGTATTGCACCACTTCTTCATCAACAAATAGCTCAAACTATAGGTATGGTGCTCAGTCCTTCTCAGCAGTTTACTGTGCAGTGTTTTTCCATTCAAATTTCTTCTGTACTGCTGCTGGTAAATCCTTCTTGTACCACCTTCATTGTGCATGTTACCTATTTTCGGAGGAAAGCGGCTTGATGTGGTGACAGTAGAGGTACTGGCCTGTACTTCATCAGCATTCTCAGTATTCATAGCTTCAGGTGGAGCATCATCCCCATCATCACCATCACTGTTTTTGTCATCAACCTTTTGACCATGTTTGTACCCAATGGAGTCTGCCTCAGCTCATAGCTGCTTTCCAGACAGGTTATTCACAGTGCCACCAGTCTATTTATCTGCACTGTTTGCAACATCATCACCAAGTGGGGTGATATAAAGGTCAACCTTGTCAAACTCCCTGATTCTACCATATCAACATAGAATTTGAAGACAAATAAGGACAGCTTAGTCCCACCTAGTCTGCCCATTTTCCCTACCTACTGTATTACTGCAGACCCTACAAGGTCTCCAGCTAATCCCTCCCTTGCCCTAACCACTAAGGTACCTATATACCTATCCATGCATGCTTGAATCCGTTACAGTTTTGCACTCACCACCTCTGCTGGGAGGCTGTTCCAGGCATTCACTACTCCCTCCATGAAGAAGTACTGCCTCAGGTATCTCCTGAAGCTACTTCCTTCAGCTTCAGACCATGACACCTCGTCCCTGACCATACTATACTAATAACTTCATCAACAGTGCATTTTCTGTTAGTTTGCACCATCTCAATTGTAAATAAGGTGCAATACTAATAGAAATCTTCAAGTAACAAATGTTTTGACATTCCACTTTGTCAGATGCTTGAAGTGGGCTGAGGAAATTTCCGGCATACATATCTGTATATATATATCTATATACTGTATATATCTATATCTATATCTATATCTATATCTATATCTATATCTATATCTATATCTATATCTATATCCATATATATTTATACAACAAATGTTTGGGGATAAATGTACAGATAAAAACTTGTATCTCAGGCACCCAGTGAAGATATCATTGATATCTCCATGTTCCTATCGTCACAGTGATATCTCCATGTTCCTACGTCATGGAGATATCTCTATATTCCTATACATCATCAAACAAAGTGAAACTACACTTTCCATTGCAGTCCTACCTCTCTACAGCCTGGCGCTGTTTCCCCACACGCATACACACCCTAGTATTTGTTGACCCAACAAATATTTTTTTAACAAATAACTCTGTGCGTATCTGGTTGATCCTGCCACTCCGTGTTTAGGTAATTGAAAATAACACTTTCACTTTCCCTCTTAAAATGTAGCGTGACCGACCGTATAAAGTAAGAAATAGAATGAACTCCCAGTGACTTACGCACCCAGTCAGTCTTCAAACATACTCAAAATTGTTTTCCCTATCGTTTACTTCAATTTTGTGCAGAAGCTGCCGACAGTACTGTGGCGCAGAGGAGAAGCGAGTCGGCAGCTTCAGAACAACAGAAAAAAAGATAAGTCTTGACATTACTTTGGCACCAAAAGCTGGCTCATTTCTTTTCTGCTGTTCTAACACCACGACTAAGCTCTTCTCTGCTCGACAGCTAAAATGAAATGTGATAATGTTGCAATGTTTAGAGGCTCGGCTGGTCACTGGGAGTTTCATTCTATTCTTACTTTAGGCTTCAGTCACACGTACATTCAAGGAAAGTGAAAGTGTTATTTTCAATTACCAAAGCACAGAGTGGCAGGATCAACCAGATATGTTTAAAAATGTTATTTATTTAAAAAATGGCAAGATCAACAACTTAAAAATTAAGAAATACAAAAACTTTAAACTGGCAGGATCAACCACAGTTTTTTCAAGTAACATCTCATCTGTTAGGCATATACCATACATGGGACTTTCTATTGTATGTGGCCCCAAACATTTGTTTGCATAAACAGAATATGACATGACCTGAGTGAAGATATCATATTTATATTCAGGAGGCCAATGACATCAAGATATCTCACCCGTGGGCTTCACCACTGTGAGATATCATGATATTATTAGCCTCTCGTGAAGATAAATATGATATCTTCACTCAGGTCATGTCATATCCCGATATATCTATATATCTATATCTATCTATCTATCTATCTATCTATCTATCATCTATCTATTCATATAGATAGATAGATATAGATATATATACATACATAGAATGTGAAAGAGGTTACACTGGTAGATAGAATGAAATACAAGGTGCAAAAAGAACAATATATATGAGTAGCAAAGTGAGAACAAAGCAATATATGTATGAATAACAATATGTATGGTAATGATCAAGAATTCAAGCAAGGTGAGTCTCAGGCTTCATCTGGCCTTTGAAGTCCCTTTGTTTGACAGTAATTCAGGTGAGTTCACGGATAATCAGCAATATAAAAGTATCAGGCACATAAAGGTCTTGCATTAGACACCCATTACTGCATCAGACACCAGAAGTATTGCATCATTCACCTGAATTTGGAACTGTGTCATCACTGAAAACATAGAGGCACCTGTGCCTGGCATCCCATATATGGATACTACAAAAACAGTATGCAATTTAGAAAATATGCAAATAATTATTATTAAATGGTTAAATATAGATAGGGCAGACCTAAACCAACATATACACATGCAAGAATAAGAATAAAAGTTAATGGCTAAATACAATGGCATCAATATAAATAACCTGTTGCCATTTGGGATAGAACAACCAACTTGAAAAATGTAATTTGGTGCTGAGGAGAAGAAATGATCAGGCAGCCATATATTAAAAGTATGAAAAATACAGCTGTCGGGGCTGTAGTTTACATGTTTCATTACTTCATTTCAATGCACTCTTAACTGGGAGACACACATCTTCTCCCGTCCCGTATAAAGTAATGATACTAGGCATTCATGGGTTAAATTGATTGTTAAAATGTGCAAGATGAGACCACAGCATATGGCTGTTTAAAAAAAAATCAAGCACAAACAAGTTAAACAATTACTGTCTATTTCTACATATATCATAACCCCAGGTAGTCTTTCAAGATGCTAATAAATGTATTGCTTGCTCAGAAAAGAAGCAAACTCATAGTGTGTCACACTTGACACAGTAAATTGTGCTTTGAAATGCAAGTCTGAAGCCATCACAGAAAGTAAAGAAGCGTTATCATTTAGAATGCATTTATCTGTACAGTAGTTACCTTTGGACTGACTGGATGGAAAAGATAAAACACAATATTTTTGTTTCAGAAAACTACCTATTCAGCTTTCATTGCAAACATATAACATGAACATTTTGTACTGGAGCAAGGCAATTGCTTATAATGTTATAGGCAAAGAGAGGTAATGGTAAGAAGGGCTATCTTTCTATTAAATCTCTGTAGTTATAGTTCTTGTGGTTTTCATGTATCAGGTCCACATTTTCTTTGTAATCACTCTGCATGCAAGTGACAACTTCTACTGTATTCATAGTGCTTTGTAATACCAATCCAGCCTCGTTGCTCACTTCTAACTCCCATTCAGTTCTCTTTCGTGGAGGATTATTTAGTCCTAGAAACTAAGTAGCAGGATTATTATAAAATAACCTTGCATTAAGAGGCAGCACTCTTGTGCAACGGTTTCGTAATCTGCCATGGCTGATGAGTAGACACATTAATCCTGTATTTTCTCCGGTAGACTCAATTTGTTAATTGCAAACTGCAGACTACATACTGTATATACCCAGTTTCAGGCAGTAAATGAGGCGCTGAACAGGAAAAATTTCCAACAGTGACACACAACTATATTGGTTTGATTGACTATTAGTTTAGACCAAATCATGTTGGTTCAAATTTAACTGTATTGGTCTGGGTGAACATGTATTCATTTGCAGTCAAGTAGGTATACATTGGTTTAAATATAAACACATTTATTAGATAAAGTTGGCATGTGCTTGCTTTTTACCATAATATAGTTTTATTCTGATTAGAAAAGAGACAGAAGACATGAGGATCACCCCCATTCTCCCATACACATTTTGTTGAAAAAAATCTCTGTTCCTGGAACTGTGCCAGGGGCCAATAATGCATTTACAAAATACTCCTCCTAGCCTGACTGCTTAGTCCCCAAAATAGGTGTATTTGATTGTGGGCCTCCTCTTGACCTCTGATCAGGACTTGGGGAGACAACATTCTCAAAGTCCAGACTTACTCAGCTGCACCATCCCACAACATGCATGCTCCTTTCTGTAATACTGTCCTCAAACTCTACTCAAAGGTAGGGAACAGGCAGAGTAAAAGCATTACTGACTCCGTCTCACTAGAATCACCAATGATACAAGTTGTCCAACATAGAAACACATAAGTTGTCAACAGATAAGGACCACTTGGCCCACCTAGTCTACCCTAAGTATTCTACCTGTAGTGCCACGGAGACCCTACTCGGACTCCAGCTTACATTCCCCCTCTTGCTTCTAAGATTCCCTTTGTCTATCCCATGCATTCTTAAATCCTGTGATCATTCTAACCCCAACCACTTCCTCTAGGAGGCTGTTTCACGTGTCCACCACCCTCTCCATGAAAAATACTTCTTCACATTTCGTCTAAGCCTCCCACTCCAGCTTCATATTGTGACTCCTTGTCCTTGAGCACCTTTTCCTTTGGAAAATACTCCCTTCCTGTAGCTTGGTTATTTCTGTGAAGGTTTCAGATGTCTCTATCATATCCCCATTCCCTCCTGTCTTCTAGGGGTACATATTTAAATCTTTAAGCCTTTCTTCATAGGGCTTCTGATGCAGGCCCTGCACCATTTTGGTTGACATCCTTTGCACCATCTCCACCCTATCTATGTCCTTTTGGAGATGTGGCCTCCAGGGCTGTACACAGAACTCAAGATGGAGTCTGACCAGCAATCTATGCAGGGGTATTATTACCTCCCTCTTTCTGTTGGTGATACCCCTCCCTATGCATTTGAGCATTCTGCTAGTCTTTCTGACTGCCTTATCACACTGTTTGGCTACCTTCAGGTCACCAGAAATGATAACCACCAGGTCTCTTTCCTGTTTTGTGATTGCTAATATCCCCCCCACCGACTTGGTACATTGCCCCGGGTTTTGTGCCTTAAGATTTTGCACTTTTTGCATTGAATCTTAGCTTCAAACTCATGACCTTTCTTCTAACTTCTTTAGATCCTCCTCATTCTTTCAGCCCCCGTGTATCTACTCTGTTGCAGATTTTTGTGTCATCCCGAATAGGCACTCCTTCCCCTCCAGTCCTTCTGCAATTTCACTAATAAAGACATTGAAGAGGACTAGGCCTAATACTGACTCCTGCAGCACCCGCTAGTCACTGTGCCTCCTCAGTGTGTGCCTCATTTACCACCACTCTGTGGTTCCTATCACTAAGCCAACTCTCCACCCATTTTACTATTTTAGGAACTACTCTTAGGCTACTCAGTTTGTTTACCAGTCTTCAGCATTGAGCGGTGTTGAGGACCTTGCTGAAATCCAGATAGGCCACGTCAACTGCCCCTCCATGGTCCACTTCCTTTGTTACCCAATCAAGGAACTCAATCAGGTTTGCCTGGCAGGACCTCCTCCTGGTGAATCCATGTTGCCTTGTATCTTGTAGACCTCTGGTAACAAGGTATTTTCAATTCGTTCCTTCAGTACTGATTCCATTACTTTGCCCACTACTGAAGTCAGGTTGACCGGCCTGTAATTTCCCCTCCTCCCTACTTCCATTTTGTGGAGTGGGACTACATCTGTCCTCCTCCAGTTCCCAGGTACTTTCTGTTTCTGTGACTGGTTGAACAGGGCTGTCAGAGGTGCAGCCTGCTCCTCCATGAGCTCCCTCAGAAACATGGGGTGCACGCATCTGGACCCATTGCTGGGATGCCAGTATAGCCTAGAGATTAGCGTAATGAGCTGTGAATGAGCTTGGTACATCCAGCTGACCTAGGTGTGATTACCACAACCTCAACTTACATACTGTGTGACTCTGAGCAAGTCACTTAACCAACCCAAAGCTCTCGGGTCGCCACTGAAACAGAAGCTTGTGCCTAGTGGGCCTTACTCGTTAACAAAGAGTAACATAAATAAATGAATGACTAACATAAATAAATTGCCTTGTATACACTTAACTTTGACAACTCCTTAGGACTCTTCACACTGTGAAAGGACTAGTGTCCACCCTGACCCTTTATGCCCTTGTCTTATAACAAAGGCCTGTTTCCTGCCCCTCCATAAACACTGAACAAGTATTTTTAAATATGTCTGCTTTTTGGTGGTCCTCTTCTACAACCCCCTCCCTTTCCCTTTCAGTCTTATTATCCCTCCCTTGGACTTCCTCTTTTCACTAATGTATCTAAAATGTTTTATCTGCTTTTTACTGATTAGGCCATATTTTCCCATTTTCACTTTTGCACCCTAACTGCCTTCTCTGCCTCCTTTTGTTTCTCCTGGTAACTGTCACTATCCTCCTCCTTCTGTGGTCTTTTGTAGTTTCTGAAGGCTAGCTTTTTTGCTCTTACTTTTTCTGCTACCTCTTTAGAGAACCATAGCGGTCTCTTTTTTTCTCTTGCCTTTGCTGACCTGCCTGATACAAAGTTTAGTAGCTTTTTCAGTTCCTTCTTTACTGTAGCCCACTGTCCTTCTACTCCCCTAGTTTCCAATCCCTGCTAGGGCATCCATGAGTCCTTCTCCCATGTTCTGACTCTCCTCCCTCTTAGTGATGCATTCCACCCATGCAGTCAGAAAACTGCACCACAGAAAGGAAGGGGTGCATTTTGGGAGCATGCCAACTGAATTAGCTTGTGTTTTTGAGACAATTTCCCCTAAATCATGGATCAGGGTCAGAAAGAACACCACTATCAAATGCATTTCAGTTGGAAACTGGGGGTTGGGTTAGGGAGGAAGTATCTTAAAAGGCATCACCAGGAGCTGGCAATTCTTTTAATTCACTGTTTATTTGCTTTACCTGGTAATCATCTGGCTCACCCAGCCACTACCCATCCTCAATCTCTGCACTAGTGCTGTCGCACCTCCATTGCCAGATCTGCTGCTAGTGTTGGAGCCTCAGTTCCAGTTGCAATTTCTGAGCTCCCCATCTTAGACCCAAGATAAACATCCCTTTCTGCAGACCCCAGCTCATATTTTGGAGCTTACAAATTTTATGTGATAGCCATGGCATGATGGAGGGGAGAACATGATGCATTCGCATGTCTGTCAAATGTGGGTAGCCATCAGCGCTGTCATCCACCAAGAACGTTTTTTCCCCTCTTTTGGTCCCACCCTATTTTCACATATCGGTGCCTTGCATGCTCATTAGAGATGTTACAAAATAGAATTTTGCCAGCAAATTGCTGTGAAATTACAATTTAGCCATGTGAAATATTTTCGACATTTCACCCACAATGTCCCCTGCAAATGGGCATCATAATCCATCATTATCATCAAATCTCTGGTGTTTAGTGGTCCACCCTCTGGCGATCACTGGCCCAAATTTAAGATGAAGAATCTCCCTGGTGTCTAGTGGTCCCCAGTCGATCACTAGCCCAAATTGAAAAATCCCTCCCCGGCGAGATTTGCCCTCAGTATTTCCCCATCCACCATTCCCTCCAACCAATCTGTAAAAAAAAAAATTACAAACCCCACTCCTGGTGCCTAGTGGACCCCACCCTGTCATCAGATGGCGCCCCTCTGCTCCCCCAGTGCCCTCATCAGGCTACTGGCACAGGACTCCACTCCATCCATGGCGGCAGCCCAACTGAGTGCTTCAATGAACTCATTCATTGAAGTGCTCAGTCAGCTGCTAGCTGTGCAAATGAGTTGAGTGCTGTGCGGTGGCATGAACGGCATAGGGGAGTGCAAGTCGCTATCTGATGACAGAATGAGGCTGAGTGCACTAGACATCAGGGAGTGGAGGTTGGAATTTTCTTTTTACAGATTGGTGTGGAAATGGCGGATGAAATAATGAGGGTAAATCTCAGCGGGGGCTGTCTTCAATTTGGGCCAGTGATCAGTCGGGGACCATTAGACACCAGGAGATTTATCTTAAATTTGGGCCAGTAGCTACCAGTAGCACTGAGGGTTGAGGCGCTGGATGCCACACCTCGCACTATGCCGGTGACCCAGGTTCGAGAATGAGTCCAGGTCATCGGGGCTGGAGGGAGGACTAGGATTGAGCATCCATTGATTGCTCTCTCAGTCCGGGGTGAGATGGGAACACTGTCGCACAACAATGACCTCTGGGGATGCCTGGAGGTACTGTCAGTGTGATGGCAGATGGGGGAGTGCGGCCGATGTCGGCATGCTGTGTCTGACGTCATTGCACGTCTGCATCCCTGAGGGACAAAAATCAGAGGAAAATGGCTGGGCACGACTGTGCAGCTTGATGGCACGCCCTGCACTGCCTGGAGGACTAGTGAGAGTCCCGCTGGGGAGGATCCATTGCTGTCCTGGCTAGGAGTGGCAGAGGGACCCTCCGGTGGGACAGCATGATGGCCATCCTGGACCCTCCTGGATGCGGTATGAGCCACCTAGCTCTCTGGGTGGGCAAGGCTGGTGGTTGGATTCCCCAAGCTGGTCTTGCTGCAGAAAGGCGACAAATATGGATGCGATAAAAAAAAAAAATCTGGGCCAGTGATCGGCTGGGGAGGACCACTAATCACCAGGGATAATTTAAGGATACTTAAAATGGCAAAATTTCACCTGCAAGTGGTGAATTTACGCCCATTTCACAATGAGAAATTTACCTGCCGGTCTGAAATTTCACATTTTGCCTGATAAGAAATATTTCACAAAATGTGCAAATTTTGTAGAAATATTCTGTGTAGTAAAATGTGCTAATTTCGCAACACTAATGCTCTTGTTTGCCCTTAGGCAGGAGGATGCCTGCTGTTGTGTAGTCACCCACAGCATCCTGGCACACTACCTGGCCTCCTCTCAGGGTTGGTATAGGCAGTGTGGAAACCCACACAGCTCAGGAGTAGAATGTCTGCATGGATGCTCTCTTCACTCCCCACTGGCCTCTGCTATTGATGTCTCAGGCTCAGGGCTTGAATCTGGGTCTTCAGTGTGCCAAGCGGTTCCTCAACAGTTGGTGCCAGAAAGCCAGTGTGACAAGTTTTTAAATGTGTGGGGAGAAAAGGGTGGAGGGGTGGAGGGAGGAAATGACTGGATTAGAGAATGGGGTCATACATCCCTATTTGGTCTGCTTTACCTAAATGCCACTTAGCAAACTGTGAGCTAAACTTTTACTTACTAAATTGTGAGCTAAACTTTTTCAGCCAAATTACAGACATTGAACCAATGAAAAAAGCCTTGAATGGAAGCCAAACTAAATTTGCCACTAGCACCTTTACTCTTCTCTAATTCTGGTTTTATCAAGTCTTAGAGAATAAGGACCCTGCTTTCTAAATAGGGCCATTCCTTGGGGTTCTGAATGCAGGACAACCCACAAATGTACTCATCCCTCTGCAGCTGGTACCATGTTATGTTCCATTGTCCCTGCTACTCCACGATACAGCTAGGTGAGTCCAATTAGAAGCCTATATCTCAGCCCAAATTGATCCCTGAAATAGAGGGAAAGGTACTTTAGCAATACCTAGTGCAAATTTTAGGATACCCTTTACAGGCTATCCCTCAATTGTTTACCCTTGACCAGGAACAGACTTGCCTCCATGGTCTGTGAGCCATGTTCAGTAAGCAATAAGACATAACAGAGCATTAGTTGTACTAGGGTTACCATGTGTCCAGGGACGTAGTTAGGCATGAGACTGAAGGCCAAGTGCCATTATGCCCCAGAAGTGTGGTAAAACCTAGTACAACCAACATCTTGTAATGTGTTCTTATGCTTATAAAATGGGTTTCAAACTAAGATAAATATTTATTTTGAAACAAAATAAGTTTACCTTTTTAAAAATATAAATGCGTGCGCGCCCAGTGGTGTAGAGGGTTGAGGTGCTGGTGCCTTACCACAACCAATGCCAGCGACCTGGGTTCAGGAACAGACTCGGGTCGCTGGGGGTCGGTAGGGAGGATAAGGATCAAGCGTCCATGGGACTGCTCTCCTATGCTGGGGTGGGTTTGGGGATGGCCTCGCTCGGTAGTAGCCCCAGTGGAGACTGGAGGCACTACACAAGTGGTGTGCAGGGAACCTTGAAAAGCAAATACCGCTCGCTGGCTGCCAGATGATGGCTTTCTGCCCGACACCTCTGGTGCCTTCCAGGGCCTCCTTCCCTCAGTAGTATCCCTGGGCCCTAATAGTGTGCTGGGGCTGTCTTCCCTAGTGCCTTCCCCTCGGAGGAGGGACCCGCCGGTGAAGGAACACACGGGATATTCCAGGGACCAGCTGCAAATATGAGAATCGGAGAGGCTCGGGTAGGACAGTGGGGCTTGAGGGGCTTGTGGAGCCTGAAGGAGTGTGGGTCACCAAGTACGATGGGCGAATAGAGGATAGTACAAAAATATATATATATAAATGCGTGAGTAGATTATCCATGAAGTAGTTATTTTGCTGCACTCTAGGTGAGAAAATAAAACTGAAAAAACTTTTTAGAAAAAGAGCTACTTGCTCGAGACTTTTCTTGTGGTAAAATGTGGGGTGTGCCATGACTTGTTGTGCTGAGTAGTTCTTTTGACTTTTGGATCTTAATGAGCTTTTTGTTTTGCTTTTGGTAATTTGTGCTGTTCGGCCTTTGTAACTGTAGTTTTGTGACTGGTGTTTGCTGTTATGAGTCTTGAGCCTTGCACCTAGAGAACTACATCTGTGCTTGTGGCGGTAAAGGGTGTTTCCTCCTCCTGTTTTATTGTACTGGAGCTGTTCAGGAGACGTGCAAGGGAACTTTCAAATTGTTTTCACTTGGCTATCATGGAGTTCAAGGGAACTTTCAATTTTTTTTTAATCAGGCACAGTGTTTGCAAAGGGAAGAACTGGAGTGCTTGGCTGGTGGGAAACAGAAGCAAAAAGTAAATACACCAGCATGAATGGAACACTCTTCTATTTATCTGGTGTAGTCCTCAGGTGGTTTACATCCTGCCTCACTGGAAGAATACAGAGAGTGGTGTCTGGGGTTTATTCCTCAGACCCAGTTTCTCTCTGTCTTGTGGGGTTCCTCAGGGTTGGTGTTGTCCCCATGTTGTTCACAGTGTACATGCCCCTCGGAGACATTGTAAGAAGGTATGGGCTGAGGTTTCACTGCTCTGCTGATGATACCCAGCTCTACCTTTCTTTCACCTGACCAGGATGGAGCTCTCTCGGTCTTTAATAACTGCCTCACAGAAATCCAGGAGTGGATGGACTCAAATTGGCTGAAGTTGAACTTGGATAAGACTAAGGTGCTGGTTGTGGATCCAGTACACCAGATAGGGGCCAGGGGTTGGTTTGCCCTCTGGGCTTTTTGGGGCTTATCACTCCTGACCTCTGAACAGGTGCGGAACCTGGGGTAATCTTTGATGAAGGGCTAACTCTGCATTTGCAGGTGTCTGCCGTCATCAAGTCCTCTTTTATCACCTGAGGAATATCTCCAGGATTAAGCACCTTGTTCTGTCCAGCAACCTTCCTATGCTGGTTCACGCCTTTGTGTCCTCACACTTGGATTACTGCAATTCCCTTTACCTAGGGCTACCTGGGGGAATCTGCTGCGGAAGCTGGTGCAGAATGCGGTGGCCTGGCTTCTGACAGGAACTTCTCAGTCCAGTCATATTTCACTGGTGCTGCACGGACTGCACTGGCTGCCAGTACAGTTTGGATGACCTTTAAAGTCGGTCTTCTGACTTTTAAAGCCCTACATGGACTGGGCCGGACTACTTGAAAGAGCTTCTGGTTCCTTACCGCCCTGGATGATCTCTCTGCTCAGCTGATGAGGGGTTGCTAGAGATCCTGAGGTGTGCTTAAAATCTTCTGGGGCCTGGGCATTTATGCATGTGGCCCCTACCTTCTGGAATTCTCTACCCGTCAGTTATGGGAGTGCACAACCATGGAGGATTTAAACAGGCCTTGAAAACAAATTTGTGGTGTCAAGCATTTGGTGGTTAATTTTCTCTCTGATGGTATTAGTTGTTTTGTAGTTGCTTTTATATTTTAGGACACTGAGTTGTCTGATGTGTTTTAAACTTTGTTAGGTGCCTTGGTTCTTGAAAGGCACCGTAGAAATAAAGCTTATTATTATTATTATTACATTGAAACTTCTTTACTGGGACTATATTGCCCTCCTTCCCCCCTAAACCAGTTCTACTTTTATAGGCACAGGATTTAACTGACAACAGGAACTTCCTGTTTGGGAGCAGGAAGTGAGTGATCACAGAGCTACCAAAGACTCACCATCCTAGAAGGGCAAGAGTAGCTCCACCCCACCCAGCTGCTGGAAGTCTGACTCTGAGCAAGTAAGGAGACTACTGAGAAATATAGGAACTTCTTGTCTCAGAACAGGAAGATCAGGAGATAAAAGGGTGTAGAGGCAGTAAGTAAGTAGGAAAGAAGAAAAAAGAACTAAACAAACAGAGGAAATAGTAAGTATTCCAAATAACAGTTAGGGGCCATAAAAAGACATGATGGGAGTGATGCAGTGCTGTGGCTGTGGAGCAGCAGTCTTCTGGGAGATGTTGAGGAGGATGCAGTGTTGTCCCATCTGCAGACACCTCTCTGGGCTGGGGAGGAGGTTGCTCAACTCCAGGCTGAGTTGGCCAGGATTTGTGGGACCTCCTCTCCCACCCAGGGACCACCAGGTCACTGCCGTTGCCTCAGAGGTTGCCAAGAAAGAGGTGGTTGGACCAAAGTGGGCTCAAGGAGGGTGAGGTGGTGGAACAGAGGCTCATCCTCCAGTTGTACCTCTCCACAATTTCTATGCCCTTCTGGAAAAGTGTGGTTCCTCTATGGAGGCACCCACAGTGGAGACCAGGGAGGATGCTGGGAACCTACACTAAGGAGACCCAAAGGAGGGTGGCATGGGACGCCACAGGAAGGAAACAACTCTGGTGGGGACTCCATTGTTAGGAAGGTAGAACTGGGGGAGGAAGGGAGAGTGAGGAGGTGCCTGCCTGGCACCATGGCTTGAGAGACAGGGAGGAATCAGGATCGCATGAGCAGCTGCACAGGGAAGGAGCTGGATGTCATTGTCCACCTAGGGACAAATTACCTGGCTAAGAAAGGATCAGAGCAGTGCAAGAAGCATTTGTGGAGATGGGAGGGCCTTAGACAAATAGCACACAAGGTAACTTTCTCAGAGGTGCTGCCTGTCTATGGCATGGGTGAGGCTAGGTGCTCCACATCATGGGATTGAATCAGTGGTTGAAAAACTGGTGCAGAGCTCAGGATTTGGCTTCATTGGAGACTGGGGGTCCACCTGGAGGATGCAGGCCTATACTGGCATGATGGTCTGCATCTGTCCAGGAGGGGAACCAGGATCCTAGGTGATAGGTTTGTAACTACATTGACAGGTATTTAAACTGCCAAGGGGGAGGCACTGGAAAGGAGCAGGGAAATCTTAGCCCCCAAATATCAGGGTACTAAGTGAGGTAGACACCAACATAGAGATGTCAATAGGGAGAAGCAGGGTAAATGGAGAAAGTGACAAATGCAATAAGGACAGGGATGGGGCAAAAAGGGGTAAGGCCATCAAGAAATGGAGGGTAATGAGCACCAATGCCCATAGTCTGGGCAACAAGCTCCCTGAACTGGTGGTGTTGATGGAAGAGGATGCCTGGATATTGTAGCAGTCACAGAAACATGGTACACGGAGAACCATGACTGGGATGTTAACATACCAGGGTACACAACCTACAGGAGAGACAGGGAGGGCAGAAGAGGGGGTAGTATTTCTCATGTAAGAGAAGGGATAAAAGCAACTGAACAAAAGAGTAAACAGGGAGGAGAGGAGGCACTGTGGGTCACCTTAGCGACTGGAATGGCACCACAATCCGCACAGGGTTGTATATAGACCCACATGTCAGGAGGAGGGAATGGACAAGGATATGATAGAAGGCATACTTAGGATGACAGAAAGGGGAGATACTGTTGATGGGGACCTTAACATGCCAGATGTTAACTGGAGTACCTTTGGGCAGCCACATCCAAAAGCAGGGCATTCTTGATGCCCTTCAGGTGGCATGCCTCAAACAGCTAATTTTGGAACCCACTCATGAGGGAGCAATCTTAGACCTCATACTCTCAAATGGGGACAGTGAGAGGATCTCAGCTCTAGAAGTGGATAGCCATTTGGAACAAGTGACCACCAAACAGTGTGGTTCACGATAAACTCTGCCACAGAGTCAAGCCATACAAAAGTGAGGGTTCTGGACTTCAGGAGGGCTGACTTTGGCAAGATGGGAGAGTGCCTTAGAAAAGCACTAGCAAACAGGCTAGAAGGAGGGTGGAGCAACAATGGCAAATATCAAAACTGCCATCACAGAGGCAACAAGTCTTTGTGTGAAGCAAATAAACAAATCAAAATGAAAGAAAAGCCACTATGGTTCTCAAAAGAGGTGGCGGTAAAGGTTAGGGAAAAAAGCATTAAGGAAGTATAAGGAAACACAGAAGGAGCAGGACAGAGAACTGTACCAGTTAAGGCAGAAGGAAGCAGGAAGGGTAGTCAGAATAGTAAAGGCACAAACTGAGGAAAAGATAGCTAACTCGGTTAAGAAGGGGGATAAAAATTTTTATAGGTATATCAGGAGCGTAGAAAGACAAAGAGAGGGATAGTGAGGCTTAATAGAATGGATGGTGGGTGGGCAGAGAGGACAGTGATAAAGCAGTGATACTGAATGAATACTTCTGTTCAGTATTCACAAAAGAGGAAGTGGGGGAGGTGCCTAATCCAATTAACAGAAGCACTCTGGAGAGGGGTTGATCCCAGTCCTTTCACAGAAGAAAGGGTTCTGAAAGAACTCCTAAAACTGAAGGTGGACAAAGCAATGGGGCCAGATGGAATTCACCCCAGAATTCTGAAAGAATTAAGCAGAGAACTAGTGACACCACTGACTCGCTTTTAACAAATCATGGAGGATGGTGTGGTACCTGAGGACTGGAAAAGCGGATGTGATTCCCTTCACAAAAGTGCGACCAAGACGGAGGCAGGAAACTACAGACCTGTCAGTTTGACCTCTCTGGTAGGGAAAGTGATGGAATCACTGAAGGAAAGAATTGTTGAGTACCTAGAGGCCAGTGGGGTACAGGACCCAAGGCAGCATGGGTTCAAACGGGAAGGTCATGTCAGACGATCTAATTGATTTCTTTGACTGGGTGACCAAAGTAGTAGACCAGGGAGGAGCTGTAGATATGGCCTACCTAGACTTTAGCAAGGCATTTGACACAGTCCCAAGCAAAAGATTAGTAGTCAAATTAATCAGCCTGGGAGTGGGTCCCAAGGTAGCCTGGGTAAAACATTGGCTGAACAACAGGACACAGAAGGTAATTGTAAATGGAGTCCACTCTGAAGAAAGAGGGGTAAGTAGTGGGCACCTGAGGGTTCAGTACTGGGTCCAATACTTTTAATGTCTTTATTAGTGACATTGCAGAGGGACTGAAGGAAAAGTATGCCTCTTTGCAGAAGACACAAAGATCTGCAACAGGGTTGATACACAAGGAGGTGTGGCAAGGATGAGAAGGACTTGGCGAGGTTGGAGGAATGGTCAGAAGTATGGCAGCCTGGATTCAATGCAAAGAAGTGGAAAGTAATGCAGCTGGGAAACAAAAACCCAGGGAAGATTACACAACGGGGGAGAATAACAACAACAAAAATAGAAAGAGACCTAGGGTAATCATATCAGATGACCTTAAGGTTGGTAAGCAATGTGAGAAGGCGGTAGGGAGGGCTGGAAGGATACTGGGATGTATAGGAGAGTATCATCAGCAGAAAACAGGAAGTTGTTATCCCCTGTACAAACAGTTGGTGAGACCCCATCGATACTGCATCCAGTTCTGGAGACCCCATCTCCGCAAGGACATAGAGAGGATGGAGGCATTTCAGAGGAGAGCAGCTAAAATGGTGCAGGGTCTGCAAGAGAAGCCATAACGAGGAGAGGCTAAAGGAGCTTAATATGTATACCCTTGAGGAAAGGAGGAGAGGGGACATGACAGAAACATTTAAGTACCTCAGTGGAATCAACAAAGTCCAAGAGGGTAGCATCTTCAGAAAAGAGATGTTCAAGAGCAAGGGGACACAATCTGAAGACAGAGGGGGCGGCTCAGGGCAATGTGAGGAAGTTTTTTTCACAGAGAGGTGGTGGATGCATGGAACAGCCTTCCTGAGGAGGTTGTGGGGTCTAAAACTGTGGAGAATTCAAGAATGCATGGGACAAACATAAGGCAATTTTGTGGGTGGTAGGAAGAAATAGGCTGTTGGTTAAATAGAATCTGCAGCTTATCCTCTAGGTAGGGAAATGGGCAGACTAGGTGGGCCAAGCGGTCCTTATCTGCCATCAAAGTCTATGTTTCTATGTTTCTCCCAACTGTTGAAGAAACTTCAGAAGTAACAAAGCCATTTCTGTACTGGTGCTGGCATTGGGTCACGTAAAGTGGTGCACCATAAGTGTAAGTGTTGCTTTTCAAAGAGTCATGAACTGTACTATGTAGTATGACAGACAGACAACTCTAGATGTGTAGTGACAGAGAAACACATAGTCAGGAGCATTAAGAGCAAATTCTATAGATGAATGATCCTTCTTCTTTTTAACTTGCTGTGATGAGTCTAGACTTTTAAACAGAACACTGATTTTACAGTTTCAATACATGTTAAACAGTAAATTTGGACAGTGCATTTAGTGTGAAAAGAAGGCTGCCAAAGTGTTTTTAGAAACAGTGAAGCTGTGAATTGATATGCAATAAAATTAAATACCTATATGATCATGCGTTGAGCTACATCAGTACAAGGTCATGGTCTATTGGCCAATCATATTTTGAAATGCTCCCTAACATTTTATAACCATGGGTAGCTTTTCCATCTGGGTTACTTACTCAACAACACCAGGCTTGAGCAGGCTAAGTCACCTTCTGTGTCATCAATCAGGTTAGCACCTCTTGTGGTACTCACTCCTCCTGATCACCAAAATGACAGGCAATCCCACAAAGGGCACTGCTCTAAGAGTATTTACTCTGTTTCCCAATTCACAAGGAGTCTATGCAAGCCCCTCTTCTTGGGATTTCCAATCAGAGGTGAGCTCTCTAGTGCAAGGACAAACTAAGAGGCCAGAGTATCCCATTGTAGATGTGGTAAACAAGTTTACTTCATCTGCTGCCTATTGTCTCCCTGTGCTCACCTTCCAACCTCTTCTCCCTGCTACAGAGACACTATCAAGCTTCTTTCTTTAGGCAAGCCCAAATATCTTGTACAAGGTCCCTCATTTGAAGGTATTAATATAGTGGGCATCCCAGCTCCCAATGCCAGGGACTGAATGTGATACCTCTGAGGAACATCCCAGATTCCACTGGCCTGGAGTAAGAGGTTATAGTAGGTATACAGCACAAACCACAGTTTGTTATATGTTGGCATGCAACATTACTGCTGGATGACCAGACTGTGCCAGACAATCTATTGTCTATGAATACAAAAGCATTTGCAGAACAAATTTGTCTTAGAAAGGCACTGTTTAATTTTGTCTTTAAAAAACATAGGTTTAGTCCAGTGAAGCAGCAGGAAATTTGGCTTCATGCTGCCTTAATCAATAGTAAGAGGTACAGGAAGGATGGTGGGTCTTACTCTGGTTGTGCAATAGGTGGTGCGCTGTTACCCAGAGGCTACAGCAGACAGAATCAGGTCCATGGTAATGGAACAAGCAGGAAAGAGGAAACCAGATTTGCTCTTGCATGTAGGCACTAATGATCAGAGTAGGAGGAGCAGGAGAAGGCAGACTTCCATTCTCTATGCACAGTAGTAAAACAAAGAGAAGGAGCAGTAACCATTTCAGAGGTACAACTAAAATTATACCTGAACTGAAGAAACAACTAAATTTGAACTTGTTCAAGATGTGGCTAAGAGTAATGCACAGAAGAGGGATTTTGGTTCTTCTGGGACCAGGTACCAACTTGAAGGGTGAAGGCAGTTTAGAAAGTATAGAGCACAAGGGTGCTGAGGAGGAGATATGCACAAACTTTAAACTAGAGAAGGCAGCACAGTTGGGGCAAGGCACATAGACACAGCTGAGGGGATCCATACTAGCTTCCCCATACTGGCCTCCCCAGCTAAAGCAAGAACTAAACAAGTAGCTTACCCAAAATGAGGAGCAAAGGTTACTAGGGAAAAGTATGGGAATAAAATTCCAGACTTACAAGCATTGGTGGTCGAGGCACAGCTGGAAATGATAGCAGTCATAGAAATGCATGCAGCACTGAACCACAGGTGGACATGGCCATACCATGCTATGTGTTATTCAGAAAGGACAGGGAGAAGGGAGATGTGGCTTTAAACATTAATGAAGATATAAAGGCCACAGAGACTAACAACAGGATATTTACCAGATGGAAAGGGTCCAAAGAGAATAGCTAAACAGACGTCTTGGTTACAGAATTTAAGTTATCAGGAAAGAGTATCATATTAAAACCTCACGTCTCTGGAGCAGAGGCATCTAAGGGGAATCTGCTGTTGATGAGAGAAATTATCCAAGATAAATATTTATCGAATAAAATTGGTTGGAACGAAAACAAGGCACTATAGTAACAAGAGGGACACCTTGTAGATTAAGGGCAATATTTTAACACTCATAGGAGAAATATTGCTTTTCTCAAAGGATAGTTAAACTCACTTTCATTTGATATTGTTAGCAGTAATAATAAACAATTATTCAAAACTAGAGTGGATAGATTGATTCTGTCAAGTAAAACTAGAATATTTTGGGTACTGAGAAAGGAGCACTATATGGGCTTTGTGCCTGTTGCTCCTAACCAGACCTTAGCATGAACCTTAGTATTAACCTGTGGGACTGAAGGACTGGAAATCCTATGGGTGCAGGTCACAATTAGAAACTGAGTAAGATCCAAACTGGGGAGGTTTACAGACCACCATCACAGAGCAGGGAAGGAACTAAGTTGACAGAAAAATGGGAAGTCATTACGAGGTCTGCAGAAGTTGGGGAGCTGCTACTGATGAGTGACTTCAGTATGTTGGATGTGAACTGGAGTGTCCCACTGGTGGTAAGTGCAAGGCAAGTGCAAAGAATCAGCTCCTGGAAGAGGCATACTAAGAAGCATTTATAACACAGCTAGTACAGACCTCTGCAAGAGTGGCACCACACTGGATGTGGTTCTCACCAATGAGGACAAGGTCTAGAATGCCTTAGTCTGGGATCTGCTTAGAACCAATCATCATAGGATAGGGTAGCTGGAGATCTAACTAGAACACAGCAAAACATTTACCCAGACAAAGGTTTGGGACTTCAGGAGGGTGGACTTTGAACAGATACAGGAGATGCTGGGAAGTAGATTGAAGACAATAGCAGAAATATAGAGAGTGAACTAGAAATGGGAAGGTTTCAAAAGGGCATAGCAGAAGCTACAGAACATTCTGTGAGAGGTAACAAATAGCAAAAAAGCAAAAAGGCCTATATGGTTCACAAGAGTGGAGAGAGTGGAAAGAGAAGCAATTAGAAAGAAAAGCATTCAAAAGGTACAAAGAATGCCAAAAGGATCAGGACAGGGAAGCATTCCAAACAGAAACAAGGGACATGGAGTAGGATGGTGACAAGAATAACAACTGAGGCAGAGCTGAAAATAGAGGGAGTGAAGCAAGGAGACAAAGCATTCTTCTGGCATATGTGGGAAAAGGACAAAACTATGGAAGAAATTATTACAATACAGCAGTGGGTGGAGGGGGACAAATGGAAGGCTGATATACTGAATCAATATTTTGTTCAATATTCACACTAAAAGAAAATAGGTCTGACTGCAAAATTGACTGGTAGTTGTGTGGGAGAGGGCCAATAGAAACATAGAAACATAGAAGTTGATGGCAGATAAGGACCTGAGCCCATCCAGTCTGCCCATTTTTTTCCTTATGAATGTGCCATAGGCCTGTACTCTGTCAATGGCCTATCTATTCATACTCATCTTTATTGCTACCTTATCCCTGTCCCATGCCTGTTTGAAGCCCTGCACTGTATTCATAGCCACCACTTCCTGAGGTAGGCTGTTCCATGCATCCACCACTTTCTGTGAAAAGAACTTCCTCACATTCCCCTTAATTGGCCTCCTCTAATCTCATGCTGCCCTCTTGTCCTGCTATTTTTCTTATATATTGAAACATGTTAGACTCTTTCACCTTGTTAACGCCCTTAAGATGTTGGAATGTTTCAATCATATCACCCTCTCCCTCCTTTGCTCTAGGAATACATATTGAGCTCTGTTAATCTGCCCTCATATGTTTTTGATGCAATCCCTGCACCATTTTGGTTGCCTTTCTCTGGACTGCCCCATTTTGTTAAGTCCTTGTGCAGGTCGCGACCTCCAATACTGCACGGAGTACTCCAGATGGGGCCCTAACCGGTGTCTTGTAAAGAGGATTATTACCTCCCTCTTATGACTTTGATACCCCTACTGATACACCCCAACATCCCTCCAGCTTTACCTACTGCTTGAGAGGTCTGCTTGGATGATTTCAGGTCATCTGTTATGATGATACCTAAGTCTCTTTCTTCCTTGTGATTGCTAGCAACTCCCTCCCAACTTATAGGTGGCTTCAGGGTTTCTCTTCCCTTTGTGAATGATCTTGCATTTCTTTTGCCTTTAACCCCAGTTGCCTTCATTCATTTTGCCAGTTTATCCAGATCTCTTCTCATTCTGCCCACCCCATCTGGATCATCTACTCTGTTGTAGATCTTGGCGTCATCTGCAAACAGACAAACCTTACCCTCCAAGTCCATCTGCAATGTCACTGATGAAGATATTGAAGATGACTGGCCCCAGGACTTATCCTTGAGGTATCCCACTTGTGACTTGCATCTCTTCTGACTGTATACCATTTACCAACACTCTGTTTTCTGCCCACCAACCAGTTTGCCACCCAGTTGACCAACATCTGACCCACCCTGAGCCTACCCAGCTTATTAATCAATCTTCTATGGGAACAGTGTCAAAAGCTTTGCTGAAGTCAATCTAGGCAACATCAACTGCTCCCCTTGGTCCACCACTCTGGTTACCCAGTCAAAGAAATCTATGAGATTATTTTGACTTAATTTAAACCCATGCTGTCTTGGATCCTGTGCTTCTATGAATTCCAGGTATTGCACTGTCCTTTCCTTAAGGAGTGCCTCCATAATCTTGCCCACTAGTGAGGTAAGACTGACTGGTCTGCAGTTCTCTGCCTCCTCTCTGCTACCACTCTTGTGGAAGCGGGATCACATGAGCCCTTCTCCAGTCTTCTGGGACCTCTCCTGTGCGCAGAGACTCACTAAACAGTTCAATAATGCTCTCTAGTTCCACCCTAGCTCCTTTAGTACCCTGGGATGTATGCCATCAGGTCCCATTGCCTTGTCCACCCTGAGCTTAGTGAGCTCTTGTAGGACCCTTTCTTTTGTGAAGGACCAATGCACATCTCCCTTCCCTGTGTCCATAGTGCTGAGCTGTGAGCCTTGCCTTACCTTCTCCTCGGTAAATATTGAGCAGAAGTATCTATTTAGGATAGATACCTTTCATGATCCTCCTCCACATGCTCCCCTTATCCCCTTTGATCTTAATGACTCCTCTGGACTTTCTCCTTTTACTAATGTAGCTATAGAAGGTCTTGTCCCTTCTTTTACTGTTCATACTAGTGTTTCCTCGGTTTGGGCCTTTGCCTGCCTTACTTTCCCTGCTTCCCTTAGGGAAGTTGGTGTCCTCCCTATCTTCATCCCGCTATGTTCCCTTATATTTCCTGAAGGCCATACTTTTGGCTCTGACCTTTTCTGCTATTGTTTTTGAAAACCTAAGTGGTCTCCTTCTTCTTTTGCTCTTGTTTTCTCTCTAACACAATGGGATGTTGCTTCAAGTATTGTATCTTTAATGCTTGCCCACTTTGCCTGTACCCCCTCACCTGTATTTCTTCTTGCGGGCTAGCTTAACTCTGTTAGCCATCTTATCAAAATCAGTTCCTCTGAAGTCCCATATTTTTGGCTTGGAATGGGATGATTTAGTTCTAGAGGCCAAACTGAACCACACCATGTGATGGTCACTGGCGTCCAGGTGACCTTCTACCTGGAGATCTGAGATCCTTTCCCCATTAGTCAGTACTAGATCTAGGATAGCCCTGTCTCTTGTGGGTTGTTGTACCAGTTGTTTGAGGCCCTCCTGCAGGAATCCACCATGTGTCTAGTTCTGGCAGATATTCGCTGGTATTGACCAATCTGTATCTGGCATATTGAAGTCTCCCATTATCAGAACCTCCCTTTAGCTGTCATGTTTTGTATATCTTCTAACAGTAATGTGTCTATGTCCTCCCCTGCTCTGAGGCCTGTAGACAACCTCAGTTCATATGGCTGTCCCATTTCCTGGTTCCAGGGTGACCCACAGTTCTTCTGGCTCCTTATGTGTATTCTGAATTTCTGTAGCTTTGATATGTTCATTCACATAAAGGGCCCTCCACCCCACTTTGCACCTCGGTCTCTTCTGAACAGTACATGGCCGGGTACTAAAATCTCCCAAGTGTAGTTTCCGGTGAACCATTTCTCTCTAATGGCTACTATGTCCAGTTTAGCCTCTGTCATTGTTGCCTGTGGGTCTGGGATCTTGTTTCCAAGAATGCAGGCATTTATGTATGATTTTCTATTGGCCAGATTTCATGTGTGTTGGTTGGTAGGCGAAGTCCGGCATTTCCCCTGTGCATCTTATAGGGTGCCAGACATTTTCCTTACCTGGTGATGCAAATAAACTACAAACATGCTGAACTCCTGTTTGACCACTAGCTGAGGGGATGGGTGTTCTTCCCATTCGACATATCAGGTGCTGCACCCTCCCCATTTGCTAGTTTAAATATTCTGCAAAAAGTCAAATTTCTACCCCAATGCACTGACTCCCTGCTTAGTCAGATGCAGTCCATCAAATTAAAGAACTTTTGCTCTCAAAACTGTTGCCAGTTACCCACAAATTTGTGTCCTTTTTCCTGGCACCAGCCTTGAGCCACATGTTTAGCTCCCCAATCTCCCTTCTCTGACCTTTTGTCCATCTGTCCTCTCTCCCAGACTAGCAGGATATCCAGGAAGGAGATGGCAGACAAAATGGATGACAGTTTGTCTCCAGCCTGGTCAGGTGTTCCTTGGTCTTTACAACTGACTGGCTGGCGAGTTCGATAGTGAACCTATCACTGAAGGAGGAGTGCTAGGTGGGCTGAGACATTAAACATGGACAAATCTAAAGACCCAAAAACAGTACACCCACAATTACTGAAGGAGAAAATGTTGCAGGTTCTTGCAGCCCTGATGTCAGATATCTGCAGTTGATTATTGAACACTGGTGGTACTCAGGGACTGAAGGGCAATTATCATACAGTACTGCCCTGCACAAAACCAGTAGTAGAATGACCAAATAAACAAGATCAGTCAGTCTGACATCTGTAGTGTGGAAAACGCTTAGAATTACAGCTCTGCAAGAGACTAATTTTTGATATTTGTATTTGTGTCTGTGTCCCTGATATCTGTATTTGCCAAGTTAATGCATTATTTATAAAACTGTTTCAGGCCTCTTCAGACTTGTGTATTTATTGATAACAGCACAGCATCAAGGGGATTTGAGTTATTATCAGCAAAAATGTCTATTCATGTTATATAAAGAACTTACTCCATTAATAGGTATAGACAGGGTATCCATTTAGCTAAAATATAACATACAAGGTCAGTAGCAGACAGGTTTTTATTATCTCATGCATCTTGTCCAGCGTCACACACAGTATTATTTTATGTTAGCTGAAAAGCAAATTCGATGGCACACACCTGCAATGTCAGACTGTGCATCACAGGGCCCTTTCACCATCTAAATCATTGCAGATGGTAACAACTAGAACAATTTTGGAAAAGTAAGAATAAAGCATGGGCTGTGGTAATTTTGCATCCATCCATTTGTCGGATGAGACATTAAACCGAGGTCCCATCTGCCTGTTCTGGTGGTAGTTCAGGTGGATGTTAAAGATCCCATGGCACTTCTTGAAAAGAGTAGGGGATTTTATTGTACAAAGAAAACATAACATCAGGCATAAATGTGCAAGTCAAACAGAAAGAATCAGCAAAAAATATACAATATTCATACATCAACTGAAAACAAATCAGAATAGGAAAAAAGAAAATAAACACAGGCATCATAGAACAACAGTAGATATATATATATAGAATAATGGATGGGAAGGGTTTGATATGATAATTTAATCACCCGAGTTGTGGGATGCTACATAAACCCCCGAGGCGAAGCCCGAGGGGTTTATCAAAGCATCCCCACGTAGGGTGTGCATTAAATTCTCATATGAAAACCCCTCCCCATGTTTTATTTTTTATAATAACAGACCAGCAATTTTTTCTCCAGCAGTTTGTGAGACTGTTTGGCCCCGCCCACATACAGAATGTTGCCAATGAGGCAGCAGCATAGTTTGACTGGCATGGCTCTATGAATGTCATAACAACCAGCTGGTTGTTATGGAAAATATCAACCTGGTCAGTACATTGAGAGAAATTGCTGACCAGTTATTATATGGTATTAATGCAAAAATCAATATGTTTCCACAATAACTGAAAGCGTTGTAGAGAAAGTTGATAGTATTCCACTTCCATTATAGTCAACAAAGCTGTTTCCATCTGCAGTATAATAGAATGTGGTAAGGTTGGAAGTTACTGTAAAACATATTGACAATGTGCTTGCCACAGATAATATTTACATATGGCTAAAATAACCCTTAAAGTACTATGATGAAATCTGTTCCATGGTCCAGAAAAGTCACCTAGTATCAGTGTTTGATAGGTGATTCTACTTAAAACAGCCATTGCCACTTGTTAGCTAAAGTTTTCCAAAACAAAAGCGTCCGTGACATTCAAAGAGAAATGAGTCATTGTTTCTTCTATTTGAGAACAAGAAGGCTTAGGACAATACTGTTCTTGAGAGGACTTATGTTTCAAATTTCTTCAGACATTTAACCTGCCATGGCAACAAAGCCAGGTGACATCCCACATATGCTGTGGGATTCTTTTATCATGAAGAAATAATAAAGCATATTCCATATGAGAAGGGGTACATTCTGGAAACAGTAACACTGGTTTCGTAACATTTACAAAGGTGTTATAGAGCTGTCTTCTAGTAGCGTCAGGATAGATGATTTACTCAGTTCCAGAATCGTAATTTGCGGAAACTGTCCATGGCATAGGATGGAATATTTAATGCAGGAATGTCTGGGTGGGACAGTATCCCATTTATCTATAACTGAGTGCATGGCACTGCTGACCCAAGTATCACAAGTGTGGGATGTAATGTATGCTTTAAAAAGATATAAAAGAAAGAAAGAAAGAAAGCTATGGGGTGAACCATCCCAAGCCCTCCTTGTTGTACTAGTAAATATTGATGTCTCTTTTACAGGATTAAGGCAACTGCCCCATATCATCTGAAAAAATACTAAAGAGACTCATCTCTAAATGATGCGGGGGTATAAACATAACTGAGGAATAAAAAAGGGAAGTAAAATTTCTTAATTACAAAACTACTTCTTCTTCCCCAATTTCCAAGTTTTATAGGTGTACCTTAGTCTCCCCAATAAGAGTTGCTTTTCCCAATTATATGCGCTGCATCCACAACATTAAGCCATACACCCAATATTCGTTGCGGATTGGTGCATGTCTGAATGCCACCTACCTCTGGGATAAATGTGGAATCCGTACCTAAAGGGATGGATACTCTCTGGAGGTTAAGGGCCCACCTGAAACTGAAGTAAAATTCTGAAAGATCCGACCACCCGATCCCCAGAATCTTTATTATGGACAAATAAAACAACATCATCCGCATATGCTGGAAATCTTTACCGGAATAAAGTAGAACTGGGTGCTAACCCTACAATTTGTGAATACCATTTAATTTGTCTAATAAGGGTCTAAAGCAAAAGTATATAATAAAGGGCTAAATGGACAACCCTGTTGTATCCCAACTTTCTGGGGCAAATTATCCCCAAAAATCTGTTGATTAAAGAAGTAAAACTAGCTATGGAAAATATACGAGTAAGCTATGTGAGAAAAGACGTCCAGAATACCATACCGCTTCATGATCTGGAACAAGTATGAGTGATGCACCTAATCAAATGTTTTCGCTTGATCCAAGGAGAGGACAAAACCCGCTATCTGATTTGTCCATTTTGCCTCAAAAATTTCCCTGAGCAGGAACAAATTAGTTTGAATCGAGCAACCAGGAATAGCACAAGACTGTGAAAGGTCAATAACATCAGGTGCCAGTTGTTGCAATCGGGTACCAAGTAGTTTAGCCAAAATTTTATAGTCAGTATTAAGGAGGTGAAGAGGTCTCCAATTCTGTAGTGAGCATTTATCCCTTTTTATAGATAAATTTCAAAAAGGATAATCCAAAGTCTGAAATCTCATCCCTTCCCTGTAAGACATAATTATACACTTGTGTTAATGTTTCCACCAAATCATCCCGAAATGTTTTATAAAATTCATGAGTAAGGCCATCCAGACCAGGGCTACTCCTAACTTAAGTTGAGAAAAGGCATGAGCCACTTCCTCTTGTGTAATAGAGACTACTAAGTCCGTTGCATGATGTGCAGAGACCTGTGGAACAGGCACCGTAAAACCTCAGACAAGACAGTCAGACTACTGGCGTATCACAAATTTGAGTCTTTAAATGGGAGGTTGCAATGAGAGCATGCCTGAACTAGAGTAATCAATGTTACCCACTGGGTCATAGAGACCCTGCATAACCGTAGCATGCATCCAGCCGTTATAGGCAAAAATGGGCTATGGAGGGGAAACTGAAGTACTCTACCTCATTAAAATTCTAAGGTCCGGGCACTATTATATTGATGTGCAAACATGCAGCGACGGCCTTTTTGATTTGTGAGGAATAATCAATAGGGAGGAAACGGAATGTGACAAGAGTTTATATAATTGATTCCTATAATCCAAATATAAGATACTTATCCTGGCCATCAGCTTTCCCATAGTCTGAAAAACATCCGTAAGTCCAGTTTTGTATCCTGCCACCATGTCCATCAGAATCGTAACAACAAAGGACAGAAATCCGGGCCGAAGAGGATCTGACTTGTGCCTGAACAGTAAGATGGGAAAACAGGGAATTATTAAATTTCCACAGAGTCGAGGTCGAGAAAAAACCTGAGGGGCTGATCCCAAAGAAAATGTCCCGTTAACAAATGATGATCCGAAGCTCGTGGGTGAAGTGAAATCTGATGCGGATACAATAGCGTGAGGAAAAGAAATAGTCAATCCAGTATGGTAAACGTAATCTATAATAAGTATATCGAGCATCAGATCTCAGTGCACGATAGGCATCAGTTAAGTTAGCATCCTTCACCAAAAGTACATAAAAGCATGGAGTCACAATATATTTTTCCCCACTGCTGTTCTGCAGGAAACATCTATTAAGCAGTTGAAATCACCACTCCAGATAATATGTTTACGGGTACAGAGATAAGGTTTAATGAGATCAAGTAAACTGATTCTGGCAGCTTTGGTTTGAGGAGCATAGAGGTTGATACTGAAGGAATGGCCTTGAAAAGTACAGTCAAGAATCAAAGCTCTACCTGGAAAAATGTCCATATATAGTGAGAAGGAAAAAGCTGTAGATGTAAACGGGGTTGCCACCATCTGCCAGATCCTCACCAAAAGTCCTATACGAGGACCCCATATCCAACACCTCTTAACTTGCTTGATGTCAAAAAGAGATGTCAGCGGGTTTCTTGGAGTAAGAGAATATCAGTATGGAGGAGGCAGCAAAATGAAAAAAATGGTCCATCTTTGTAGTTCTTCAGACTACAGACATTAAGTGAGGAAAGTCGAATAGTAGCCAGAGTCAAAAATTAATCAGCCACTCCCATCTGTGACAGCCATGTTTTATGCTTTTACTCTCCTCCTTTGTTCTGGTAACTTTTACGGACAACATCCAGAGGTTTGGAACCAGTGACTTCCATATCCGATGGTAGAACAGAGGTCTCCGAGTTGCTATCAGAATCCTCCCACCCCTTTTAAACATTCAAAGCACTGGAAAGGGGCAGTTCGCTAACTTTTGTGATTTGCGGTAGTCAGCCCTAGTAATCCGCCTGCTTTACGTAAAACCATCCAAGTCCCCGAGAGGTGGGTCGAGGTCTGTGTGGCGGTAGGGTGTGGGAAGGTGTCCACCACATCCTGAGTAGGGAGAGGGCATCCGTGGCAGGAGGGGTTCAAACTCTACCTGAGGAGCCACTGTCACTGTGGGAGGAGTTTGGTGGGGGCGAAGAGGCTTCCGTGGGGTCGGAACAGTGACAGGGATAGAATCTTTTCCTGTGCCTTGTCTTGTGCTTTCTGGACTAAAGTGGCAGGATTCCAACCCTCACGGTTCTTACTGGCCCAGGGGCATTGATGATAGGCATGTCCTTCTCGTCACATAGATTACATTGATAAACATTTCACAGGACATGCTAGGGTGTCCATATCCCCACATAAACCACATTTCAACATATCACAAGTGCTACTGAGATGTGTATGAGCACCACACTTGTAGCAGGCCCTAGGCTGGCCCCCATAAAACAAACGCCCTATCTTTGCCCAAGAAGAAACTATTAGGAGATGTACCACCTCTGAGTTCACTTGGAAAAGTTTAACACGAAATTTCCATCCACCAGTCCACAGACCTTCCGGATCAATAATTGCTTAGGGGACAAGACTGTACACCTATTTTGTAACCAGTGGTAAATATCACTAACACTCACACCTTCATTACAAAACATAACAGCGACAGTCGTACTGCAGGTTTAGTCACGAGATCACATGAAAGGTGTCCATAAAGGAGTGCGTTTCAAAGTTGCATATTTGTGCCAAACCTGTCCAAACCCACATGAGTTTTGAAGCTAATATCAAAGGTTTCTTCACCTGAAATGTGAATTAATGCATAGATGTCTGAGGCCTGAAACTGCATAGAACCTTTCAATAAAGTCCTAGCAACATAATACCGGTCCGGAAGTCAGTAAGCTCCCCAATAGCGGGCGGACAGCATTATGTCTGGGGTCTGCTCCAATTTGTTTTAAAGAGATCAGAAAGAACAGGACCCCTACCAGAGGTTGGAGGCAGACCTAAGGGTGTAGGTAGGGCTGGGGGCAAAGGTAGGGCTGAGGGACCTTCCTAGGATCATCCAGTGGAGGCAAGGATGCCTGAACAGTATGAGAGAGAGGCTTAGGTAGACTGGAGCTGAAAGCAGAAGTCTGCGTGGGTGCAACAGGAATAGTAACCAGTATAGTAGGAGCTATAGTGGAAGGGGTGAAATAGTCGCAGAAACAGGCAACTCCTAATAGGTACAGTAGACTAGGGGGTTGGTCAGAAGGGAGAAAGCGTCAAAACCACAGTTTCCCTAGGTAGGGTGCAAGTTCCCACCCCACATGAGAAGCCACAGTCCCTTCATAGTGGAGACATGCATATTATCCACCAATTCTGCATTTTCAACAATATCCCCAGTTAGTCTCAGATACAGCAGTAGTGCTAGCAACAACAGAGTCTGCAGGGAAATAGGGTCCCCAGAAATAGATACCTCATTGGAGCTTGTGCTGGGCGGTGTGGCCTGTGTGGGAAAACAATACTCCATGTTTGTCCTCATCCCAGGACAAATCCGTGTCCAGGTGCCAGATGCAGTCCGTGTCCAACCCAGAAACAGCGCTTCCGATGCAGTCAAGGATGTTGTAGTAATCTCTGGGGCATCCCACAAAGCGAAGCACGTGCTGATTAGTGTGGAGGTAGTAGTGGCAGCCTGAGAAACCGTCAGTAGAGGAACCGCTGTAGAGGCAAGTCGTGAACTCCCAAAGGTGACTCTGGAGCCGCTAGCTATTCTGAACCCCATGCTGGATGCAGTAGGGGCAAGAACACTGCAAACACATGCAGCTCTCTGCACTTGGTTCCGCTTCTGACGAGGAATCACCGTAGAAGGCATAGGATGACATTGTCATGCAGGCAAGGAAGGATCCCATAACACAGGCTGAAAGCGGTCTGTCCTCCGTAACTGGCATAGAATGGGACTCCTCTGTTACTGAAACCATAACAGGAGCCGCCGCAGATGGCAGCACAGTAGTGCAATCCATGACCTCTTCCAAGCAAGTCTGAGCACCGACTAAGGTCTCCATGTCGGTGACCAGAGATCCCCTACTGGAAAGAGTAGGGAATTTCCCGGTGTCCTGGACAAATTTCCTCCTATTCACTAAAAATACCACCAACAGCTTAATCTGGTTCAAGGTCAGTTGGCATTCATCTGTATTCCCTCCTCGGGTCGTGCCTGAAAATAGGCAGAATTTGTCTAGTGCACTTACCTGGTCAACAAAAACTAAATAAATAAAAGGTTAGTTGCTTCACCTAAAGTTACTAAAGACCATGTCCTAAACATACTTTGCCACTGTGCACTGTCATATTTATTTTGAGTCACACTAGCCTCTTCCATTCCCCAACCACCCCGGGTGCTCTAACTTTATAGTTGTAGGCCAAGCCACACCTACGTAAAGACACAGGAACAGTTACTGTTGGCAGCACAGCACAAGCAATAGCCTAGCTGGTATACAGGCAGAAGTACAAAGGGTGTAGCTAGCAACTAGGTCCACAGGCACATACAAGAGGAGGAAAGAGAAGCTGTAAGTCACTACAGAAGGACAGAGACAGGGAGAGAAGAAGGAAAGAAAGGGTTAACAGGCAAAAGAATGAGGGTGTTAGGAGATAGCAGATGTAATTAGGAGACATAAGCAGGCAGAAGAGTGAGGAGGGTTGGGTAACAGTCATAATGGGAATGGTGCAGTGCAGTGGTTGTGGAGCAGCAGTCTTCAGGAGACATTCTGGAGGCTGCGATGCTGCCTATCTGCAGGCACCTCTCTGGGCTAAGGAGGAGGTTGCCTGTCTCCACGCTGAGTTGGCCAGGTTACAGGCGCATCCACCTCTGCCCAGAGACCACTGGGCCCACAACATAAACCTCATAGGATGCCCAAGAAGAAGTGTGACTGGACCATGGTGGGCTCAGAGAAGGTGGGGGAGGTCTCAACCACATTCCCCAACCGGTCCAGCTGAATAACTCCCTACATTGTTTTGGAAGAATGGGAATGCCCCACACAGGCACCTGCAGCTGGGACCAGGAAGGATGGTCAGGACCTCCAGCGGGGAGCCCTTGGGAAGGGGGCAGGGGACCCTGGAGGAGGGAAGCTTCTCCTAGTGGGGACTCTATTGTCTGTGGTATGAAGTCAGGGGCACCTTACAGAGCAGAGAGAGGTCAAGTACATCACAGGAAGTGCTGCACAGAGGGTGGGAAGTGAATCCATAGGATTGCTAGGGCGATAGTCAGGAGAGAGGAGCTGGATGTCATTGTCCACCTGGGGATCAATGACCTGGCAGAGAGAAGGGTGGAGTTATCCAGAGTCCAGGAGGATTTCAGGAAGCTGGTGGGGGACCTAAAACAGGTAGCATGTTCCATCTAATTCTCAGAGGTGCTACCTTTCCAAGGTGCAGGGAGGCTAGAGCACTCCACATCCAAGCCTTCAACACCTGGTTGCAGGATTGGTGTGGAAGGAAATATTGGCTTTATAGGGGACTGGGGCCCCACCTGGGCAGATGTGAGCTTGTATCAGGAGGATGGCCTGCATCTGTCGTGAGAGGAACCTCACTCCTTTGTGAAAAGTTGGAATGCTTTAGCAGAGAGTCTTTAAACTGGCCAAGATGGGAGAGCCAGGAGGGACAGGTGGCTTAGGAACACTCCCCCATGGTAGCATGCAAAATGCAGATTGACAACAGGAACAACTGAAGTGGGTAGAGAGGAGTAGGCAGGCAAAGCATGTAAAGGGGGATAAGGGGTCAGGAGCACATGAACAAGAAAACAGGGGTGGGAAAACAGGCAAGGAGAGAGAACAAGAACAGAGGAGGGCAGGGTGTAAAACATGGAAGGTCATGCTCACAAATGCCCAGTCTGGGAAATAAAGTTCGAGACCTGGAAGCATTGATGATGGATGCAGACCTTGACATAGTAGCAATAACAGAGACATGGTACTTGCTAATCACAGCTGGGCCATAAATGTACCAGGCTATACACTGTTCAGAAGAGACAGGGAAGATAAAAAGGGAGGGTTAGCCCTGTACATCAGAGAAGGCATAAAGGATACAGAAGTACAGGGAAGACAGGGGAGGCTGAGGCAATGTGGGTCACCTTGAACCAGGGATTGGCACAACATTACATACTGGGTGAGCTACAGACCTCTGGCACAGAGAGGAAGTGGACAGAGTACTAATGGAGAAAAATTCACGACATGGCAACTAAAAATGAAATCCTGCTGATGGGAGTTTCAATATGCGGATGTAGATTAGACCACCCAGGCAGCTGCTTCAGCCAGAAGCATGACCACCCTGGAATCCCTGCAGGGGTTGGACTCAGGCAGCAGGTACATGAGCCAACTAGAGACAAATCTATTCTGGACCCAGTGTGGACCAATGGAAACAGAGTTGAAGGAGTCCAGGTGGAAGGGCAGCTGGGGTCCAGCGAACACCACTTGGTGTGGTTTGACATGGAGACAGGGACTCAATTAAGTTACACAAGGGCAAAGGCATTCTGATTTCAGGAGGGTGGATTTCAGTGAAATGGGTAGATGTTTAACAGCAGCCCTGGAGAAGGGAGAGGTAATGGAGGGAGTGGAAGAACAGTGGGAGAAACTAAAAGGAGCCACAGTGAAGGTAAGTAACCAATGCATTAGGATAGTGGGCAAAGTGAAAAGAAAGAAACCACTATGGTTCTCTAAAGAGGTAGCAGACAAAGTAAGGGTTAAAAGAGCAAGTTTCAGGAAGTATAAGGGGACCCTAAGGGAGGAGGACAGGGAGGTGTACCTTGAATGTCAGAGGAAGCAAGGAAAGCTGTTAGGAGAGCCAAGGCACAGATGGAGGAGGGTTTAGCATGGACTGTGAAGAAAGGGGACAAGATGTGCTATAGGTACATCAATGATAGAAGAAAAACTGGGGGATTGTAAGGCTCAAAGGGAGGAGGAAGTAGGAGGGGGATCTAGATAGCAGAAATACTGAACAAATACTTCTGTTCAGTATTCACTAAGGAGGAGAGGGTGAAGGATCACAGTCGGAGAGCAGAGGCAGTGGGGAGGGGAGAAGTGGACAGCAGTCCATTTACAGTGGAGAGATTCTGGAGGAACTCACAAAGCTGAAAGTGGATAAAGCCATGGGGCCAGACCACATATACCTGAGGATATTAAGGAGCTGAGAAGGAACTAGCAGCACTTCTGGCTGCCCTGTTCACAGAGTCACCCAACACAGGTGTGGTTCCAGAGGACTGGAGGAGGGTGCATAGTCGCACTGCACAAAAGTGGCAGTAGGGAGGAAGCAGAGAACTACAGGCCAGTCAGCCTCACCTCAGTGGTGGGGAAGATCATGGAGACACTGCTGAAAGAAGGATAGTGGCACACCTGGAATCCAATGGTGCCCAGAATCAGAGGCAACATGGATTCACAGCAGGAAGGTTTTGTCAAACAAATCTGATATTTTTTTTTTTTGATTGGGTGAATAGGAAGTGAATCAGAGAGAGGTGTAGACACGCCCACCTAGACTTCAGCATATCCCCGATGCCATCCCACACAGGAGGTTAGTTAACAAGTTAATTAGTCTGGGCATGGGGCATAATATGATACATTGGGTTAGAAACTGGCTGATGAACAGAAGACAGAGGGTGGTGGTAAATGGGATCCAATCCAGGGAGAGAGGTGACCAGCAGAGTACCACAGGGATCAGTACTGGGACCAGTCCTGTTCAATGTCTTCATTAGTGACATTGCAGAGGGTCTGGAAGGAAAGGTCTGCCCATTTGCAGATGACACCAAGAGATCTGCAACAGAGTGGATACTCCAGAATGGGTGCAGAAAATGAAGACAGACCTGGAAGCTTGAAAGATGGTCGAGGTGTGACAACTGAGGTTCAGTGAAAAAATTGCAAGATAATGCACCTGGGTAGGGGAATCCTGGGGAGAGTGTGGGAGGGGAGGTGCTGCCTGTTACCAAAGAGAAGGGACCAAGAGGTCATCATGTCTGATGACCTTAAGGTATCAAAACAGTGTGCAAAGGCTGCAGGAGAGCCAGTGGCATTCTGGGGTGTGTAGGCAAAGGCATTACTAGCAGGAGATTGGGGGTGGTGATGCCATTGTATAAAACTGGTAAGCCTCACCTGAGTACTATGAGCAGTACTGAGACCACACATGCGTATGGACATAGACAAGGTGGAGGCCATCCAGAAGGGTGACAAAGGTGGTGCATGGCTTGCATCACAAAATATATGAGGAGAGACTAAAGACCTCCTACCTACTCACTGGAGGAGAGGAGTGAAAGGGGACATGATAGAAACTTTCAAGTAACTCAAGGGCATAAACATGGTGCAGGTGGAGGATCTTTTCCAATGTAGAAAAGATATCAGAATGGGGGACACAATATGAAATTGGAGGGGGTAGTTTAAGAGGTAATGTGAGGAATGTTTCTACACAGAGAGGGTAGTGACACTTGGCATAATCTGCAAGAGCTGGTGAGGGCAAGCACAGTGGAGGGGTTTAAACATGCCTGGGACAGGCACAAGGGAACACTGGGTGGGGAGGAAGTGATGAAAATCCATTGATCTCTTAGGGTCAGTGACTGCATACAAGTATAGGGCTTATGGGCAGACTAGATGGGCCTAGTGGCCCTTATCTGCCAACAATTTCTATGTATCTATGTATCTAGCCTCAGCCAAGGTGTTAGATGGCTTATGTGTCAGACTGTGGACTGGTGCATTCAGTGTCTGAGATGACAAATGATGATAAATGCAACCCCAGAGCCCTGTCTTGCAGAGTAAGTGCTGCTTTCAGTTGATCTTTCTGGGACTATGCTGCAGCTATTGATGATAGCATGATGACACACTATATGGGATATACCATGGGTGTCATGTTTTCTTTGCTTCTGTAGATCTGACACCATACATTTTAGTGGCAGCAGTTTGTTTTATTACCTTGTGCATCTTGCCCACTGTCACACATTGTAAATTGTGCTAGTTGGAAAACAAATCTGACACATTTGATGAAAGGCTGACTCTGCATCACAGGGACCTCCCACCATCCCATATCATTGTAGATGGTAAAACGAGAACATATTTGGAAAAGTAAGAACATGGTCTTTGGTAACTTTGCCTCTGAGGTTAGTTGCCTCACCTAAAGTTATTAAGGACCATGCCCTAAACATACTATACCACTGTGCACTCATAATTATTCAGAGTCACACTAGCCTCAGCCAAGGTACAAGATGGCTTATGTGTCTGGCTGGTGGACTGAAGCATTTAGGGCATCACAATGAGTTATTTGAGGAGGAGTAGGTGGATAACACGGACAGCGCAAGAGCTGGTGTTTTTGATCGAGCCACTTCTTGCTGCTCAGCTGAAGAGTAGCCAAGAAAAGCAGGGGTCATACAATGCTTTTTCTGGTCAACTACAGGCATGCCACCATTGTCTTAGATCAGAGTATGTGACCCTTTCCAGCAGAGCTTGTGCAGCTGTTTTAAGTCAGTTTGTTTTGCACAACCACTGCTCTGTTTCCGAGGATGCCAGAGTACAGGCGGTGGTGTAGCCTGCCTCCCCTCGATCGAGGGCAGACAGCCCGGAGTGCTATTAGTTGTGGCCCTGGTGTGGGGAGAATTAACCTGGAACCAAAATACTAACTAAAATATTCCTTTTTGCTGAATTTTTTTCTCGCTCTACACTATAAACTTTTATTTGCTGTACAGTTCTCCCCTGATGAATGCTGACATATTTTTGGGGTTTCCTGATTGTATTAATTGTTTTAATTTCTTCGTTCTCAATTTGTTAAATATTTTAACCAAAAAGTGGAGCCCTTCAAGTGATTTAAACCAATTATCTCTCTCCGTTATTTAAGTTCTACCTGGAACCTTTGATCTGTACATTAATTAACTTTCCTGCCCTGACAGGTATCCAAGTGGAGGACAAACAGCTTATGCTGATGACTTGCTTCTACATTTGGAAACCACACAGCCTACCATTCCTATCCTGTTAGCTGAAATATGTGTCTTCTCGCAATATCCTATTACAAACAAAATCTATCCAAATCTAAAATTCTTCCCTTAAATAACTGCGTGGTCAGAGCTGGCATTAGTGATTTGGGCCAGTCTTGGGAGCCTAGTTCACTGACATATTTGGATATCAAGTATCCAGAAGTTCCTCTGTCATGATCAAAGAAAACTTCACTAAACTGCTCCATACTCTGAAATTGGACTTAGAAAGATAGGGTGCTATTCCTGTTTCTCTATGGGGTGAATTAGCATTATCAAAATGAATGTACTTCCCTGACTATTATACCCAATGGGTATGCTGGGTTTTATTTCCTAAAATCTGGTTCACTCAGCTCCAAAGTACCCTTAATGCTTTTCTGTGGAAGCAGAAAGGCATTCACAAGGACCTACAATAAGCTGATTGTCCCCAAACTACAAGGTGGCCTAGCGCCCCTACTTTTTCACATACTATGGAGCCCAACATATCAGTAAGTTAGCACTGTGGATAATAGGTTGGTCCCACAGGAGCTCCAAGGATACCCCCTTATGGCTTGAAATAGAAAGGTCCCAGCAAAAAGTTTCATTGTTCCTTTCTTTCTCTGGCATATTCATCCCCTCACAAATTCCCAAATCTCTAAGAAACTCCCTGATTGGATGGTCAGTAAAGGCTCCACACAAATTCAAGTTCACCTTTCATTGAATTGGCATGAGTCACGGAGCAGCCTATTTTAAATAATCCTTAAAACTCTGGATAGACAACAGCCCAATCCCATCCTCCTTTGGCCCTTCTGAAGGTGTGTACTTCACATTTGGCTGGGGATGCAATAATTCTTCTTCACTCCAAACCACAACTTAAAATTTCCAGCAGAGACTTTTCAAATTTCTACAAATTAAGGAGGCCATCCTTTCTTTCCTGGGATGGAAACCTTGGCCCTCTCTGCCAGAGATAATATCCTCTCTTTTTGAGGTGACCAACCAGCCATATGCTGTGTCAAGACTTGCAAATTTCTCCAATCATTGGACTCTCATCTCCCTTCTGGCATATGTTACTACTGGGTTCAGGAACTGTCTCTCCCACTGAAGAGGTAGTCTGGAAGAAGGTCTGGGTCTCAATTTATAAATTCATTAAACAGGACAGACTTCGCTTATCCAGTTCAACATTATGCACAATCTTTACTATACCTTGACCAAGCTACACAAGCTGGGTAAGCTCTCTTCCTCCTTATGTTTTCGATATGGAGGGACCCTGGACCATTATACCACTTATTATGGAGTTGTCCAAAGTCCCAGTTCTTTTGGAATTCGATTAAACAAGTGCTTGACCCACTGTTGGGCCTCGAACCTCTCTTCCCCCACCAAGAGTTGTCTTCTAAACAAGTTCCTTCTGGAACCCCTAGAATAAGAAAGGCCCACCTGGCTTTGATAGCTGCCACAGCTAAACTGACTATGTTGAGACATTGGTAGAGGACTCATCCCACCCCGATGGAATGGTACCATGAAACACTGACTGTCATCCAACTTGAGAAACATATAGCCTGTGTGTATAATAGGCCCCACATTTTTCAGTCAACATGGGAGCCCCTTTATGCTCTCCTATCATTATGGAAGCCGTAGTTTTATATTCCCTCCATCAATACCCAGCACTCCTTATATTTATTTTGATGACTCTAGGCACTGGCACAGAGTGGGAGGAGAGTGGGAAGGAGGGAGGGTCAGGGTGGTTTGGTGGGGAGATTGGGGTAGGGGAGTGTTTGTTTTGTTATCTTGTCTGTGTATATACTGTTTTCTTTCTTTTTTTCTTTTATGCAGGTTGCCTATGTCATGATGCCTGTTCTGTGCTATGGACTGCTTAAAACTTAATAAAGTATATTAAATGAAAAATAAACCAATTATCTCACAGCTTTTATGAGTCAGGGCTGTAGTCTGAGATATATAATTTATATAGGGTAGTGCAACTTTTTTAGGTAGAAGTCTTAGGAGTGATTTATAGGAGCCTCTTCAGTTTTGTGGGACTAATATCTGAAGTCGAATCCCTTTAATATGTCTTCTTTTTATTTAGTATATCTTTAGATATATAAACTCTTCCAATATTGTTAAGTATTTATTAAAATATATACTTTTAAGTTATTTGTGATTTAGTAACGTAGCAGGGAGTTAATTGATCAGAGCTTTATAAACTGACTAGATACAGATGCAGTCGTAATTATTTTAATTTGCCCGGTGTTACCTTATTAGGTGCTGGCCCCAACAGAAGCTTACAACAGTTTCTAACAGTCTTCCACAGCTTATGGTTAACCACTGCTTGTTTGCAACTGTTTCTTATTTAGCTGTTGATTATTTTATTATTAAAAGGCTTTGGACACTTAGCAGCATGTTAATGAGTGAAAATAGCTTTCCCCGCTTATCTTGCTGTCCGTGCTGTCTTGTGCTAATTTAGTATAATTACAGTATAATCAGAGGACCGCCTGATTCAAATTACTAACTACCCAGCACTAGTAATAACTAGTTATAGCCTTTCCCAGGTTTCTAAGGGGTGTTCTTTTCTCAGGAACTCCAGACACTAGCCAAACCCGGAGGAGAAATAACAGCTCTGAGACATGGATCATGGTTGCAAGAGCCAGATAACAGCTATTTGTGAGCAGTTGCAGTTTGAGAAGTCAGCACAGACTAACCATCAGGATCTGTGTCTCATTTAAAAATATTTTTAAAGTTAAAATTTAGTATGATTTGGAGTTGGGCAGTCAGATAACTAGCAGTGTTAGCTCTGAATGAGTGTGGTGCTGCTTGACTGTCCAAAGCACTTTTCAAAGTTAAATCTGCTTTTAGGAATGTATAATGCTGAACCATGAGTAAGTGTTACTTTCTACACAAATTTATGCCTATAAAATTATTCTATTCTCTAAAAAATCAGTGATTTTAGATAGGCATTGGGAGTGTTTAAAAAGGTTATATAGTGGTGACCTGTTGATAACTGATATTTTATACCATTTATATTTTAAATTAACATCTACATTTTAAAAGGAGTGCAGCTTACAGGTAGACTTGCATAGTCTAGTTTTTGACAACATTCATATACTACCCTCACTATTATTAGGATTTATCATTTACTTGTAGTGGTTGTTTACTGCTGGAGAGAAGCTGTGGAGAAGTGCTCAGTCACCAGGATACTGAGGGATCGAGAAACCGCTGATGACCATTGAGGGAACTGTGATGAATAGAGCTATATTAAGAAGTTTTTGACTGAGAGTCTCCAGAAACCACAACGGAACCTTAGCCTGACTACATCATGAAAACTGAGGTACATTGAAGACAACCTTCACTGAACTTTGGCTACCCCTTAATCGGAGATTGTGACTTCTGTGACTAAATTCTGAAGGAATATCCTGGCTGGACTTCTTGGAGCTCTGGGCTGGTGCATTTATCAAGAAAGCAAGCAAGCATTTTGAGGCTCCTTTTGGTTACCCACTACTTTTATTGGATCATAAGTGACTTCTTACATTCCTAGGATTTAGATCTATATCTATAAAGCACTGTTGGGATATACATATATAGTTTTTAGCACTAGCACTTTAGTAACTTAGCAGCTTCAAAGCAATTGTACATTTTTCTTGAAACATGTATACCAGAAGCGGTAGGGAAGTTAGAGGAGAAAAGTGGGAGAAATACAGTTTAATGGATGAGAGGAGTAAATTAAAAAGGACGTAGAGGCTCAAAGAAATCTAAAAACAAAAACTGGTTCCATATTTTCACAGGAACTTGTTATCACTTGCTCCACACCCAACCCTGTTAATTCACCTGCTCAAGTAGTCAGATTAGTTCAATATGTTCAGGAGGAAGTGTCCATTGGCAAAGAGATGTTTTGCATTTGCAAACAAACACCTCTCCATCTATCCCTACCTCTGGTCCCTCCCCTTTCCCTAGAGGAAGATGACACAAACTGGTAGTGTTCAGGGTAATGAAGAGATGGAGGTGGGAGGATAGTGAGAAATCTAAGGATCGAATCAGAGAGAGAACTCATTAAGCCAAACTTGTCTGCTTTGCTGTCTTACATTAAAAAGAAGGTGGGGAAGTGGTCAGCCAAACTAAAATTACTGATTACTTTGTATATGCAAGGAATCAATCTTTGAGGAGCAAGCCCTTATTCTTCAATAATTTTGGTGATGGTATAAAGGCATCTACTACTAGCTCAACTATAGTAAAATCTATGAAAACACCTGGAGAGCTGGATTATAGAGGTGTTGACACTCTCTTCACCCTTGAGATTTTGCATATTTAGCCCAATGGAACTACCTGAGAACTTAGCACTACAGCTTTGCCTCAGGATGATGCAGGCATATTAGCTGGATCTCTGAATGAGGTTTTTGTTAAACTTGATAAGGAAGTTAATAAAATTGAGCTGGATTCTGAATTTTTAGCTCAGTGTCCTGACACTATTTCCAAGTATACTATTAAAGCTTTAGCTCATCCTGTCATGTCCAATATAGTTCTTTTAGAAGTCTACTCAGGAATTAAGCAGTGTCTTATGAATTTAAATTCTTCTGCATGCTGAAAGGTTTTCTATCTTGGAGCAGAAAGTGGATAATCTGGCTCAAGAACTTCAGAACACTTATAATAAAAGATCTAAGAAAAAGCTTTCCTTTTCAACTATTATAATACCTGATTCTCCTATTCCAAGAATGAAGAAAGGGCACCCCCAATCAATTATCTAAAATAAAAGAGAACTACTAACTCCAAATCTAGAAGAAAGACAGCCAGAAAACCAAGAGCAAGGGTAAAAATATTGAACCTAAACTGGCTGAGAATGCAAACCTAGAATTAACCAATGAGGAAATTCCAGTAATCGAGCTAGATAATAAAGCCCCTAAGGAGGTAATACCTGTGGTACAACTTATGAAACCATGATGGTGACACAACAACAAACATCCAGAACCTTGGAGGAGGTTAAACAACCCATTAATAATTCTCCCCTTTTTCCCTTCCTTTAAAGTAATTGAAACCCCTGGAGAAGTGGATAAGGAGATAGTACAGCTAAAGAAGGATGACTCCTCTCTGACTCAGTTTACTCTAACTGGTAAAGAAGTGTTTTTAAACTTGAGAACATATATATTAAGAACTATGAAACTAATGAGACACTAAGAACCTAATATTACTGTATATCTTTTTAGAGCAGAATTAGAACTACCACTGGTTGCAAATTTGGTTAGTTTTTTCATAGAGACAGGACTAATTCTCAACATCCAGTTTATATAGTGGTTGCTAATATGGATGCTGCCAAATCTATTTGGGCAAAACAGTTATCTTTGAATGCTCTGGGGCTTTCTCTTTCTTCTCCTGTTACTTGGCCAACAATTTGGAAATATGCCCATGGAGGCACTATGATTGGGAAAGTCCTGTCATTGAAATCTTTTCTTCTACTATGGTGTCCCTAAATTGGAACTTTGAACCCTCTCAGCACTCAAATATAATCTCCATATTTGGGATCAGTACTTTGGAAGCTGAGACTAAAGAAAATGTTACATCCCTTGTCAGGGCAATTTTGGCTTCTATTATAAAGAGGGACATTTCTTCTTCTGATTTGAGCAAGGTAGAAATGGCTCATTCTGACATCAATGAGTCCCAGCTAAATTGTTATATTTATTCTAAGGAGCTGTTCTCCTTGCTGCTAAAAATAGCTCTAGATTTGATACAGTTGATATCCATTTGGTCTCATTTGTGGAATTAGACTTTATTTCCAAATCTTCAGAAAAATCAGAAAAAAACTTGTGACTGCTGAATGACACTAACTTATGTGATCTCTCAATCAATGTTGTACACTATTCTGAAACTAAAAAGTTGTACCAAATGTACTTAGCTGGAATATTGCTGTTTGGAGACTAAGCTAGCTGACCCTCAGTGGTTAGATTTTATCTCTATGAGGTAGTAGCAGTACAAGAGACATGGGCTCTACTTCAACCTTTTATTAATGGTTATGAATCCTGTTATATTCCAGCCATTAAAAATAGACACTGGGGTAGACCTAAGGGATGACTTTTGACCCTGGTGAAAATTAGAGAGAGTTAAGGTTGTATAAAAACTTGGCCTCCACCCAGGAGCTTCTGTTCACAATCATACAGTGGGATGACTCTGTTGTTCTTTTAGTGAATGTTTATATTCCTCCCACTTTCTCTTAGGTACTGAACTATGATATTCGGCTGATCTATCAGAGGAAATAGAGTCCACTTCCTTACTGTTCCAAATCAATATGGTTATTGTAGTTGGGGACTTTAACTCTAGAACTGCTTTATTTGACAATTTACCCCTTTTACATGATCAGTTTGCTTTATTCACAGATTTTTCAGCCACTTTCAACTCTGTAATTAGAGGAAAATTGTGGGATAGTCTTCTTAAAAGAAAAACCCTTTTAATCTTCTTACTCCAATTTATCTGTGATATACAAATACAATTACAGCTATAAAATTTGACAATAAGGGAACCCTATCAGAGTTTCTTCACACCTCTCAGGGTGTGAAGCAAGAGTAGTCTGTTAGGCTACCATTACTTTTCAGTATGTATATATTGATTCATTACTTCATTTTGATTCATGTCTTATACTAGATTCTTCCAACATTATGCATAATAATATCCATTACTAGCCTATGCAGATGATTTGCTTTTTCTGTTATTATCTATTACTGTTCTTCAATGAAAGTTAAACCTCTTAAAGTCTAAATGTGATCAGCTTGCACTGAAAATTAATCTTAAAAAGCTAAAGTTGTAGTATTTGGATCAAAACATTTTTGCCCTTCTCTTCCAAAAATTCTCATAGATAATGAGATAGTTGAGGTAGTTTCTTCATATACATACCTTGGTATTAAATTCACTGCCAATTGTAAATGGTCTCTCCATTGAAAAGAACAGATTTCTAAAGCCAGACTGGCTGTGAAAGCGTTATTACATTTTAATTATAAATATGGAGGGCATACAGTTATTCCAGCATTAGTTGCAGCTGAAGTTAAGGTTTATCCCATCTTGCTCTATGGGGCAGAAGTTCAGGGCACTAACACACCAGACACCAAAGAGCTTCCTTTATCTATTTTTTATAAATCCCTTTTGCAGGTACCTACATCAACTGTTAATTCAGTGGTGAGAGCCAAATTAGGTAGGGTCCCTATAGCCAATATAATAGATACCAGACTGGCCACTTATTGAATTAAAATAACTAATGATCAATGTAACCCAATCCTAAAGTTCTGTCTTGAAGAGAAAATAGCCTGGGCTGCGAATGGCTTTTCATCACCTTGGTTGAAAAGCCTAAAACAATTCTTTCAAAACCTCCTTGATTCACCTATGGGAAGACTCACAGAGGATTAAGATATCACCTCTTCTTTTCAAAATACTTTGAAACAAAAACTCATTGTGGATGCCCAGTCTAAACAGATAGCTCGAGTCAGGTTACAAAAACAAGCCTTATGGCTTGGGTTAAATAAAATAGACTCAGCTCTAGAAGGCTATCTCTCCTTGCCCATAGATCCAATTACTAGGACAATTATCACATGGGCTAGTGTAAGCACTCTTGTTTTCAAATATACTTATTTTAATAAGCCACCTAGTACTGGACATACACAGGAATTCTGCAGATGTAATAGGGCTTTCATGAGACCCTTTATCATATCATATTACAATGCCCCCTCTACAATACTGCTCGTGATCAAATTCTCAAACATTTTTGATAATATATGCAAATTTGGATTATGATCCATTGTTTGTCCTACTTCATCCTAAAACTAAAGCTGATGCTGAGTTAATTGCTAAGTTCCTTGGACTAGTAATCAAATCTAAAGAAAGTATTTTCTCTCACTGCAAGCTTAGAGTTCTGAGCTTTTGTTAACTTGTATCTGCTGCTGTTTTGTGCATAATTCCCTAAACACAATTGTCTTACTGCGGTTTAATGCACTTACTGTTTCCACCCTATGAGATTTGTGTCCTAACCAGTATCATATGTACTATATGTATGTATTGTTGTCATGTCCAACATTTTTATGCTCTGGGTGAACAATAAACTATGATGATGATGACGACAAAGCATTCAGCATCTGAGATGACAAATGATGCTAAATGCAACCTGTGGGCCATGTCCTGCAGAGTTTGCCTTTCAATGACTGACCACAATATGCTGCAGTTCATTTCATTACCTGATGACATGATATATGGGATAGTATTATGCTTCACATTTAAAGTAGAACTCATGAAGTAATGACTGCTGTGTTACATTAAAGGAAAACCACCCTCATATCTTGTAAATTGTATTTCTTTCCAGACAACTTTTTGTGTAGCTGTTAGAGAGGCATGCAATTGCTTTAGTTTGTTTTCATGCTTCATACTAGGTTCTTTAACTATCCTGGGAGTCTCCATTTGCTGGTTGTTGAAATCTCATTGTGTCTGGGAGCTATATTAGCATATGATAACATGATGTGTAATCACCCTTTAGACAACACAGTATGCCATCTGCTTAATTAGACTTCAAAGTAACAAAGGATAATAAAAATGTTTTTTCAATTACATAGTATCTCTTAAGGGAAACAGAGAGGAATAGGTCATCTAGAATCTAAATATAGGTAATTAGTGATGACATAGATATGGCAGAATAACTTAATTTATACTTTGTGAATTTTTTTAAAGTAAAGGAGGAAACTGAAATCCAAGTAATACCAGATAATAATTCATTGATATTATTTACCGAACAGAATGTTACTGATGCTATTAGTCAAATGAAATAAAATACATCACCAGGACCTGATGGTATCAATCCAAAACTCCTTAAGGAACTATTTACAGAACTTTTAGGGCCCCTAAGAGCCTTATTTAATGTTTTAATGAAAGAGGAAAGTACTTCAGTCATGGAGAGTGGCTAATATTACCCCGATTTTGAAAGTTGTCAACAAACAATTAACATGCAACTACAGGCCTATTAGCCTCACTTCATTAATAGACAAAATACTCGAAAGACTGATACAGCAAAAAATAGTTGACCATATTAACCATACAGGTGCTGTTGATATTTCCCAGCATGGTTTTACTCCTGGAGATCATGTTTGACTAACCTTATTAATTTTTGAGCGGTTAGCAAGGTTAGAAAATGGACTACCAATTGATGAGGTATTTCTGGACTATGCTAAGGCATTTGACACAGTCTCTGATAGGATCCTTATAGAGCAACTTGTCAAAATAAAATTAGACAAACAAATTATTAAATGGATAGAGTCATGGCTGCACAACAGATATCAAGGGTGGTCATCAGAGGACATGAGTCTAAGTGGAGTGCAGTTACAAGTGGAGTTCCCCAGGGTTCTGTACTCAGCTCACTGCTATTCAATATACTTGTTTTGAGTATGCAGACTACAGATGGTGTCTGGCTAAATAAATATGCAGATGACTGCAAATTGGGAAGTGTAGTGAACGATGCAAAATCTGTAGCTGCATTGCAAGATAACTGAGCAAACTATGTAATTGGGCAATGGACAACAAAATGAACTTTAATTAGCATAAATGTAAGGTAATGCATATGGGGAGAAATAATAATAAGGCCAGCTATGTGATGAATAATATACAGTTGACTGTTACCTCACAAGAAAGAGATCTCGGTGTTATAATATCGGATAACCTAAAATTTGACAATCATACTAACACAACAGTTAAAAATGTTATAGTATATTAGGTTGTATCCACAAACACATTAAAAGTAGAAAACCAGAGGTAATTCTACCACTCCATATTGGCCTTGTACGACCACATTAGACTATTGTGCACCCTTTTGTACTCCTATATCAATTGGCTGTCAAAAAATAGTTGAAAGGGTACAATGCAAGGCCACTAGGAAACTAGAGAATATGGATAATAAGGATTATGAAGATAGGCTAAGATCACTCAGTTATTTTCCTTAGAATATAGATCCCTACGTGGAGATTTAATCTATACTTCCAAAGCCTTCGGAAAGAATCAATATTGGAAAGTATTTGCTTGGAAAAACTAACAGCATATAATAACAGGTCTCAAGCTAAGAACTTTTGTATGTGGAACAACAAAATGGAAGAGATTATTTACTCAAAGGGTACCACCAATTTGGAATACTCTTCCAAGGGATATTCCTATGAGTGATAATGTTGAACAGTTTAAAAACGGTTGGATCTCTTCATGGGTAATAAGAAATATAGTTACCACCATTAAATATTATGGTGGCGAGTTCAATGAAGTTGCAGGAAGGTGTGAAATACCACGTTTACCTTCAGTTAACTGTGCAAACCATCTGAGTTGTAATGCGGGGTTTTCCCTAAACTACACTCAATTTATGTGTTTCTGGAGAGTTTTTGCAGTGTAGTTGTTCTTTCAGCATAGAGATACATGGTATAAATGGGTGATGTGACATCATGTTCTCACATACTAATGCAGCTGTCATGGACAATGAGATTTCAACAACCATAAAATGGAAACCTCCAGGGTAGTCACAGGAAGCTACCATGAACAATGAAAACAAGCTAAAGCAAATATGTATAGCCCTAACAGCTACAGGAAAAGCGTTGTCTGCTGACATGGAAACAACATTTACATGATAAGGGTAGTTTTCCTTTAAGTGTGAAGCAAGGTAAGAACAATAAACACACTCCAGTGCAAGATAATAGGAATTTTTTTTTATTATTTTATTCATATGTCTACCCTGTATTTTAATGCCAACATTTCACTGGAAGAAAACAGCTTTTAAAGACAAAACAGGATCTATAAATACAAATATATACAGCACATTTGTTTTCTGTTTTAGTATAAATGTATACAAGTGGATGGTCAGTTCAAACTAAATAATTATTTATTATTGTTCTTTGTACTTGGACATAGAATACAGTGGCACTGACTTTTCCTAAACTGCTAATATGCACTTTATAATGAATTAGTTGGATAGATAGATAGATAGATAGATAGATAATAGATAGATAGACCGACAGACAGACAAATGTGTGTGTGTGTACATACAATTTTTCTTCTCTTGAAGGTTTATTTTTTGGCTTTTTGCAATTTTTCTGTATATTGAAAAATATATATTTAAAATGAAATTCATTTAAAATACTCATAAATTGTGTTACTAGACTAAATCAATCTATACTCCTACTTCCTTGTTATTTATCTGTTTTGATTTGTCAACCCATTTATCAAGGAGCACTAGTCCAAGTGAAAAAAATGGTATTCATAGATGCTGTTTTGCCTTCAAAAGTTGGTTTCTTCAGAAAATGCTGGCATTAAGATACAGGTCAGACATATAAATAACATTTAAAACAAATTTCCATTAGCGTGTGCTGGCATGGGTTATTGCTCTACCTTGCTTGCATACTATTGGAACAAGACTCCTCCCTCTCATTTAATTTTATAATTCTGGCACCATGAGGTAACACTTTTACATTGTGTGAGAAATTTTAACCAACCCATGGTGAGTAGGCAGGATGTTAACTTGCATCTTTCCCAGGGTAACACATCAAGTAATTTTAAAACCAGATATAATGCACTTTCTTTCTAAATGAGCAGTATCAGCTGGATGAGATGGGATTCACCCAAGGTTACTTATGGTACTACTAGCCAAAAAAAAAATTGTGGCAAAAAGTGTAAAATAGTCGCTAAATGTACAGAAAGAAATCACGAGAGCTACTGTATGCACCATTGAGTTTGACACAATAATGTCACTATTTCACTCATAGTCATAATCCAAAAGTGGAAGATTTAAGTTAATGAAAACAAGTTATTCTACCCAATCTGGCTTGAAACTGGACATGTGTGGTGCTAGAATATCACCTACAGTACTAAATATTCTTTCAGATAGCACACTCAGGAGGACAGCCCAAATGCTTTACAGCTACTTGAGTGAATGAAGGCCACACCATCTTTTGTAACAGCAAGTATTTCAAAGGATCCAATTTAAAGTATTAATGTTGTTCCCCAAATCAATAACCACCACATTCTCTGCTGTAATAGTAGGCCAAAAGACGGAATCTTCATTTGAGTATGTGTCTTCCAAAACTGATTTTTGTAGCAGTGAGGCGCATTGTATGCCAGTTATAGCCCTAATATTGAGAGGCTTTTTGCTGAAATAAGCACTGAGAGGCTTTTTGCTGAAATGCGATAACTCGAGAAGACATAAACTGCATTTTACACAGCTTTAACGCCAGTGATAGCCTGCGTGACAAGCTCTTCTCCTAGTATTTTTAGATATTACAATGTAAACATTTTTAATTGAATAACAATTCACTTGTATAAAATGACTTTTTCATTTAAATAAACATTAATCATTGATATTTTTTCAGATTCGAGCAACAGACATTTATGAGGCTTGAAGGATTGTCAGGAGCATATCCAATAATTTTAAAAATAACAGCAGTGTTAAACACTATTTGAAACTAAAATAGGTAAAGATGATAACACAAGTTTAATATGTATAGAGATGTCACGACCAGGATGTATGGCCTTAATTATTATTAAGTTAGTTAAAGTATCTAATTTAATTTTTGATTATTTTCCAACGCCGAGATGAGCGCCATTATTGAAATATTAGCTACGCCATATATTTAGTGGTAAGAATAATTAAGACTCATTTACATTGATAAATCCATTTCATTTATCTAATTTATTTATTCATATTTTTCTTGCTTTTGAAGCTTCATTACAGAAGTCTAGAGACCTTATAATTAGAGAAAGTTTGGTTATCCAAATAGGACGTGATTATTTTATTGAATAACAAGCAGTTCCTAAATAAGGTAATAGTGCATTTATATGTATTTAGTATGAGGTTTCATGGGGACTTTGTTGTTCTCAGTCCTGGGGTGTCTCTCAGAATGGGCTAATCATGAATTGATTTTATATAACTAATGCATGATAGTGGTATTTATTGAGTGAAATAATACAATGATTACTATAGAATTCTCAACACATTGTGACCCATAATTAGTGCAGATGTTTCAGTATGATAAATAATATCATTATATGAATTGAATATTTATTATGTTTTTTATTTTTTAATTTCTAGTAACACAGTGGCCTGATGAAGTGGGATTTTTGTGTAATGCGACTTGAATAAAATTTTCATAAAGTTACATTTAAGGTGGAGTTCATCCATTCTTTTTTCAATAATTTTTTTCAAAACTGATTTCAGCCACATATCACACACAGATTGTGGTGTAGTTGAAGCTGTGGTGGTATCACCACCTGCCTGTGCATTGTCAGATCCAGTGCCATCAGTTTCATAATTTTTACATGAGTCAGACTAATTACCAATGTGATCAAACTGACCTTCCATATTAGTGAAATCAGGTATAGTGTCTTCAACATTCTGAACCTCCCTCACTAAGTCATTTTAAAAGACCATGCAACCTCCATTGGTAGAACAGACCCTTTCAAACAAGGGTCAAGAATTGTTGAAGAGCTTACTTTTGCCTTCAAAGACTCTTTCAAGACACCTGTGAAGTTCTTCAATAAAAACATTTGCAAGAGAATTGATGTCTTGAGGATATTCCTATTTTGGTTGAATGATTCCATTCTGCTTAACAAGATGCAAACCATGGGTATAGCCTTACTCAAGGAAGACAATTCAGCACTCAGGTCATTTGTTGCTTGTTCAGATGGTCTTAACGTATCACTAGTTTGTCATGGCATCTAGGGTATCTTAAACATTAGAAAGAGGATAGGGCAGACTGGATGGCACAGTATCTACGTATCTATATATACCAAGAGCTTCTATTATGCCCTCTGCATTTGAAATATACTGTCACCAATATCATGCTCAATCACCATTGCATGAAGTGCCATTTTCTGCTTTAACAGTCATTCCAACATATAAAGTTGAATTCCACTTGGTCATGCCATCTTGGATCAAGTGATGCTGTGAGTATCAATTTCTTTGAAAGTTGTTTAAATGTTCATTTGATTTAACTGAACAATGATAATAACCACAAATTTTTCATGCAATGCTACATAAATCAGAGACCACTTCATTACCGTTTAAGGTTTTGTGCACTGCAAGATTTATAATGTGTGCACAACAGGGAACGTAGTCATAACTCCCAATCACTGATAGCTTTCAACATGTTTCTTGCATTATTAGTTACAAACATGCCAGGATTTAATTTGTTTGCATAGATCCCATTATTCATAATGGCGTTATATTGAGTTTGATATTGGCAGCAGTATGTTCTTCCTCAAAAAGTGACATGCAAAACAGAAATTTTTCAAATGCACTCGCACCATCAGTGTCCAAATCAGATTCAGCTGCAGTCTGTATATGTTGTTCATTTCCATTAAACCGCACCAGTGAGCTGTTAAAGACAAGGGATCCATGACAGGAGTCCAGCGGAAATTCTGTTGAGCGCCCTATCCAGCGACACTGGCAGTCGACCGCATTCTGCGGTCGGCTGTAGTTCGCTATTGATTTCTTTGGTTTCTTAGGGGTCTTTGCCCCAAACCCCCACACAGGGGACTGTGCCCCCTGCACTCGCCCACTTAAAGATTTTCAACTCCATTCGGAGCTGATTGTGAAATTGCAGGACCCCCAACAGACAGCACCGGGTTCAGCAGGTCTCCCACCACGGCTAGGCACTGTAATGGTGTGGGGGACCTCACTGGTGAAATGTCACTGCGAGGGGTAAGCGAAAGACAAGTAGGTATTACAAGCACAAGTGCTTGTCCAGATAGCAGAAGTTAAGTGAAGAAGACTATTTTCAGCACATTTTTTCACAAATTTTGTTTTAACTGCAGTACTAGATGTAAGGTAAAACAGTACAGCTAAATGTGGTATGAGATGGAAGAATGTAATGGGGTTCAAGTAACTTAACAAGCATTTTAAAACCAGTGTCTTCAACAAGAGGCAAAGACTGGAGGTCAAGTGCTATCATCTCACCTATGTATGTTATTATTTTTGATGAGAGAGGTTGATTAAAAGAAAACTCAGCCTGGATTCAAAGGCTTGCAATGTAGTTGTTTGCTTCTGCTTTATCCCTAGGATATCTGAACTATGCTGCAGAATTCATGATGACATTTTTATATGGTTCCACAAACCAGTGGTGGTGAGATGGCTTGTTTGCTGCCCTTGTCTAATGCTAGCTTTGCAATACGCATATAGACCTATTGTAACATCTTCTGGATGCAAAGTATAATGTCGCTATACATCAGATGTGATCCTGGAAGAACTTGACTTGTGTGAAGATGAAGATTTTTTTTTTGCTGAAGATTTTTTGTTCACATTTGGCAGGAGAAAGCAGAAGAAGATGTTAACACTGGTGGTGGAGTAATAACATTAGTGTCACTGTCATTTCTATCTTCTACAAGGAGAGGTCCACAAATTTGTGTCATTTTTGATCTCATCAGCGGCAATGCAAGTGTTAAGTAAGTTAGATTAACTACAATCTGAATTTAGCCAGTGTTGCTGAGATGGCAGTGGCACTGGATTTGGCATGCTGATTCTTAGGAGCACAATGCATGTTACATTCTTCTAAGAAGACGGAGGTAGTAGCTGTAATGGTAGTAGCATCAGTGGTAGCAACTAGATCAGTATCTTTCTCTGTTACATTAGCACTTGTGCAAACAGCAGTTGTTATGCTGGGAACTGTTGTACTGACAGGAAGAGTACTGCTATAGCTATTGGTATTATGTCCCTGTATCTCCTTCCACAATAACTTATACCATACCTTATTTGTTGGTGCTCAGTCGGCCATATTTTATTATTAACAATATCCTGTATTTACATCCTAACTTCTTTATTTAATTCAAATCATATATCATCATTACAATCATTTCATTTCTTTTAACTCCTTGAATCCCATCTTATACGTTCATCTCCCCAGATTTACATCTGGGGTCATTGTCTTTCAGTGCCCATCTCTCTTGACAGGTATGGACATACACCTGGATATACAAAAAGGATTTTGTTCAAATTGGAAAAATTACCAGCCAATCAGTCTAACTTCATCCATTTGTAAAGTATTAGAGTCTAATTAAAGATCTCATTAGTGATGTAATAAATAATGTTGACCCTGAGCAACATGGGCTCAAAAGGGCAGGGGTGCCTCAGTAACCTTATGTGTTTCTGTGAAACTGTTAGCAAAACATTGATCAAGGCTCCCCTTGGATATTATCTATCTCGATTTCAGTAAAGCTTTCAATGTGATGGCTCATGACTCTCTTATACTCAAAGTATTAGATACTAATATTAATAAATATATTATTGCTTGGGTAAAAACTTGGCTGTATCAAAGAACACAGACGGTCTTGATTAATGGCCATCTGTCTGCATCTCATAATGTCTATAGTGGCTTTCCCCAGGGGTCTTCAAGGCCCTGTCTATTTTAGTGTTTATAGCGGATTTGGCAATAAATTGTAAATCTATCTCAATAAAATATGCAGATGATGTCAAACATGGTGGATCTTGTGGTAGTGGTGAAAAGATATCTGTAATACAGCAGGATTTAAATAATATCTTGAATTGGGTCAGTACGTGGGGTATGTGTTTAAAGCCATCTAAATGTAAGGTAATGCATGTGGACCTAATAACCCATTGGCCACATATATCCTAAATGGATAGTCATTACAAACAACTGTAGATTTGGGCATATATATTTCAATGTGTATTGCGGTATGCAGTCTACCCGTGATCTGTTTCTGTTTTCTTACTTAGGGCCTTTGTAAATGAGTCCTTGACTCAATGGTTGTAATTCTGATTTCTCAATAAATAAATAAAAAATAATAATAATCTGGGGCATAATAAACAAATTAATGAGGCAATTAATAAAACAAATAGGGTTGTATAGTAAATAAAAAGAAACATTAAATCTAGAGGTCCACGGATAATGCTACCTCTATATAGAGCCTATACAAGACCCCATTTGGAATACTCATCACAATTATGGAATCATTATAAAAAGAATGAGATCACTTCTCTTGAAAAGGTACAGAGGAGGTTCGCTAAAAATATTAAAGGACTTTCCAAATGCCCATATGAACTAAGTTTGGAAAAGCTAAATTTGATGCCCTTATCTCTCAGGCATCTTCAAGGAGATTTAATTTACATGTATGATATAATTAATGATCCATACTTACTTTTTCAAATGGGTTTTGAGTTTAAAAAATATATATTTAATACTAGAGGTCACCCAATATAAATTAATAGGGTTACGTTTGTTCATGTCTCTAGGAAATACTACTTTACTCAAAGGATCATTAATCCCTGCAATAATCTGCCATTAGAAATTGTCACCAGTAGCGATAAAAACTTTTCAAAATCATCTTGATAAATTCATATTTAATAAACCAAATTTGGGATATTATAATTTAAAAGGTGCAGTTATGGGCCTCACAAGCCCCTTTGTGCCACTTCACCTTAAAACCTGCACTCCTCCTCTGTGGCTCCTCTGGATGTGCACCCAGAGGTGCTCTGTTCCTCCCAGCCAGGTGTACACCCAGGCCAGGTTCTTCCTTGTACCCCTTCACCCCTTTACACTTTTTCTCCCTGCATGATACTGCCCTCCCCTGCCATCCACCTTTGGCAGTCCTAATTGCTGCTCTACTTCTTCTTGTGTCCTCTCATAAAGCTGCTGTCCACCTTCAGCAGTCTACCATGAATGCCTTCTCCTTGTTTGTTTGTTTTTGCATCAATTACCCTTTTTCTTTATTTCCTTGTTTCCTGTCTCTCTCTCTGTGTCTCTCTCTCTCTCTCTCTGCTAATTGGGTGGCTGGGCAAAAAACACAGGCTAGCAAAATTTAAAGGAGCCTGCTCTTACAGACCCTTTTAACCCCCCCACTCTCTCTCCCTCCTTTCCCTGTCCAATCTGCTCTTACTTTGTATCCTCTTTCTCCTCCCTTTGTGTGCCAATCATTTCCTAGCTCTGCCCTTGCCATCCCCCACTACCTGCCTGACTGACCCTTAATGTCCTTAGTTTAGGTTACCTGGGCAAATGGGCCACCTTTTATTCAGGCAGACCTCCTTGTCCCCAGATCTCCTTCCACAATAACTTATGCCACACTTTTTTGTTGGGTGCTCAGTCAACCATATTTTATTAACAATATCCTGTATTTACATTCTTTATTTCATTCAAATCATATATCATCATTACAATCATTTCATTTCTTTTAATTCCCTGAATCCCATCTTATACATGCATCTTCCCCACAGATGTACATCTGGGGTCATGGTCTTCGGTGCCCATCCCTCCTGCTAGAGTGCGGATGTATGCCCATACCTCTCCTCTGTAGCCCTCTGGATGTATACCCAAAGGCACCTGTCCCCAGCCTTGATGTACACCCAGGCCAAGTTCATCCTCCCACCCCTCCTCCTTTACCCTTTTCTCCCACTAGTCCATCTCCAGCTTGTACAGGAAGGTGGCTCCCCCATCTTTTTTGATCACCTGCGCTCACCTCTCTCCTCCAACCTCTATAGCTGTCTCTAACTCAGTATTTAAAGGTCAACCCCTACATCAGAAAAATGTACCCCGTCTGGCCTATATAAGCCTGGGCAATCCTCCTCTATCTCTCATGTTCAATCAATCAATCAATCAATCAAAATCTTTATTTAATCAGGTGAACATCATTGAGCATAGCTCATTTACAAGATGGACCTGAGTGGTCAAGAAGTGCAAGTGTTATTACATTGACAAGGGTAGCATAAACAGTAATACAATGACAGGGTAACATAAACAGTAATACAATGACATAAGTGCTAATATATAACAATATACATATGTACCGTCACATTAAAACTTTTAATCTGTGAGACAGAAGGCAATGGGCACATCAGGAGTAATATGTAGATTATAGGACCTAGCAGGCATTTTAGGGTGAATCTTGGGACTGGAAATGGGAGTTTTATCAGCATATAGGAACACGAAAAAAGGGGGTAGGTAGGGCCAGGTTTAGGCCTTGTGGAAGCAGTTGCAGAGTTCCGGGAATAGGGTGGTGAATAATCTTTTGAAGGATATTAAGGGTAGGAGGTTATTTAGCTTCATGGTTTTTGGAGTGAATTCAAACAATTGCTAGTGAGTAGCTGATAGCAGCCCTCCCAAACTGGGTGCAGACATTGGGGACCTTAAGAATGATAATTTTGCTGATCCTTAGGTTGTATGGCCTAGAAGTAATTTGAGTAAAACAGCCTGAGATATAGGTAGGTAGCTTGCCTGATAAGTCTTTGAATATCCAAATTGCAGCATTCCTATTTCTTCTGTGTTGTAATGATGTCCAGTTAACTGCCTTATAAAGGGAGCAATGATGGGTGCTGAAGGGAAGGTCAGTAATGAATCTGATGGACCTGTGGTATAGGGTGTCCAGTTTATTTAAGAGGGAGTAGAACAATGTCTGTACAGAAAGTCAGCATAGTCAATGAGGATAGGAATGAAGCCTGGATTAATCTTTTTGGAGTCTCTGTTGAGGTAGTGCTTTATTCCAAAAATAAACCAAGCCTTTGTCTCAGTTTCTTTAGTAGCTCCTCAAAATGGACAGAATAGTCAAGCTTGTTATCAATCCAGACTCCAAGGTATTTGAAGTTATCAACGAATTCCAGCTTCTCTCAAGTAAGGTGGTTAGTTGTAGGGTGGTGGATGGTGGAGTAGTGGCAGAGCAATCCTTTGAGGTAAAGAACATAGCTTTTGTTTTTGCATTTAGAAGTAGTTTTTATCCAGTAGGTTGTGTTGTAGGATGGAAAATTCAGATTGTAGCAGTTCACAGGCTTTAGATAATGAAGGATTGCTAACATATAATACAGTATCATCAGCAAACAGATGGATGTTGGATTGAGTGAGGTTAGCATCAATATTATTAATATAGATGGCAAAGAGGATGGGGCCAAGAATAGAGCCTTGCGGTACACCTCTTAACAGTGGTTTTAAGGTGGATAGGTAGTTTCCATCTTTTACCAGTTGTGACCTATCTGATAGATAGCACTTGAACCAATTGAGTGAAGGGAATCCAACCCTAGTGAGCCAAGGAGGTGATTAATGATTCATGATCCACTGTGTCAAATGCTTTGCTCAAATCCAGGAACACAGCACAGGTACTGTTCTTCTTATCCATAGCAATCTGCCAGTCGTTGGTTACTTTGGCTAGGGCGAAATGGTGCTATGCCTTGATCTAAATCCTGATTGTGCTGTATTTAGGAGGTTATTGTTATCCAGGTAGTCCCTTAATTGTGAGTTTACTAACTTTCGAGCATCTTGGATAGAACTGATGGATGGAAATGGGCCTGTAATTATTGAGGTCCATGGGATCACCAGATTTGAGTAAAGGAACTACTTGAACTGTTTTCAAGTGGAGGAATGGATCCAGTGGTGAGGGAAAGATTGAAGAGATGAGTGAGGGGCAGATAAGACTTGAGATGCAATCTTGAGGAAGTAGGGTCCAGGAGTCTGTACCTGCACTTTTGAAGTATCTAAATTGGAGAGGAGATCTTCCACTTCTTTCAAGGATATTGGGTTGAAGGAGAAGGTTGATGTAGCCTTTTGACCCACGGTGGATTGAAGGTTCAATGAAGATCTCAGGAGATTTGCAGGTGAAGAGTCAAATGCTAGTCCAGCTGTGGTGAAGTGGTCATTGAAGGTATTTAGGATTTCTTGTTTGTCCGTAATTTCTGTGTTATTTAGTAGCAGTTTGCAGGTTAAGGCAGGAGTAGAGTTTTGGCCCAAGATACCCTTTATAGTTCCCAGAGCCTGGTTGGGTTATTATAGGAGGCATCCAATTCAGCTCTATAATAGGCAGCTTTGGCAGATCTTATTTGTGTTGTACATGAATTTCTTGCTTTTCTGAAATTTAGCCAGTCTCTGGAATCCTTAGTTTTCTTGCCTTTTCTCACAGTTTGTTTCTGGCTAGCAAGGCTGTTTTAAGATCAGTGGTGAACCAGGGCAGGACCTTGCTTTAGTTCTTATATTGGTGAATGGTGCATGAATATTGAGAGCATTAGTGATAATGTCCTTTAAGATCTGGAGAGCTGTTTCCACTGAGGTTGTAAGGTAGAAATCTTGCCAATATATTGTGTTACTCAGGTCATGGAGGTATCCTGGTATGTTGAACTTCTTTTTGACCTTTTGAGGACAAATTCAGCAGGGTTGGGTGGTTTGGTGAAGATCTTATGCCAGCTATGGGATAATGGTCACTTACATCATTCGGTAGTACTCCTGCATGCGTATATAAGTGAGGCTTGTTTACCAACATAATATCCAGGAGTGAGCTGTTGCTAGAATTTTTTAGGTTAACCCTGGTTGAGTCTTTAATTAGCTGTGTAAAGCCATAGGTGTCACAAAGGTTACCAATGGTGCAGATGCATTAGATAGCCAGTTTAAATTCAAATCACCAAGGATGATGGTATCTTCAGGCCTAGATTGGTTATTGACCCAGGTGAGATAGTAATTTGAGGCCTGCTGAGGGGCCTATAGCAGCCAATCAATTTAAATGAAGACAAGTTAGGAAGGGATATTTTGATTGACAAACATTCAAATTCCTTTGGTTCGGATGTGTTGATGAGGCAGGTAGCAGAGATGGTGTCCTTAATGTATATGGCACCCCACCACCCCTGGAAGGGCGATCTGCTCTGAAGAGCTGATAGTTGGTAAGGTTTACAACACTGTCTTTGGTTGAAGGTCTGAGCCAAGATTCAGAGATGACCAGAAAGTCAGGCAGGGTATGTGCCACCCAGGCCTGAATTACGGAGAATTTTTTAAGAGGCTGCAGGCATTGAAGTGTAGGAAGCTTAGGCCATTTATAAAGGATAGATCAGCGGAAAATAAACTTTCAATGGGGCCAGGATTTATTTCAATGGTACCAAAACAGATCAGAAGGTAGAAGATTAATTTGAGGAGGCACCAAGGGACAGGGATAGTGAGCGGTCAGAGCGTTTCTTCCTAATCCTGGGTGCCTGCTGTGAGATAGTGATGGTCCTGGTATATAGGTGCAAATTTATCATAGCATAATAATTTAATGGACAGGCATAGTGGGTTAATAAAAAGCCATGATACAAGTAAGTGCCAGGGCTGTGCTGAATTGTTAGGGTGGCCTTATGTGGGATATCCCAGAGGTTGCATTATAGCGTGGTTCGGGGTGAATAAGGAATCATGGTTGGCCATTGTGGATGGCGAAGTGGGCAGGTCATATTAACTGAGTTATTTATCTTGACACTGAGCATAACATTAATATCATAAGGTATTGGGTGAGATGCGAGGCTCAGGGAGCAAAAGGAAGCAAAGTAGCATTGTGGAGGTTAGGTATGGGTTAAGGGAGGAAGGGAAAGGGATGTGGGCGTGGATTAAGAAATGGCGGGAGAAAGTGTATAAAGGAATCAACCAGGAGGGTGGGGGCGGGCAAAATTTTGCGGCTTTGCCGTACCTTTCTGCCTGCTTCTCCGCCTCCTGGAACCTGTGGCTGCACAGGTGCCGACCCGCTGGCGCTCGGAGCCCCTCCGCCCCTGACCTCGAGGGCTGCGCCTTCACAAGGTGGGGGACAGAGGAGAAGGCAGTCAGCAGGGTACCTTTATTGCAGTAATCTGCAATAAGGTGCTAAAACTTAAGATTTGCACAACAATAGACTGGGAGGGTATGGGGGGTTGGGCGCCTAAGCGTCTAGCCACACAGCATTCAAAAAGACTGTAACACTTATTTTAAAATACAGAAAAACCGCCCATAAATCAGGCACAAAGTAAGAAAACAGCACTTTTTATGAGGAATTCAAAATAATTTAAAGAAAAGCAGAAATCGGCCAGAATAGTGCAGCAAACCCCAGTTTAAGTCTATGGAAGGCACACCAATCGGAAGCAAGGCACAGACTGCGGTCGCTTTCCGATTGGTTTGCGGCTTTTCCTGACCTTTCTGCCTGCTTCTCCCGCCTCCTGAACCCTTGGTCGGTTGCATTAGGTGCTGCCGACCCGCTGGCGGCTCGGAGCCCCCTCAGCTGCCTGGACCTCGAGGGCTCGCCTTCTTTCTGCCTGCTTCTCCTGGTCTCCTGGAACCCTTGGTCAGCTGCACAGGTGCCGCCGACCACTGGCGGCTCGGAGCCCCTCCGCTCCCTGGACCTCGAGGGCTGCGCCTTCTACAAGGTGGGGGACAGAGGAGAAGGCAGTCAGCAGGGTACCTTTATTGCAGTAATCTGCAATAAGGTGCTAAAACTTAAGATTTGCACAACAATAGACTGGGAGGGTATGGGGGGTTGGGCGCCAAGCGTCTAGCCCACACAGCATTTCAAAGACTGTAACACTTATTTTAAAATACAGAAAACCGCCCATAAATCAGGCACAAAGTAAGAGAAAACAGCACTTTTATGAGGAATTCAAAATAATTTAAAGAAAAGCAGAAATCCGGCCAGAATAGTGCAGCAAACCCCAGTTTAAGTCTATGGGAAGGCACACCAATCGGAAGCAAGGCACAGACTGCGGTCGCTTTCCGATTGGTTTGCGGCTTTGCCCGTACCTTTCTGCCTGCTTCTCCGGCCTCCTGGAACCCTTGGTCGGTTGCACAGGTGCCCCGACCGCCATGGCCTCGGAGCCCCTCCGCTGCCTGGACCTCGAGGGCTGCGCCTTCTTTCTGCCTGCTTCTCCTGGCCTCCTGGAACCCTTGGTCAGCTGCACAGGTGCCGCTGACCCGCTGGCGGCTTCGAGCCCCTCCGCTCCCTGGACCATGAGGGCTGCGCCTTCTTTCTGCCTGCTTCTCCGGCCTTCTGGAACCCTTGGTCAGCTGCACAGGTGCCGCCGACCGCTGGCTCAGAGCCCCTCCGCTCCCTGGACCTCGAGGGCTGCGCCTTCTTTCTGCCTGCTTCTCCGGCCTCCTGGAACCCTTGGTCAGCTGCACAGGTGCCGCCCGACCCGCTGGCGGCTCGGGCCCCTCCGCTGCCTGGACCTCGAGGCTGCACCTTCTTTCTGCCTGCTTCCTGGCCTCCTGGAGCCCTTGGTCGGCTGCACAGGTGCGCTGACCCGCTGGCGGCTCAGAGCCCTCCGCTCCCTGGACCATGAGGCTGCACCTTCTTTCTGCCTGCTTCTCCCGGCCTCCTGGAACCCTTGGTCAGCTGCACAGGTGCCGCCGACCAGCTGGCGGCTCAGAGCCCTCCGCTCCCTGGACCTCGAGGGCTGCGCCTTCTTTCTGCCTGCTTCTCCGGCCTCCTGGAACCCTTGGTCGGCTGCACAGGTGCCGCCCGACCGCTGCAGCTCAGACCCCTCTGCTCCCTGGACCTCGAGGGCTGCACCTTCTTTCTGCCTGCTTCTCCCGGCCTCCTGGAACCCTTGGTCGGCTGCACAGGTGCCGCCGACCCGCTGGCGGCTTGGAGCCCTCCGCTCCCTGGACCTCGAGGCTGCGCCTTCTTTCTGCCTGCTTCTCCCGGCCTCCTGGAACCCTTGGTCAGCTGCACAGATGCCGCTGACCGCTGGCCGCTCAGAGCCCTCCGCTCCCTGGACCTTGAGGCTGCGCCTTCTTTCCCTGCTTCTCCCGGCCTCCTGGAACCCTTGATTGGCTGCACAGGTGCCGCCGACCCACTGGCGGCTCGGACCCCTCCGCTCCCTGGACCTCAAGGGCTGCGCCTTCTTTCTGCCTGCTTCTCCTGGCCTCCTGGAACCCTTGGTTGGCTGCACAGGTGCAGCTGACCGCTGGTGGCTCGGGCCCCCCCGCTCCCTGGACCTCGGGGGCTGCGCTTCTTTCTGCCTGCTTCTCCCGGCCTCCTGGAACCCTGGGTCGGCTGCACAGGTGCCGCCCGACCTGCTGGTGGCTCGGGCCCCTCCGCTCCCTGGACCTCGAGGGCTGAGCCTTCTTTCTGCCTGCTTCTCCCGGCCTCCTGGAACCCTTGGTCGGCTGCACAGGTGCCGCCCGACCTGCTGGCGGCTCGGGCCCCTCTGCTCCCTGGACCTCGAGGGGCTGCGCCTTCTACAAGGTGGAGGGACAAAGGTGGGGATGTTTGATGATCCTTCCCCTACTGACATAAACAAAGCCCCAACTCTCCTAGTCATTCTCTTTTTATGTACTCATCCATCGCCTTATGTCCCCTTGCGTACCACCATACCCATCACAGCAACATCTCTGACCATGCCACTGTTTTATCTGGTCACCATTCTTTTACTTTCATACTGTCCTCTTTATTTGAAAGAAAATGTCAAGCCATGGCCTGATTCCCAGGTCATTGCCTCCCAAGTGTATGATTAATAAATGTGGCTCCAGTCTTGTCATCCACATGTCTTGCAGCAGTAGGCGTACTGTAGCTGTGCCAGCACATCCCTCGTATTCCTTTCCAGTTTAATCTTGTACTACACACCAGTCCTGATATAACTGCCTTCCCCAGGCTTCACCGCTGTTCTGTGCTCTGCCCAGTATATAAAGTGGCCACAAAGCCACACCTCTGACTGTGCTCTGAGACCTATGACCAAAACAAAACAGAACATGAGACACTGAGTTGTGAGCCCCCTTTCCCCTACCTCCCTCTGTCCCACTTCCTTCTTTTTTTATTCACCCTGCCACCATTGTGCATGCTTCTTGCCCATGGCACAGCAGTCTTCTCTTGCAACAAAACAGAAATCACTGTCAGCATTTTAACTTCCACACTTAGGGTTTGTAGCCATCTGAGACCTATCTACCAACTCTCTTTACTTCTTCACTGAACCCCCCATGAGCTGCTACTTCTGATGCAGCGCCTATTCTAAATGAATGGGAAGAGTAACTACTTGGGTCTTCTCTCAGGAGCTCCAGTCCCTTTTTAAGCACTGCTACCATCTGTGCACCTGTTGCCAGGTTCCATCTCAGTGCTTAAACAGGGTGCCACACCCCATCTGCCTGACCTCTGTGTATCCCATCAACACCCAGACCAAGCAGATTCCTGCTTTGTCATGCCTCCAGCAGTGATGGTCACCCTTTGTCTTGCCTGATCTGTCTTGTATCTCTGTAGTTTTAGGCCCACCTCTTCCCTGCTATTGCATCTCTTCTCAAAGAAGCCTCTCCTTCCTCTTCGCCCCAGTCCAATATCTCACTGACCCAGAATGCCCCATGGAACATCACCATGAATATTGCCACAAATAGGCATGCTTGGTCCCTGAATGACATATCCTCTGAAGGGCTACCATGAGCCTCTCCGGCAGGGCTTCCAAAATGGGGCACCTGCTATCAGGTTATTTTCCCTTCATCCTCAGCCACCCTGCATCATTCTCTTCACCATTTGCCTTTTCAGGGTCCCCCCAAACCCTGAGAGTTACTGACCAAACCTATGGCTGAAAAGTGTACTCCCAGGTAGCATGTGCCACCCTGCTCCTCAGGCTAGTAACCACAAATTTTGCTGCTTGCTCTCTGTGATTGCCCACTTACCTCCATGCTTTGGCTCTCTCAGAAAGCCTGGAAAACTCTCCACAAACCCTCATATGTCCTCAGGGTCCATACTGACCAACAGTTTCAGAAGAAGCTCAGCTCCTCAGCCAGTCTCCCATGTGTATGCTGGTACCGCTGTTTTCTACTTTTGCCCCTGGGTGATAGCCCAGAACCTGTCCAGCTGGAGACAGGAGGCTGTCAGCCACCGTGTTCTCACCCCTTAGATGTGCTTAGCCCTAAAGACATATTCAGCCTCAACCCTTGTAGCACCAGTTGTCTCATTACCCTCGTAATTATCTCTGACATGGCTCTCTCCTTTCAAAGCATCTACAACTGCCTATTGCCACACCAAAAGGTCACCTTTTGGTGCATAAATCCTCCCCATACCACTGTGGCCATCCATATGGAGAAGATTTCTAGATGGTAATGTCCTGCATCAATCCCTTGTACCCATTCCTCCAGCCATTGTTCTAAAACCACCTACCTTTGGAATACGCTTCCATCTATCCCCCAGCAGCCTCCATTTATAGGGCCAGGCCTGTATTGAAGACCCATTCTTCTTGCCAGAAAGTCACCCCATTATGTGAATGTAGAATTCCTCCCAAATTCCCAGGTCATTCCAAACCCTCTTTGAAATATCCACCCAATGATGGGGCCTGGTGGCCCCTCTCATTGCCTTGGCTAGGAGACGTGTGAGCGCCCTCCAGGGGCTATTATATGGCATGCAAAATTCAGATGTCCTAAGAGTTGATGCACTAGTTGCAGTGGTGCCCATCTTCACCTCGGGGCATCCAAAAGCTGTTTAAATTTTTGAACTTTTGTGCCGGTAATCAAAACAAACCCTCCCACTATCTATTTCAATCCCTAAGAATTCTAGGCACTGACTCGGCCCCTCTGACTTATCTTCAGCTAGAGATAGCCCCAGCTGTCTGCACATATCCTCAAACTGTTTGAGCATGCTGTCTGAGCCCTCCTTCCTCCCCCAACAGGAGAAATCATCCAGGTAGTGGATGACCACCCCTATGCCTGTAAGGAGCTCTGAATACCCAATGTAGCCATATGCTGAAAGTCTCAAAAGTGGCACATGCTACAGAACAACCCATGTGCATGGCCTTATCAAAATAGAACTGGCCCCATATATAAGCCCAGTGATCCCAATCCTCTGGGCCAAACCAGAGACAACCAAAAAGCTGCTTCAATGTCGGTCTTGGCCAGCCATGCCTCTTTACCATCCAAATCATCCTTACCACTTCCTCCAGTGTCAGGTAGGTCACCCTGCTATCCTCTTCACTAATATAATCCTTCACTGCTCCCTTCAGGATATGATAGATGGTGAGTCACTCAAAATTCACCTGGTTGTTTCTTGGGTACAAGGCCCAATGGGGACACCCTGAAATTGTCAAATGGGGAAATGGAAAAGGTCCTCTACTCTCCCTACTTCAATTTCTTTTCTATTTTCTTGGCTAGGACCTCCTCTTTGCCCTTTATAGATCCCAAATTTTTGGCCTTCGTGCCGTCCCTGCACCCCTGAAATGTAAACTGAAACCCTGGAAAAACCCTCCATCAGCACCCTTGTGGCCCTATTTATTTTATTTATTTATTTTAATTTTGGTAACTGGTAGGCCCACTGAGACCAGGGTCCTTTTGAGGGGCAACCCAGGATCTAGGTATTGGTTCACTCACTGCTGTAAAACCTCTAAATTAGTTGTTGTCTCTGCCACCTAGTAATTCATCTCCTCTTTGTCCTGTCACGCCTATTATCTGCCCACTTGTCCAAAATCCTCCTCCCTAAAACCTCTTCCTCACCCCCCATTCCCACAGCTTGCCTCCTGAAACCCATATGGCGGCCCAAAAGGGCTGACTCTAAAGATATTCCCACTGCTTCTTTCTCCTAGGACCTGCACCTGGAGGCTGGGTAGGACCCGGCATACTTGCAGCAGGTGTGTTTGAAGTGGCAGTTCAACAGGAGTATTGCACTGTATTGTATCCCAACAAAACTTCTGTAAGCTTTCCAGCCCCTGGTCCATTCTCCATTGCTCCTCAGCACTGTCATGGTTTCAAACCACAGGTCAGAGTGCCTTGTGTCCCATTGTACATTGCCATGTGAGGCCATCCTCTGCCAAAACATTTGTCATACTGTATCCAACTGGTGCCTCTTCTCATTTTATAGGCACTGCACACTATAAGTGAGTAGGACAGAAGCAGTGTCACCAACTCCAGCTGATTCTCTTGCATGCGGTGCTGAAAACCACTGACCACACATCCCATGTCTTTCCCTGGAGACTTCACCTCCTCACCCTTCCCAGTAAAACCAATGATATTGCCATGTCCTTCTTCCCCAAACTTTCCTTTTCTTCATATTTCTTTATGCCTCTTTGTTAACTAAAGCGAATATATCGTATACCCGCCTTCAAATCTTTTATTTTGTAGCCAAAGGCACATGATCCCCAATTCTAATTTCTAGGGTACTGGTGTCCATCCTAACCTCCCATGTTGCCCGACCCTCCTGCCTCTGTTCCTTGTTCACCCCTTGCCGTTCTTGATTTCCCCAACACCTTCTCCAATTCCCCAATTCCGTTTCTCTCCCACGGAACCTACCATCTGTTCCTCATACTCCTTTATACCACCCTCCAGTGTTACATTTACTGTACGTGGTTTAGCTGATGCCAGCAGTGGCACTGGTATAGGTTGTAAAGACTAGTCTGGTGCTTCATTGTTCTGAGGCAAATCCAGTTGAGGTGAAACCAGGAGCAGCAGCACCCCATTAGGGGCCTGCAGCTGCAGTGGAGCCGTCTAAGGTATGGTGTTTGTGGAGGAGGCAGGATGGGGTCTGTGGATGTGGTTGGGGAGGAACTGGCTCTGCTGGTTCTGGGTCCCATGGGACCACCCCTGCAGTTGCTTCTTAGTACCCTCGCCCCTGGTGTCCTACCATCCTTCTGCTTCCTCCCACGCCCACTAGGCTCTGGCACTGCCAGGGTGTCATCCATGGCATCAAACATTCTCTGTGCCTTTTTCACCAGCTCCATCACTCTTCTCACTGTCTCTTCTTCAGAATTCTTGCGCCCTCCTGATGCCATTGTCAGATACTGTGATAGCTGTAATGTAATGAATAGGTCAATAAGAGGCCTGCAGTTACTATCATTCCTCCCAATGCCCCTTTCTTTGCTTGGGCCCCTTATCTGTGCCATACTCCCAAGTGCTTGATCTAGTTTGTGCCCTCCCTCTCTCTCCTATTTTTTTTTGGCCCTCATAGCCAATGATAGGCCTGTCCAGGTCTCCAGCTCCATGCTCTTCCATTGTTGAAGCTGTGCCCCTTTTTACATTGTCTCCCATTTACTAACAAATCTCAACTTTATTTTTATTTTTTTTTGCATACAGGGCTTTTGCTATCCACCAAGTAAATCATATTACAAGGTACCCCCACATTGAAGCTGGTGTGCTAGCTGAAAACAAACTCACTGAGCTGTTTCTCCTTTTATATCCATCCCTTGCAGATGTCTCTGCCACCCGCCTGTGCCACTGCTTACCCATCTCCCCTTTCATTTCCATCCTCACTGCTGCTTCCATTACTACTACTCTCCCATTTTTATTCTTTTTTTGTCTCAGAAACATTTAATCTGGATTCAAAATTGTAAATTGGAAGTGCTCTTGGCCATGTGTCCTTCTATGATGGTGGCCACCCACGAGGCTCCACTGCCATCTTGTGCCATAATATTCCATTTTTCCTTTTTTTTTGTTTTTTGCTTTGTGTCAGAATACCCCTATTGAAAAAAACAGCTCCTCAGATACATCTGTCTGCTGAAAAATTACTCCTATTTCAGGCCACAAAACCTTCTAAATGATCCTTAAAACTCTTAGTCCCCATCTCAAAATGGTGGCCACCCACACGTCCTTCACTCGCCTCATGCCTGGGCCTGCCTGGCTGCTACTGCCCTGCAGTCAGGAATGAAAAAGAACATCTGCCAATCCTGTTACAAAAAAAAAACAAAACTGGGAACAGTCTTTTTGGCAGGCTCTCCTAAAGCAACCTGTTTTCCTTTTTATTTTTGAACTAGCTAGTGTCTCAAAATACTCAGACTCACCAGCTCCCTCTTCTAAGATGTTGGCTGACCCATCTGCCTCAGCCATATATCTCTTTACAGCTGTCCCCAGCAAAATGAGCTAAATACATTTTAAACAAAACCAGGTCTATTTTCTTGCCACCAAGTTAAATACTTTGGTAGCAAAACCTTTCCTGCCTCCATTCTTAGCTAAGAGTCAGGCACTTCTTCCTAGCTCCTCCCTTCTCTGTTGCTGTAACCCTTCCAGGGCCATGCCATCCTCTGTCTGATTCCCTAAAATGCAGATAGCTCCACTCTTTTTTTAACATTATTCCTCCTGCAGTCAAATAGCATGGCCACACAGAAGGATGGGATTGAAAAACCACTAGGCTGTTCCCATTTACCTTGGAAGCTCCACATACTTCTTTGGCAAATTCCACCTTAAACAAAGAGAAAAACTTGGGAGCAACCTGTGACCCTGCCACTTGCACAAACATCACATTCAGCTGAAATGTATTACTTTACCACTTACATATTTACAGCCTTAAAATTATCCATGTACTGTATCTTTTCTTTGCCAATTCTAACATACAGTCTGCTCTTTACTGTTTTACTCATGCCAAACAATTCCTGTTCTTCTTTCATATCCCCAGTAAAGCACTTACCAAATTTTCATGAACAAATACCTCTACCAGTAGCTTAAAACAGCAAACCCTCCAACTGATGTGCTTGGTGAAACAAAAACACAGGCTAGCAAAATGTGAAGGAGCCTGCTCTGTGCAGCCCTTTTAAACCCCCTTCCCACTCTCTCACTTTCTCTCTCTCTCTCTCCTTTTCCTGTCCTAGCCACTCTTACTTTGTCTCTCCATTCTCCTCCTCTTTGTGTAGCCCCACCCATTCCCCTCCCCCACTACCTGCCTGACTGAGCCCAATGTCCTTAGGTTAGGTGACCTGGGACAAATTGGCCTGCCTTTATTCAGGCTAACCTCCTTCTTTATTCTTATTTGCTGTGGAATGTGCACTTGTACTGCATTTCTCAAAAGGGGTAAACAAACTTCTTTGCAGCAAATAACTGTCTGTTGCTGTTGCTAGTACCACTACTAATCCTGAGTACAGAACATGTTACTCGGTGGGCAGAGGAAGTAAAATAATTTTTTAATTCAATGCAATATTAATATTTAGTACAAAGTGGAAAGGTATGACTGCACCTAGGACCAGCAGTGCCACAGTCAGAAAAGATTCAGCACAGTAAATGTGATGGAGACCAACACCTGCTGAAGGCGGCAGGAGTACAGACCTAGCGGTCCATATTCAGCTCACAAGACTCATCACCAATGCTTGTTCTGGTATCAGAAAGGTGTTTACAATTCAACACAAAACAAGCATGGTCTGTGGCTCTCTAGAGAGACATAGACCACTCTTGTTTTGTACTGGATTTTAGACAAACTGTCTTGGATTTTAGACAAACTGTCTTTCACCTTTGGAATAAAAGCAAAGCACCTTTTTGATACCAGAACAAGTATGATGAGTCTTTAGTGAATTACAGTCCCTATTATTCTGATTTTTAAATGGTCACACTGGACAAGATGCACAAAGTAACTGATGCTGTGAACCACTATGGTGCCTCTGAAAGAGCAGAGTATTTAAATGTTGGCATTGGGAAAAAACACAAAGGGGCCCTCAACAGATCAGGGTCTGGATTTTCAAATGACTGAGGACTAAGTCCCATGCCACAATCTGCCAGCGAGGAAAAATTCCCTCACTGGCAGATAGTCATATTTTCAGTCTATGCTCCACACAGTTGCAGCTGTGGAGTGTGTTGCCTTGTCTAACCACCAGACATAACATTTTGGCACATCTGTGCTAAAAAACAGCTTCAAGCTGCTGTAAATCATTGAGCTGGCCATAAAATGGCTTTTTGAAAATCTGGTGCATGTGTGGAAAACTGCAGCTTCACAAGTGAAGACTCACTTATGCAAGTTTTCCCATGCCTGTGACAATTCATGAGTGGTTTGAATATCCAGACCCAGATCTACTACTGTGCTTAATGCTTCAAGAACTAATTTTTTAAATGGTCACATTGGGAAAGGTACAGAAGGCAACTGACCTTCTGCACTTGTGGTGCCTTAAGAACTGAATTTTTAATGGATACTCTTGGCAAAATGTATAAGAGAATTGGTGCCATGCAACACTTTGGTGCCTCAGTAACTAATGTTTTTAAAATGGTCACACTGGGCAAGATCCACAAGATAACTCATTCATCATTAATTTAAATTTTATTGATCGACTTTCAAGGTCATTACAACATTTTAAATAATACAGTATACAAAACATACAAATAAATTCCATATCAAAAATACATTAATTAAAAAAAGCACTTTACATAGTTTTAACATGCATAAGTGCATATGAATACATTTCTGTATTTGTAGCAAAATTCATATAAAGTGTATATGCATATCCACATTGTCAACTTAATTAAATGCTACTATCCTAGTTTTGAAATAATCATCTGCTTAACACCGTTTAATACATAATTTAAATTTACCATAGAAGTTTTACTTCACAAAAGAGTTCTGTTTTTTTCAGAGACAGAATTTGAGTAAAAGCTTTAGCTAATTCTAACTTAGGCAGCATTTAAACAGGACACCAGTGGGGTTGACTCTGGTTACCTACATCCCCAGTAAGCATACTATGGCCTGCATTTTCACATCTAGTGTTGGAAAATGATTCTATTTAAACCTAAAAGTATACCCTTAAGTAGAAATGGAAGAAGTACACATAATTCACTACACAAATCAATCCGTGAATTTCATGCACTATAAAATAATTGCAGGTGCGACCATGGTTCAGCCCCACGAAGTGGTGGAATTTTGCCTGTGAAAGTGCAGAATTTCATCCATTTGATTTGATTTTGATTTTTGATTCGTAAAATTTATTTTTATACAAGAAATACATTTGTTGGGACATCTGTCCCGTTTTCAACAAAGTCCTGTCTTAAAAGATAACACACAATACAAAATGACAAGACATTTACATCACATTTACATAATCAATATTACTTAAAACAGGTACATGTTAATTGCAAATATTCTCTTATTTTACACTTGAAGGTAGATACATTTCAATAACCTTCAATCTTTGGAGCAATTTATTCCAATAATAAGCAATAGTATTCTGAAGTATTATATCTCCATATTTATTATAAGATCTGATCATAGGGATCTCATTACCAGAAGATCTTGTATGAATAGTTAATAACCTATCACCTTTAATTATAATATGGTCAAACAGACAAAGTCTAGGTTCACCTTTTAATATTTGGTAACAATATATATACCAAATATAAGCCTTTTCTCTTTCGGATTTATCAATCTAATTTTTATATAAGTCACAATGACGCATTCTATGCCTACTCTTATTATAAATTTACTCATTTTATAGTAGACCTGATTTACTTTATGCAACACTGTGGTGTTAGAATGCATATATAACATTGATCCATATTCCAAAACTGGAATTAACAGTTGTCCAACCACTTTCTCACTTACGTTCTTAGTCAAGCTTCCACCTACCCTTCTTAACATCCCTAATTCTTGAGTTACCTTTTAACTTGTATAAGAACATGTTCTGTATATGTTAGACCACAATCAATTTGTACACCCAAATATCTGTAGTATCAACTGCTTCAATCTGAATATTCTCAGCAAGTTTTATTTGCAATTTGATTTCCTTTATTTTTAATTCCGCTAAAACCATGCTTTGTTTTTTTAATTTAACAACAAACCAAGGTTATTAAACCAAGTATGTAATAAGTTTATATCCTGTTGAAGCTTACACGTTAGTTGTTCCATACTGTCTGCAGATGCCACAATTACTGTGTCATCTGCATACATTCTAACATCACAGTATTTTATTTGCCTTGGAAGATTATTCACATAAACATTAAACAAGAGGGGACCCAAAACAGATCCTTGTGGGACCCCTAAAAACTTCTCCCTGGCCTGAAATAACATCACCTAGAACCACACATTGTCTTCGATCAGATAAGTATGATTTCATCCACTTTAATGATTCATCCTGAATACCCAATTCATATAAACTTTCTATCAAAGCTTCATGTTGTACCATGTCAAACGCTGTGCCAAATCAACAAACACCCCTTCCTACTACCTTGATTCAGCGATGTTGCTACTAGACTATTAAAGTCCAGCAAGGCGTGTTGTTGACTTACCTTTTGAAATCCATATTGATATTTTGTCAGTAACTGGTTCTCTTCAAATACTGACTTAACTGTACATGAACTAGTTTTTCCAAAATTTTAGACACTATTGGCAATAAGGCAATTGGTCTATAATTCGATACTACTACATTATCACCACCTTTGAAAATAGGTATAATTTACTCATTTTCCAAACCTTTGGGACCATAGAGCATTGCATGCTCCAATTTAAAAGATATGTTACAACAGGACAATAATCTCTGCCCACATCTCAAAAATTTAGCTTCAATATCATCTAAACCTCCAGATTTTGAAACATTCAAGCATTTAAGTTCCTTTTCAACTTCCTTTACCATTATATCTCTAAATTTAAATTTGAGTCCAAAGTCCACCTTATTTATTGTTTCCATATTTCTTGTAATATTATCTAAAGAAATTTCTGATGTCTTTACTTAACTTAGGAATATTTAAGTCAGGCAAGTCAATAAATATGTATTAAAATAATTTGCAACCCTTCTTGATCTTTTATTAATCTTTCCTTTGACTTAAGTTAATCTTTTGTATTGGTCTTACAGGATCCTTCAAATCAGAAATCTGCCTCCAGAATTTTTTGGATCTTGTCTTATTTAATTTAAGCAAATAATAATGGACTTTGCTCTTTTTATATCTTTCTTACATTTATCTCTCCAATATTTAAATTTTCCCAAGTCTCAGATTCCTATACTTTCTGGCCTTTTTCCATACTCTATCCCTTATTCTTATTTGTTTTTTCAATGTCTCTGTTATCCAGGGTAATTGTTTATCTTTAACTATCTTTTTACTTTTGGGGCATGCTGTTGAATACATAATAACATTATATCATTAAACTCTTGGACTGCCAATTCTATATCCAGAATAAGAAAACCTTTCCCAGTTTTGTTTTATTAGGGAATTCTTAATGTTACCTCATTAAACCTAGTATAATCTCTTGTCCAATACAATGTTTTATTTATTTTCATCCTATTATTTAAATTAACTACACATGCTATTGGATTATGGTCACTCAAATTCAAAGATAGTATCTTCTGACTCAATACTTCTAGATCTTGTGAAACAAATATTAAGTCTAATATAGAACCTACAGCTTGATTGTTAGTAACTCTGGTTGGGTTTTTATTATTTGATCCAATCCTAATGTTGTAAAACTATTTCTTAATCTTTCCCTTTAGATTGTAACCAATTTGAGTTGAAATCACCAGTTATTAAAACATGATGATTTCCTATTTTATCCAGTATAATCTCTGCTAGGGAATCAAACGTTTTCATTTTTGTCTTAGGTGGGGCATAGAACGCTCCTACAATTAACCTCAGAGAACAGATTTTTTCATCAAACCATCCACCTTCTTGTGATTAATTGCTAACAAAATCTGATAGGGACCAATATTATTCTTTATATACAATAAAACCCACCTCCTTTCTTTTCTCTATCTTTTCTAATTACTCTATAGTCCATTAATTGAATTTCACTATCGTGTATACCTCCATGAAGCCAAGTTTCTGATAATGCTATTATATCATATTCAGATTCAGTAACCCAAACACGATACTCATCAATTTTATTTATTAAACTTCTAACATTTTCATGTACCATAGATATTCCTTTATTTTCGCTTGGTCCTGGATTTTGTTCAATGTCTCCACTCTGTATTAATAACAATATACAGAGTAGATGACTTTACTTGAACTCAATTTACATCTTAAGTGATCTGGAAAAACTGTCTTTGAATCTGTCTCCATTCATTTGTAAAATGATTATGCCTTTTAATTATCAAATGTTGCTTTAGTAATAATCTGAGATCCCTATAATCAAATTACTTATATTCCATTTTACAACACTGACCTCTGAATATTCACATCTGCCTAATGTCCAAAATCCCACATCATATACCCTATTATAAGACTTTTAACATGTAACCCATTGTTAAAACAATCTTTTAAAACCTTCTAAATTTACCAAAACTACTGGCGTTTTTCTTCTCCGAGTGGTGCTTTCGCCACTCAGCTTGCTCATGCCTGTAAGGCATGTAGCTTTCACACAAGAGCCCCAGCCCCTTCTACGTGCACCCAATCACTAGATGTAATTGGCAAAGTCCAAAGTTCTCCCCTGTATGACAGGAATTCACAAAATAAGGTGCAGTTTCTCAGATAAAAAGTTGTAATAGGTGGCAGGAAAGTCAGTTTGCTTCTCCCAACTTCAGCAAATATTCAGCTCTCACCTGCAGCCGTGGTGGAAATTCGGTTGACGCCTCAAACTGTGCTGATGGAAAGATATGCAAGCAGGATTTAAGCACAAGAGCCTCCGCTCTTCTACGTGCACCCAATCACTAGATGTAATTGGCAAAAGTCCAAAGTTCTCCCTGTATGACAGGAATTCACAAATTAAGGTGCAGTTTCTCAGGTTAAAAGTTGTAATAGGTGGCAGGAAAGTCAGTTTGCTTCTCCGACTTCGCAAATATTCAGCTCTCACCTGCAGCCGTGATGGAAATTGGGTTGATGTCTCAAACTGTGCTGATGGAAAGATATGCAAGCAGGATTTAAGCACAAGAGCGCCCGCTTCCTTCTACGTGCACCCAATCACTAGATGTAATTAGCAAAAGTCCAACATTCTCCCTGTATGACAGGAATTCACAAAATAAGGTGCAGTTTCTCAGATTAAAAGTTGTAATAGGTGGCAGGAAAGTCAGTTTGCTTCTCCTGACTTTGGCAAATATTCTGCTCTCACCTGCAGCCATGATGGAAATTCAGGTTGACGTCACTAACCCATGAATGGTGGAATTTTGCCCTAGACAGCGGAATTTTGCCATGACAAAATTAGATGGATGAATTTGCAATTGCTCCATGGAGGTGAATTTCCAACTTCGTCAGTACTTCACCATCGAATTGAAACTTCACTGCATCGCTACCCTAAAGTTCTATCTCCAATATATCATCAGAGTTGCAATAAATCCCATTTGGATTGCACAATGTTTCCCCTACTTTACACATATTTTAATATTCTTGAAAACCAGAAATAATCAGTGTTGCACAGGTTCTTTCAAATTTACATTTGTTTAATATTTTTCCAACCTTCCTCTTAAGAGAATTAAGAAAACTTTCAAATCAGAGAGCTAATATTATGTCTGATAATTTCCCAGGTTTAGCTTTCTGCCAGATTATATGCTATTTAATGAGAGGAGAAACTGTGAAACCCTTTGAATCACTGGTATATTCTCTGAAAAACATAAGCTTCAACAAGGATGTAGCAGGAGTGAATACATTCCCCAGTATGTACACTCAACCATTTGCCTCTTTGTTTATTAAAGTAGTGACAAAACCAAACAAACAAAAAACACAACAACAACACACAATAGTATATGTTCAATATCACCTACATCACCCAATCAGCATCTGCAAAATAGGGACTTAGTGTTTGGCCTATGTTATCTATGAAATCAATAAGACATGACAGGGTGTGCATTATGGTGAAATAATCATATGCCTCAGGTGCATTGTTAGGCATGAGGTGCAGCTGAGTGCCATTAAATGCACCTGAGAAGTGCAATAATTTCACCATACTGGCATACCCCTGGAGTGTCTTATTGCTCTTATAAAATGGTATTTAAATATGACTTAAAATGTATGAAAATAAGAAGAAAGTATTTTAAAAGATAAAAATTGGACCTTTCATTGAAATATGCTTCAATTTTAACACTGAATACAAAAAGTATTCCCTATTCTGGTAGCTGTGGGGTTAGATAAAAACATAAAACATAATGAAAACTGTGTGTGGTACATATTTTTATAAGAAAAGTCTTGCCATGCATTTAAATCAATGCAAGTACTGTTTCTTAATGGAAATGTGTTCAAAACTTTAAACCTATCAGATTGTCTTTGTGTGTGTGTGTGTGTGTGGGGGTAATATATTTCATCTGAAAATACCCATGTGTGGTTCAAATGCAAGTGCTTTTATAAAATTTAGGAATGTATTTCTGCAGTTTGGATCTGCTGGTACCTACAGTATGTAACTGTGTTTTCCACTTTTGCTCTTTGTTTATGAAGTATTATTGCCTACTTTCTTCATTCTGTTTTTTTTTTTTTTTTGGTACCTCTGTCTTTCCTCTCATTCAAGATATGGAATGTTTACAGTAGAATACATGGATTCAGAATTCTGCCCAGATCTACTGGCTTTTCTAGATCAACAGACTCAGTTATCTCACTATCAGGGAAAGCAGAAGATATTTCCTGATTAGCAGTTAAAGACAGAAGGCTTTTCATTGTCAGCAAAGAAACAGTTGTAATGAAAACTATGAGCAATGGGTACTTAATGTTTCTAATTTGTTTATGTGTGTAAATAGTGTGTGATGATCAGGAAAACAACATTTAATTAATTTGTAAAACAAAGACAAGGTGCTGCGTCAGCATGTGGTCTGAAAGCAAAACAAAATGGTTATATTAAATGCACACTGAAAAGAAAATGGAATTAAAAAATCTATGTTTTGACAATAGGTCTTCAGGAAATATCTAAAGAGAAAACATAGTTAGTGAAGAGGGAGGTAAAATAAGGGATATATATGTAGGGAAAGAAGAAAGGTAAAGGCTCAGGAAGAAGTGATTAAAGGCAAGATTAAGAGAGAAGCTGTGAAACAAAAGGGTGATGAGAAAGAAAAGGCATAATAGGACAAAATAAGCTGGAGAAGTACCCAGGTGGACTAATTAACAGGGCCTAGTAAGAAGGCTGAAAGGTGACAAATGTGGGGAAGAAGACAGAGATGGAGAGTAATGGTGAAAATGAAAGAAGTTAAATGTGTACAGATACAAACATACTTTAGGAAAACAAGGGCTGAAAGATGTTAGTGGAAAATAAGCCCATCATTTAAACCAGAGGGCTGTTGAGGGGCCAAAGACAGATGATCATTTGGCTTCCATGTTTCTTCTATGGTCAAAATCCAGAAACCCTGCTGAAGGACACAAACAGAAAGGTCTCTTGTATCCCTGAATACTTCCCTCATAGCAGTTCATCTTCCAGGGAAGGACAATGTCCTAGCAGATGCCCTCAGCAGGATTTCCCAGGGCCATCACGAATGGTCCCTGGATCCTCAAGTGCTGGGGATAGTTTTTGCAGGTGGGGCATCCCTCAGATAGATCTTTTGCAGCCCCAGACAATCACAAACTTCCTCTGTTCTGTTGCAGGCTCCAGTGCTGGGCTCAGTTCCCCTGGATGCCCTTCTTCTGGATTGGGAGGGAAGTTCCTCTGTCTTCCCCCCTTTCCTCTCTTATTCAAAGTACTAGTCAAAATCAGATCTCAGCCTTGCAGGGTGATTCTGATTGCCCGGATTAGGCCAGGCAGCCCTGGTACCCACTCCTTCTGTCTCTGACAGTCCATCTTCCCTGTGCCTCCCTAGGAATCACAATCTGTTGACTTGTGCCCAGGGAGGGTTTGGTATCCGGACCTCAAATCCCTCAATCTCAAGGCCTGGCTCTTGAGGAGTTAGAGATTTGCTGATTTACACCTCTCTCAGGGTGTTCTTGAGATCCTAAAGGCTTCAGAAAGCCTTCCACTAGGGCTACTTATAGTTCTAAATGGAAAAGGTTTTCCATTTGGTGTGCTGGAAAATATTTCCCAGAATCTGCTGAATTGCCCATTTTGTTAGATTACATGGTACATCTTAATTCCTTGGGTCTCAGACCAGCTACCCTGAGAGTTCATTTGGCAGCTGTCTGCTTTTGGGTCAGCAGGAAAGTCATCCCTCTTTCCTCTCATCCTGTGTTTTCCAAGTTTTTAAGGGATTACTCCATACTAATCCTCCCTTTGGGAACCGCCCTGCTTGGGACCTTAATGTTTGCATTGCTCAGTTAATGCAACCCCTTTTGAACCTCTGTCTTCTGCAGAGCTTAAGTACCTAACTTGGAAAACTGTTTTTCTAGTGGCTATCACTTCTGCCAGACGATAAGTGAATTGCAAGCCTTGTCAGTGGAGACTGACTTTATTTCTTTCCACAGGGATAAGGTAGTCCTTAGGACTAATAGGAAGTTTTTGCCTAAGGTGGTTTCAGATTTCTATCTTAATCAATCTATCTCCTTCCAGTATTTTTCACTGATCACCCTCTTCAGGTGAGAGGAGGTTGCACAGCCTGGATGTTAAGAGAGCTCTTAGTTATTATATAGAGCGTACTCAAAGGTCACAGGTTTGAATCCTCCAACTTTTCCTTCACTATGGTGAAGTTGGGAAAGGCAAACCTGCCACTAAGAGATCAATAGCCAGGTGGATTGTCTCTTGTATCCAATTTTGTTATCAGAAAGTGGGCAGAGCACCCCTGGTTTGAGGGCTCATTCTACCAGGGTACAGCTGCGTCTCTAGCTGCTGCCAGAGATATCCCTTTATTAGAGATTTGCCAGGCTGCTACTTGGAAAATGGTACACACTTTTACCAAGCATTACTCCTGGATGTCCAGGTCAGGAGAGATGCTCGATTTGGCACAGCTATTCTTCAGAGCCTATTCCCTAGTAGGTTCTGCCCTCCTCCATGGAGGTACTGCCGTGTATTCTGCACCCCAGGGTAGGGGTAGGCCTTTCACAGGCCTTTCTACCAGACTCAGGCCTCCTCTGCCTATGCTCAGAGGGGCTTCTTCAGAGGCAGGGCAGATGAGGGGTGGGCAGACCTGCTCCCACCCCCAGCCTAAAGCTCCTGCAAACAGGCACCCTGATGGGGTGCCCAGGGTCGATTCTCCTGTACCAGTGGGGGCAGGCTGGCTTACTCAGTCAGAATTGGGCTTTTAACCTCAGACAAGTGGGTTCTGGAAGTAGTAAGCTAGGTCTTGTTCTCAGCTTCAAAAGTTTCCCAAGTTGAGAAGCAGATTTTTCTACCTGCAAGTGCTTCAGAGACCTCGCCTGGAAACAGAGGTCTCATCCCTGTTAGCTCTCAGAGCATTAGAAAGGGTTCCTCCCTCACATCAGGGCAGGGGTCTGTATTCCAGATACTTCCTTACCCCAAAAGACAGGAGAATGGTGGCCCATTTTAGAGCAATGCCCTTGGCCTTACCTCTGCTCCAAGGGTATTCACAAAGTGTCTAGCAGTGGCAGTGGCCCACTTAAGGAGGCAGAGGATTGCTGTTTTTCCCTATCTAGATGACTGGCTCATTGTAGGCCAGTCCTCAGAACAGGTAAACTCACTTGCAGGTCACCCAGCAGCTTCTCACCTCCTGGGTTTTCTGCTAAACCTGCCAAAGTTGGTTCTGGAACCAGTCCAGGTACTCACCTTTATAGGGGCAGAATTGGACAAAGCTAGCCAGAGCCTTTCTTCCCCAGAAAGGGTAAGGAATTTAGTGGCTCTGGCCTCTTCCTTCACTCTGCAGGTCTCTCGACCAGCAAGACACTTTCTGCAGCTCCTGGGGCACATGGCTGCATCCACAACTGTTGTGCAGGGAGCCAGATTTCAGATGAGAGACATTCAGTTTCACTTGAGAACCTTTTGGTCTCAGAGAAGAGACCCTTTCCAAGTTGGTCCCAGTGACTCGATCCAGCTCTAGAACTGCTCCGGAGTGAAATGGTTTAAACCATTCCAAAATAGAATTTTGGCACAAGAGCAGCTCTATCTGTGTCATTTCAAACTTGAACTGTCAGATCTTTACGAGCCAAACTCACTAAGGTCTGTGTGGAAGCTGTAACTACACTAGCCAAATGGCTACCTAAATAATAACCATTGATGGTCCCAACACCCAAGACTCAAGTCAGGGACCAGAAATACTAACATCATTCTAATAATATGAAAATGGAATATAAGTATATTAAAGCACACACACGCTACACATACACACCCCCAAAGTCCCAAAGGGGACAAAATAGCTAACAGGACATAAGTAGTGCCCACACTAAGTTGCCCGCACTCCACCAAGTAGAGGTTCTGAGAGGGACAGGTTGGGGAGGTTTATAATATAGCAAGACTCCATTAGAAGAAACAACATTATTAAGGTGAGTAATTTTTTCTTCAAACAACATGAGTCTTGCTATATTATGGACATTAGCAGAATACACAGCAGTACCTCCATGGAGGAGGGCAGAACCTACTTAGGAATAGGCTCTGAAGAACAGCTGTGCCAAACCGAGCATCTCTCCTGGCCTGGACATCCAGGGAATAATGCTTGGTAAAAGTGTGTACCGCTTTTCCAAGTAGCAGCCTGGCAAATCTCTAATAAAGGGATATTCTGGCAGCAGCTAGAGACGCAGCTGTACCCTGGTAGAATGAGCCCTCAAACTGGGGGCTCTGCCCACTTTCTGATAACAAAATTGGATACAAGAGATAATCCACCTGGCTATTGATCTTTAGTGGCAGGTTTGCCTTTCCCAACTTCACCATAGGTAAGGAAAAGTTGAGGATTCAAACCTGTGACCTTGGTACGCTCTATATAATAACTAAGAGCTCTCTTAACATCCAGGTTGTGCAACCTCCTCTCACCAAGAGGAGTGATCAGTGAAAATACTGGAAGAGAGATAAATTGATTAAGATAGAAATCTGAAACCACCTTAGGCAAAAACTTCCTATTAGTCCTAAGGACTACCTTATCCCTGTGGAAAGAAATAAAGTCAGTCTCCACTGACAAGGCTTGCAATTCACTTATGCGTCTGGCAGAAGTGATAGCCACTAGAAAAACAGTTTTCAAGTTAGGTACTTAAGCTCTGCAAGACAGAGGTTCAAGGGGTTGCATTAACTGGGCAATGCAAACATTAAGGTCCCAAGCAGGGGCGGTTCCCTAAAGGAGGATTAGTATGGAGTAATCCCTTAAAAACTTGGAAAACACAGGATGAGAGGAAAGAGGATGACTTTCCTGTTGACACAAAAGCAGACACAGCTGCCAAATGAACTCTCAGGGTAGCTGGTCTGAGACCCAAGGAATTAAGATGTACCATGTAATCTAACAAAATGGGCAATTCAGCAGATTCTGGGAAATATTTTCCCAGCACACCAAATGGAAAACCTTTTCCATTTAGAACTATAAGTAGCCCTAGTGGAAGGCTTTCTGGGAGCCTTTAGGATCTCAAGAACACCCTGAGAGAGGTGTAAATCAGCAACTCAACTCCTCAAGAGCCAGGCCTTGAGGTTGAGGGATTTGAGGTCCGGATACCAAACTCTTCCCTGGGCACAAGTCAACAGATTGTGATTCCTGGGGAGGCACAGGGGAAGATGGACTGTCAGAGACAGAAGGAGTGGGTACCAGGGCTGCCTGGCCCATCCGGGCAATCAGAATCACCCTGCAAGGCTGAGATCTGATTTTGACTAGTACTTTGAATAGGAGAGGAAAGGGGAAGCATAGAGGAACTTCCCCTCAATCCAGAAGAAGGGCATCCAGGGGAACTGAGCCCAGCACTGGAGGTCTGCAACAGAACAGAGGAAGTTTGTGATTGTCTGGGGCTGCAAAAAGATCTATCTGAGGGATGCCCCACCTGGCAAAAACTATCCCCAGCACTTGAGGATCCAGGGACCATTCGTGATGACCCTGGGAAATCCTGCTGAGGGCATCCGCTAGACATTGTCCTTCCCTGAAGATGAACTGCTATGAGGGAAGTGTTCAGGGAATAGGCCAGAGACCACAACTTCATTGCCTCGGTGCAGAAGGTCAAGACCGAGTGCCCCCCTGTTTGTTGATGTACCACATTGTTGTGGTGTTGTCTGTTCTGACTTGTATCACCTTGTCATGGACAGATGCAGAAAAAGCTTGAAGAGCTAAAAAGACAGCTCTGAGTTCCAGCAAATTGATGTGGAGCAGAGATTCCTGGGGACCAAACTCCTGAGTGAAAAGGTTGCCCATGTGGGCTCCCCAACCCAGAAGGGAAGCATCTGTAGTGAGAGTCAAGTCGTGAGAAGGGGAAATGAAGGGACCCTCTCTTAAATTGCTCTGATCCTGCCACCACTGAGAGCTAGGATAGTGGTTTGAGTCACTGGGAGGTTCTCAAGTGAAACTGAATGTCTCCTCATCTGAAATCTGGCTCCTGCACAACAGCTGTGGATGCAGCCATGTGCCCCAGGAGCTGCAGAAAGTGTCTTACTGGTCGAGAGACCTGCAGAGTGAAGGAAGAGGCAGAGCCACTAAATTCCTTACCCTTCTGGGGAAGAAAGGCTCTGGCTAGCTTTGTGTCCAATTCTGCCCTATAAAGGTGAGTACCTGGACTGGTTCCAGAACCGACTTTGGCAGGTTTAGCAGAAAACCCAGGAGGTGAGAAGCTGGGTGACCTGCAGGTGAGATTTTACCTGTTCTGGGACTGGCTTACAATGAGCCAGTCGCCTAGATAGGAAAACAGCAATCATCTGCCTCCTTAAGTGGGCCACTGCCACTGCTAGACACTTTGTTAATACCCTGGAGCAGAGGTAAGGTCAAGGGCATTGCTCTGAACTGGTAATGACCTGAGGGCAGTTCGAATCTGAGGTACTGATGGGATCTTCTGATTAGGACATGGAAATAGGCATCCTTGAGGTCCAGAGAGGCTAGCCAGTCCCCTGGCCTTAGGGAAGGTAAAATCATTGCCAGAGTTACCATTTTGAACTTGGTTTCAAAAGATGCTTGTTCAGATATCTGAGATCTAAAATGGCTGCCATTCTCCTGTCTTTTTGGGGTAAGGAAGCATCTGAATACAGACCCCTGCCCTGATGCAGGAGGAACCCTTTCTACTGCTCTGAGAGCTAATAGGATGAGACCTCTGTTTCCAGAGCGAGGTCTCTGAAGCACTTGTAGAAAAGTCTGCTTCTCAACTTGGGAAACTTTTGAAGCTGAGAACCAGACCCTGGCTTACTACTTCCAGAACCCACTTGTCTGAGGTTAAAGAAGCACTGTGGTCCCTGGAAATAAAAGTGGATACAATGGGTTTATTAGTGTTCCATTTCTGACTGCCCTGTAATGTTCCCTGAAATGGTCAGCAAGGTGTACCAGTCTTTCTGATGTAAATAGCTGCACACTTCCTGCAAAGAATACAATATACCACATTAGAGGAGGTACAGGAGAACTCCTTGGTGATGTGAAAATACCTGTGGGACCCTGGATTTCAGTCACACTGGAAATAAATTTGCAGGTGTAGCAGCAAGTTCTGTTGCAAGGTTTGGTACCTGGTAGAGAGGAACTGTTGGGAGTACATAGGCTGCTTTTACCAGGAGATTTCTGAGGTTAGGTGACCAAGGTAGGAGGCAATAGGTGTCTCTGTAAAGGATGCACCAATGACTTCTGGGATTCTGACCATAGAAAAACATGGAAACCAAGATGATCATCTGCCTTGGCTTTCAGCAGCCCACTGGTTTACATGATAGACCTATTTTCCACTAACATCTTTCAGCCTTTGTTTTCCTAAAGTCTGTTTGTAGCTGTACACATTTAACTCCTTTTCATTTTCACCATTTGTCTCATCTCTGTCTCCTTCCCCATTTGTCACCTTTCAGCCTTTTTACTAGGCCCTGATAATTAGTCCCACCTGGGACTTTCCAGTTCATTTTCTCCTATTATGCCTTGTCTTTCTCATCGTCACCATTTTGTTTCACAGATTCTCTCTTAATCTTGCCTTTATCACTTCTCCTTGAGCCTTCCCTTTCTTCTCCTCCCACTTATACAACCCTTATTTTACCTCTTCTCTTGACTAACTTTGTTTTGTTCTCTTTTAGATATTTCCTGAAGAAGACCTAAGGTTGAAACATAGATTTTAACTCCATTTTCTATTTTTAGCATGCATTTAATATAAGCATTTTATTTTGATTTAATTAAATTGTTTTATTTTTATTTTCAGCTAGTTTTATTTTTAGGGCCCAGTTGGTTTTTTTTTAACACTGTAAAGGTAGCAGCCATGTTTGTGATGGAAGATCAATTCTGGTTGTAGAGGGACTGATGTGAGATAGTTCTGGTTGTAGGAGGACTGAAGTGCTCATTGTGTGATGTGGTTTAGGACCAGGATGACTATGCAATATGCTCTAATACTGAACAGTCACGTGACTGGTTTTAACCAATTAAAGTTCTTTGATTTTATACCCATTTTATAAAGTTAAGTAAATACTTTTAAATATTTCCAGCATGAATTTAGTCCGTTTATGCCTCTTTTTTATCTGTAAGTACAGAGAAATATAATTCTCTTATAGTAGCGCTTACAGTTTGTAAAGAGATGATGAATCATAGTATTATTAATTTTTGCATATCTTGAACAATGGCCCATCTTCTGCAATTTTTAATCTGTTCAACCAATTCTGTCCTAAGTGATCTAAAAATATCTGTTAGCGTGATACCCAACTTTAACAGAAAAGTTTTTGTTTTATAAATTTCATGTACTGTATGGAAAAGTGAAACCTTGATCTGAGTAATGTACCTGCTCCTCAAAACATACTGTAGGAAGTCTGTTAGAAGGAAAAGTCTGCAGGTCCATAATAAATATTGCTGTCTTTCAAATAAGATTGTTTCTGTGGTAATTTGCCCAATTCAGCTCTGAGTATGTGTCCAGAAACATAAGTCAGAACACACAAAAGATATGTATATCATTTGTTTAATACTCCTCCAACTGAATTATCACTCTGTGAACCTTTACTCTCACCCCACACACAGTAGTAGAGCTGAATTTGTCAAGCAATTTTGGGAGATTCCCTATTTATCCTTCACAATATTTAGGTGAAAATCTCTAAAATTATTTTTGTTATACCTACAGAAAGAGGTCAGTTCTTATTACAGTACTTAAGTGCCATCTGGTAGATTTTCAACTGCATTATCAGATAAGACAGCCCTCTTTGGGTAGCAGTGTACACACTAACAAACAAAACAACATCCCTAACTAAAGGTTTCACAGTTTCAGTAGGGATTTTTAAAAACCTTAAAAATCCTTGATTAATTTGGTGCTACTACTGTAATACTGCTGTTTTATTTTGCATTCATGACAGCCAGGAACCTTTAATCATTTGTCCCCATAAGGTCTCATGAATCTGGAAATCCCACTAATAGTTCTAGCCAGTTTAGATTCTAAATAGTCAAGTTTTATTGTCTGGGGTTTAATGCCTTGGTTGTATATTTTATATTTATTTGTTTTGGTGGTTCTATGCACTAGTAGTACTGTCTTTAATTGATTACTTATCAAAACATTTTTTCACATAACAAAGAAAATGTGTCCATCTTGCTTTGTAGCCCTGACTGTAACATGGCCATTAGTATTACATCATCACCATACGATAACAGTGGTATAGGCTTATTCAAATAATTTTGAGAATGGAATTAATTTCCATAAAACAGTTTTAGGATCTCATTTATATATAAATTAGATAATAATGGTGCATGATGCAACCTTGTTGCATGCCCAAATTATTTATTTATCTTGTCAATGCAGCTATTATTTCATACTGTACTTTAGACCACATACATTCATGGAGTTTTATAATGCTACCTAGTAAATGTACATCAATTTCTATCCTACAAAGTGACTTTTAGAGCTTTTTCAACTTACACTGTCAAATGCCATTTTAAGATTGATAAAGCAGCAGAATAATTTCCCCTTTACTTTTTACATACTTGTGTATTAAATGTGACAAACCATACAATGCTGAGCGTGAATGCGTGGTTCTAAATCTGTTTTGTACTTCTCACGCTTGATTATCTACTCAACTTTGTAATCTTGATAATAGCATTCTTGACAGTAATTTGGGATGGATCTATTAGGCATATTGAGTGATAAATTGCTGGTTCTTTTAAACATCCTTTCTTATGCATAGGATAAATATTTCTGGCCCAGGAAAAAGGAAAATTGAGAATTTTACCATCGAATTCTGTCTGTCTGTCTGTCTATCTATCTATCTATCTATCTATCTGTCTGTCTGTCTGTCTGTCTGTCTGTCTATCTATCTATCTATCTATCTATCTATCTATCTGTCTGTCTATCTTGCAAAACACTTTGTTAATGCTTCAGTTAGGATCAAAGCAAAAGTTGAGAAATGTGGCCTTAGGGTTTCAACCCTAACTCCCTACCCCACAAAGTGGTAGGAGAGCAGGTGTGAGGTGTGCTTTCATCTTCTCAAGCCTAACACTCACCCCATTCCATCTGAAAATAAAGTCAGATGTAGACTTTATGAGAATTATTGCCCATGCTGTGTAGTGTGTGTGAGTATGTAGTAGGATTTTCATCTCTATCCAGTGCTGGATACTCCTGCAGCAGCTCTCAGCCACTAAGGGTCATTGAGGACTCCAGAAGCTGGTGGGCTCATTGCTGCAGAGGGAATGAATGAGCTACTCATCTCACTCCATCCTTAGCACATCGAGCTGCTCTTTGCCTCCCACTCAGCACCACACAGCCTGTCAGCAAAAAGAGTTCTAGCCAGACAAATACAGCACCAAGCAACTGCCCATCATCAACAAGGCTGCCACTTCTCAACCTTTGGGACTTGCTTTATTCATGACCACTGAATAACTTGGATGAGAGTTCAGCATGTTTTCTTTAGTTATTGGAAGTTGACTTTGCTGGTACATCTAGTTCCTCTGATTTTCCCGGTGTCTCTGCTTTTAATTTGTATGGTGAACAGCCCATGGTCAGCCCTGGACTTGATGGGAGCTACCTGAGCAACTACCCTCTGTGCCCTTGTTATTCTGTAAATTGGAAACTGTACATCCATGTCTTTAGTTTTTTTAAACCTGTTAAAAATCTTTCACTGCTGCTCATAGCCGCCAACTCCCCACCTAACCTCCACACTGTGCACCCACCTCCGCACCCCCACATGTCTTGCTGCTGGAACTAGAAACTGCTGTATGATAAGTAAGGTAACTGTGGTCATAACTGAACCACAGTTACTCACTTGTCATACAGCAGTCACCGCTCTAGCAGCAAGATGTGTCTTGATCAGAGAGCGGATCTTCACACTGTGAGCATGTCAGGTGAGTGAGGGTATGTGAGATGGTGTAGGGGATGTGGGAGGTGTGTGCATACTGGGAGGTCATGTGGCGGGTTGCAGGTGTGAGCAGCACTGGACTTTTTTAACAGGTTTACAAAAAAACTAAAGACATCAATAGACATTATTCTAATTTACAGATTACCAGGACATGGGAGGGTGAGGGGTACCCAGCGATCAACACTATAATAACATTAAGAGGGACATAGGATTGTGGGAGTAACTCTGGACATCAATATACATATATTATATTAGTTAGGGTTGAATAGGCATGTTAACGTTAAACCCAATTTTTGCACATTAATAACTTTGCAGCCACTCAATGGATTTGCACAAAATTTGGAATCGTGAGTCTGATATGACATCTCTTGATTTGCCAAATTGTGTTTTGGTCAGACTTACAGTTTCTGTGCAGCAAAGCATGCTACGACCACACCGTTTGATGTTTTGATCAGAAATTTGGAAGGTAAAAGAGTTTGTTCAAAGAACAATCCAGCATTGGTTTGGTGAAAAAATATTAATCTGGTCAAACGTTATTTGAGTTTTAATTTTGGATTCTGAGCATGCTCGGTTCGCTCCAAAAATTACATGTATGTTTTGCAAAGAGGATTGGGCTCATGGTCAAGGATTTTGTCAGCTCATGAAAGGGATTTATAAAATCCTAGTCTGTGAGGAAAATTCTTGTCAGTGAGCTGCCATCTTGTTTTCATTTATTCCCCAAAACAAAATGTCGCAGCTTCCTCCATGGGTGACTTCTTGTTGCAATAAGGCATGGGTTCTGTTCAGGGTGACACCCTTTACAAACCTATAACTTTAGGTTGCTTCATTTTAGCCAAAAACATCCATTTCAAATTTTGAAATTCTTCTTTCATGACTTGCTTCTGATCCTCTTTTGCAAGTTGACAAAATCCCAATCCATGGGTTGATTCCTTTCATGAGGCAGCAAAATCCTTGACTGTCACTTTGTGATCAGATGGCCCTTCTCGCAGATGAGGATTGACTCATGGTCAAGGATTGCAGCCTACGAAGAGGATTTGCTCACGTACTGAGATTTTGTTAGCTCATTAAAGGGATTGAGTTTTGAATCCTTTTTCATGAGCTGACAAAATCTTAGTCCGAGACTGTCAAAATCCCAGTCCATGAGTTATCTCTTCGTGAGGTAGCAAAACCTTGACCATTACTTTGTGACCAGATGGCCCTTCTCACAGATGAGGACTGACCCACAGTTAAGTTTTGCTGCCTCACAAAGAGAGGCTTGCAGGACTTGGATTTTGTCAGCTTGCGAAGGGGATTTTTGAATCCTTTGTGAGCTGACAAAATTTAGTTCGCGTAGCTGGCAAAATCCCAGTCCATGAGCAATCCCTTTTGTGAGGTAACAAAATCCTTGACCGTCACTTTGTGATCAGATGGCCAAAATCCAAGGTCAAGGATTTCTTGCAGTTGGGGATTTTGACAGCTTGCAAAGAGGATTGATCTCATGGTTGGAATTTTGCTACCTTGTAGACTAGGATTTAAAAACATTGCCACTGCACTGTAAATGAATGGTTTGGTCTTTTGACTTGAAATTTGTAGGGCATTAGGGGATACCCAGAGATGTGAATTATACTATTTAGGTGTTGAAAAGTTAATTGTTTCCATTGATATGGTATCATGACATTTTATTTTCCCATAGGATAACATTCCAGTGCCCATAGCGACTTTCAGCGCCTGTATCTCAAAAGCGTGAGCGCAATATAGATTTTTAGCTACCTACAGGTTAGTTCACCTTAGGTGAACTAACCTGTAGAAACAAGTTTGGAAATCATACATTACACCAGCTGTGGAATTTTTCCTACTTGCTACTGTTATGGAGATATTGGCAAAACGTGCTGCAAGGGTCTAAGGGTGACTTTTCAGCACTTTTGGTGCCCGTAGCTCATAAATGATACAAGATATGGATTTGCTCAATTTATTATATATAGACTTCTCGATGTCATGATTACAACACTTGAATTTTTTCCTAGCTGCTATTGTTCCAAAGATATTGGCAGATTAGTGTTACAAGGGTTCCTTGCCCTATAGGGCAGCTGTTGGCTCTATAGCTATGTGTAAGTGGGAGTTCAGGGCCCAGAGGACCTGTGATCCTACAGACATATATCATTATGCAGAAAATGGGCAGCTTGGTGGAGTGCAGGGCCCACCAACACATGCTATTTGCTAGTTATATTACACTTTTCAAAAGTAAGGAAATTCATTGCAAAAATTAATTTAATGTATCAGTTAGGGTTAAAGTGATGACAAGAAGTAGGAAATTAGATGTGTGTGGGCCCTAACCCCCACCACTCCACCCCATCCTCCACAGACCGACAGATGCCAGGGTGTTCAATGGGGTCATGAGGCTAACTCTCCCCCATTGTCCTTTACTGTAGCATGTCAACCTGTTTACACATGGAAATGGGGTGAGATTTGGCCTTACGACCCATGGCACACTCCGTGTCTCTCGGTCTGTGGAGGATGGGGAGGTGGGGGTTAGGGGCTCAACCCTAACATCTCATTCCCCGCTTTTGTAGCTTTAACCCTAACTGAGGCATTACATGAATTTTTTTCCAATGACTGTATTTATGCAATAGTTGCACGATAGCCACTATAGTTAGGTTGAGTAGTCACTTTAATGTTAAACCTCAAATTTTGCACCTTAATAATTTTTCCACCATGCAACAGATTTGCTTGCAATTTTGCTTGTATGGTCTGGTACCATAGATCTCTGGATGTGGCAAGATTGCGTTATGGTTGGATATACAGTTGCAGAGCTACAGAACACCAAAAAAGCGGACTTTTTGCATGTTTCTTTACTTGCACCCACAGCCCGCATGCTTTGTCCATTCAGTCCAAAATCTTCAGAAGATGCAGTCTTGGTCACCAACGTGCTTTTCAAAGATTTGGTAAAAATATTAAACCGTTCAAAAGTTATTTAAAAACAAATCTCCCATTATCATCAATGAGAAGTTAACAAAATCATGAAACTTTCACAAATGACTGTTTTACAGTCGCAAATGGCCTTTACTTTCATGATTCAGCCATCTTGTTTTCAGTTAGTGACACAGAAAAATGCCTAACGTTTAAAATTGGGACTCTCTATGTAAACACTGATTGTTGTGTTTACCTAGTAGGGTTCTGAGGATGCTAGCCATATCTTTTTGGGGGTTAAACCCACTAGAAAAGTGTTTTGCATTTTTTGCAAAATACTTTTGCAAATGTGAAAGTTTGTGATTTTGTTTGCTAAACTTTCATGATTGGAAAGTGTTTTGCAAAAGTAAGTCAAAATAACTGCAACTCTTTGCCACCCTCCTGCAACCAAATAGTTGGGTTCTTTGGGCTGCAATTTGCAGGTAGCAAGCCCTGGTCCCACAAATGTGCCTTTTGGTGGTTTGGTGCCAAAATATTCAAGGGCCCCAAAGTTACAGTATTCTGAAGTTGAGCAATTTCCCATAGGATAACATTGCAACATCCATCATGCCTTTTGGTGCCTGTATCTCGAAACGAAACAAGATGCAGAGTTTTTCACTACTGACAGCTTAGTTCACTTGTAGGGCTGCTGAAACAAGTTTGGAAATAGTAGATGACAGCTGAAGCTGAAGTTTTCCCTACTTGCTATGGTTACAGGGATATGGACAAAATCGTATTCCAAGGGTTCAAAGGGTGCCTTCTCACTGCATTTTGGTGCCCGTATCTCAGAAACAATGTGAGATACAGGTTCAGTCATTTGTTGTCACGTTAAGTACTCACTCTCATGATTACAACCACACTTTAATTTCTTTTCTACCTGCTATGGTTCCTGAGATATTGCCAAATTACTGCTACAAGGGTTTCCTGTCTTATATGGCTGCTGTATGGCTCCATACTTATGTGTAATTGGGATCGGAGGGCTTGCACTCCCACAGACACATATCATTATGAAGAAATGGGCAGCTTCATGGGGAGCACAGGGCCCAAAGGTTCCCCACACTCCCACCATCACATACAATTAACTACTTATATTACACTTTTTTCAAAAGAAGGGCAATTTATTGTAAAAATAAAACTCCATTAATGCATCAGTTAGGGTTGTTTTCACAGTGACAAAAGTGTGGAAATGCAGTGTTAGGAGTTACCCGCCACCCCCATGCCCCCATCCTCAAACCTCTAACTCTGCATCCCCACCACACACACACATACAAGACACATCAAGATTGTAAGACACTATACAAGTCAGTCACATCTGTAAGCACAATAATCACTACACTGTACTCATTTCACATAACGCTATGTAATGAAAAACAAATACAGTATGATCAACTCTATACTGCCAACACAGTATGATGAAACATTATAGCTGGCATAACATTTTGACACAGTGAAACATAGTCTGTACACATTTTCTTAATATTGATTTTTTATGTGTCATACTTTAACAATTGGCTCACTACATGCAAATATAGCTGCTAGCACATAGGCATCTGGTAGCAGGAAAGACAGAGCTGACCCATACATAGTAGTTTTCAGATACTGCTCAGATATTAAACTAGCACCATTACATGTTGTTATACTGCTGTGTTACCTGGAAATACTCCATAGCAACATGTTATGCTTAGCTTTGGATGTTACAACTGTTGCTGTTACATGTTGCTTCTAAACTATGCTACAAAACATTACTTTTATTATTACTATCATTATGACTGACTCACTCGATAAGAAAGAAAATATACAAACATCCAATGACTGCTGATACAGTTACAAAACTCTTTTTTCCAGTATATCTGTCCATAGATAACATACTGCATGTTTCATCATTTCTTAAGCGTTGAAGTATAGGCATCTGCTTAAATCTTGCTATTGATGTTTGTAACAGAAAAATGCTTTCTGTGGGCCATCTCCATGGTTGTCCAGCATGCGTGTGTACCCTACAAGGCACTCTGACGGCAGCAGAACTCATACAGTTGCTGGACCATGATGATGGATGTATCTTGTACTACAATTAGAGTTCTATGTTACTTCTGTTATGTGATGCAGGTTGTCTCTGATTGGTTGTGTTGCCTTGGCCCATCCCTGCTTGCATGTGTGTGTGGGGTGGGGGATGTGGAGTTAGGGTTTTGAGGATGGGGTCATAGGAGTGGGGTGGGGGCATAACCCTAACACTGCATTTCCACACTTTTGTCACTGGGCAAACAACCCTAACTGATGCATTAACAGAGATTTTTGCATATATATATATATATATATATATACAGTATATATATATATATATATATATATATATATATATATATATATATAGGGATATGACATGACCTGGTGAAGATATCATATTTATCTTCACGAGAGGCCAATAATATCATGATATCTCATTTTGTACTAGTTGGATATCAGGCTGCTGGAGTTATTAAGCGTGATCAGCGAGTGTGTTACGCTTTTTTGGAATTCTATGGTCGCGCCTACAGGTCGCACAGTTTGTGCGACTGGTCTGAAATCTTCAGGGAATGTGTGGCCGGGGTCCCCAATGTACCTTTCAAAGATTTTGTGAAAAAATATTAAACGGTTCAAAAGTTATTCAAAAAACAAGTTCCCATTATAAGTCAATGGGAAAAGTTAACAAAAAGTTCAACAGTGTCGCAAATGCAGTTTTTATTTTCACAAACGGCCCCTTTACTGTTGCAAATCCACCATTTTGTTTTCAGTTGGTGATCATAAAAATACTTGGCATTTAAATTTGGGACCCTCTAGCAACCTAATTCTTTTTGTATTCACCTAGTCAGACCCTGAGGATGCTAGCCATGTCTTTATTTTGGGATAAAACACCCCAGAAATATGTTTTTCAGATTTCTTGAAAAAGTACTTTCACAAAGTAGTGTTGCACTCACAAAAGTGTCGCAAATTTTTGCGAAAGCTTTCACAAATTGCGACAGTACTTTTCTAGGCTGTGGGAAAATGACAGCAATTCTTTGGCACCTCGCTGCAAAAGAACGGTTTGGAGTTTTGGGCTGCAGTTTGGAGGGAACAAAGCCTACATCTCACAAATGTGCATTTCACTATTTTGTTGAAAAAATATTACAGGGTGGCAAAGTTACGGTACTCCAAATTTGACGCTTTTTCCCATAGGATAACATTACGGCATACGACGCATTGCAGCAATCGTTTGGCACCCTGCTGCAAAATAACGGTTTGGTCTTTTGGGCTGAAATTTGCAGGGAACACAGCCAACATCCCACAGATGTGCCTTTCAGTGGCTTTGTGAAAAAATATTACAGGGAGGCAAAGTTATGGCACTCTGAACTTCTGTTTGTTTCCCAAGGATAACATTACGGCGTTTGACGCACCTTTCAGGGCCCGTATCTTGGAAACGGTGCAAGATACAGACTTTTCATCCAAAAAATGGGGCTAAGCATAAAACTAGCCAGGAAAGTGATAATTCATATGACTTTTACATTTTATTTCTATGTCATACGGTTCCTGAGATATAAGCAATTTACTATTACAAGTCCTCATTTTTCTGTTCCGAGAGTCATTACTTTGCATACATTCTTTGTACTCACTGTCTTTCTCTATACAGATTTTGGGGAAAACCAGCCTGTGCACTTACATTACTGTTACCATTACCGTTTCCACTTGCAGTTCCGTACCCGTTTCACTTATCGTTCATGTTCACGCCACCATGTGCGTTACCCTTTGCATTTTCATTTGCAGTTGCATTTGCGTTGTTTTTAACATTTCTGTCTACAGTACTGTTTCTCTTTCTGTTTTGCTTTGTGTCACCATGCGCGTTACAATTTGCGTTTGCAGGCACAATGTTACTATGTGACAAGATATCACGTGGTGGCAGGCCCCGCACTCCGCCACGCATTACATTCACTATTTCTCGTTATCATTCTCAAAAAGAAAGGAAATTAGAGGCAAAAACTCAGTTTAATGCATCAGTTAGGGTTGTTCCACAGCAAAAAGTGAGGAAATTCGATGTTAGGGTTGAAACCCCCTTTGCACCCCTTCAGCCCACCCCCCAACTGGAATCAGGGTGTGCGTTGGGGTCATCGGTCCTAACTCCTAATATATATATATATATTAGAGGCAAAAAACTCAGTTTAATGCATCAGTTAAGGTTGTTCCACAGCAACAAAAGCGAGGAAATTCAATGTTAGGGTTGAAACCCCCTTTGCACCCCTCCAGCCCACTCCCTAACTGGAATCAGGGTGCGCATTGGGGTCGCCAGCCCTAACTCTCACCCCATCACATGTGTAAAGAAGCTGAGGAATAGGAGAATGGGGTGACAGTTAGGACCTATGACCCCAACGCGCAACCCGATTCCAGTTGGGGGTGGGCTGAGGGTGCAAGGTTTCAACCTAACATCAAATTTCCTCACTTTGTCGCTGTGGAACAACCCTAACTGATGCATTAAACTGAGTTTTCTCTAATTTCCCTTCTTTTTGAGAATGATAACAAGAAACAGTGAATGTAATGCGGCGGTGGGGCCCCGCACTCCAACCACATAATGCAGCGGCGGGATTGTGCCCTCAAATGCAAATCGTAATGCACATGGTGATGCAAAGTGAAACAGAAAGAGAAACAGTACTGTAGACAGAATTGTTAAAAACAACGCAAATGCAACCGTAAATGAAAACGCAAAGGGTAACGCACATGGTGGCGTAAATGTGAACGGTAAGTGAAATGGGTATGGACCCGCAAGCGGAAACAGCAATGGTAACAGTAATGTAAGTGCATAGGCTGGCTTTCCCCAAAAGCTGTATAGAGGAAGACAGTGAGTACAAAGAATGTATGCAAAATAATGACTCTCAGAACAGAAAAATGAGGACTTGGAAGAGTAAATTGCTTATATCTCAGGAACCGTATGACATAGAAAAAAAATTTAAAAGTCATATGAATTATCACTTTCCTGGCTAGTTTTCTACTTGGCCCCCATTAGGGGGATAAGCATTTTTTTGATGAAAAGTCTGTATCTCGCACCGGTTCCGAGACACGGGCCCTGAAAGGCGCGGCAAACGCCGTAATGTTATCCTATGGGAAAAAAACAGAAGTTCGGAGTGCCATAACTTTGCCTCCTTGCAATATTTTTTTACCAAACTACTGAAAGGCACATCTTTGGTATGTTGGTTGTGTTCCCTGCAAATTTCAGCCCAAAAGACCAAACCATTGTTTTGCTGCAGGGCGCCAAACGATTGCTGCAATGTGTCGTATGCCGTAATGTTATCCTATGGGAAAAAGTGTCAACTTTGGAGTACCGTAACTTTTCCGTCATGTAATATTTTTTCAACAAAACAGTGAAAGGCACATCTGTGAGATGTCAGCTGTGTTCCCTTCAAATTTCACCCCAAAACTGCAAACCGTTCTTTTGCAGCGGGGTGCCAAAGAATTGCTGTCATTTTCCCGCAGCCTAAAAAAGTACTGTGGCAATTTGCGAAAGTTTTCACAAAAATTTGAGACACTTTCATGAGTGCGACACTACTTTGTGAAATTACTTTTTCCAGAAATCTGAAAAACATATTTCTAGGGTGTTTTACCCCAAAATAAAGACATGGCTAGCATCCTCAGGCTCCAACTAGGTGAATACAAAAATAATTAGGTTGCTAGAGGGTCCCAAATTTAAATGTCAAGCATTTTTCTGATCACCAACTGAAAACAAAATGGCAGATTTGCAACAGTAAAAGGCTTACATGAAAGTAAAACTGCATTTATGACACTGTCTAATCTTTTGTTAACTTTTCCCATTGACTTATAATGGGAACTTGTTTTTGAATAACTTTTGAACTGTTTAATATTTTTCACGAAATCTTTGAAAGACATCTGGGACCCCAGCTGCATGTTCCCTGAAGACTTTGGACCGGTCAAGCAAACCATGCGACCTGTAGGCGCGACCGTAGAATTCCAAAAAAAGCGTAAACGCATGTGCAGATCACGCTTAATAACTCTGCAGCTGTATATCTGACTGGTACAAAACTTGGCAGATCCCAAGGCATATGGGTCTTGATTAAGTATTCCAAACTTCAGGCAAATCTGTTGAACAGTTGCAAAGTTATTAAGGTGCAAAATATTGGGTTTAACATGTAAATGGGCTCCTCAACCCTAACTATGGTAGCACTACCGTGCTACCATAATACATAGATATTATACATGATATAATGATATATATATATGCACTGTAGAGCCCCTATAGTTAGGATTGAGCAAGCACTTTAATGTTAAATCCCAAATTCTGCACGTTAATAACTTTGCAACATTCCACGGATTTGCACATAGTTTGGCATAGACAGTGTCGAGTGGTAGATATTTTGATTTTCCAAGTTTTGTTTCAATCAGATTTGTGGATTTTGTGCAGCGAATTGTCAAAAAACACATTTTTCGCTGAGTTTTTCCAATTTTTGCCTGTTTTCTCCTCATCATGCTGTGCCCACACCATTTGAAATTGTTGCCTGAAATTTTCAGGTTAGAAAGAGGTTGTGCCAAAGAACAATCCAGCATTGGTTTAGTGAAGAAATATTAATGCATTCCAACATTATTTCATTTTGAAATTTGGGGTTCTAAGCATGCTCAGTTCAGTTTTTGGGATAGATGCACAGTTTTGATCAAGGATTCCTGGTCATGAATGGCTGGTGAAGAGGGATTGTGAAGAGGGATTTGGAAATCTTGTAAAATCCCTCTTTGCAAGAAAAATCCATATTCATCAGCCACTATTTTGTTTTCTAGCTTAGCGAAGGGAGAAAACAAAATGTTGTAATGCTTCCTGTTTTATTTTTTTTAAGCTGAAAAAAAAAGAAAACAGTCCCCGTCATCATTTTATTTTGATGCAGAATCCTGCATTGAAATTTTTGATGCAGAATCTTGCATTGAACTGCCCCTCTGTGGCCTTCTGAAATCGGGGTGCCCAGTCCCAGTGTCAGGATGTATTCCCCCCCCCTCCACTACTGTGGGACACTGGGAGCCCACCCCAGTGTGCTGAAATAATGTTTTATATTTACTTTCTGTTTGTTTCTGATACTGGGATGCCCACTCCCAGTGTCAGATGCCCCCCCATGCCCATATACATCCATTGCTAACACTGGGGTGCCCAATCCCCATATCGGCATGTATCCCTCACCTCACTAATGTGGCACACTGGGAGCCCACCCTAGTGTGCCCAAATGAGCTTTTAAAAAAAAAAATTGTTAAACAAAGAAAACTGTCCCTGATGTCTTTTTTTTTACATGAAGAAAAGAAAATGGTCCCTTGTCATCCCCACTGTCAATCTCCCCCATCCCAACCCTACCTCTGTGCACTCACCCCCCCTTACCCCCCTACCCCCTACTTACCTCCAGAGGTCGGGTACTGTCATCTTCTGAGGACTGGGACACGTCTGCACTCTTCAAAGCTGAACCACCAACTGAAGACTCAAGGCAATCACCGTATAATGGCAGTCAATGGAGTTTTCAACTTATATTGATATTTCACCCATTTTTAGGAATTTTGGCCACAAATTTTCAACATGGTGTTCCTGGGATTGCACCTTTGTAAATACTGACACTGTCATTTTGTTACTCAGTCCTGAAGGTGATTTCGTAATTGCTGCACGGAATCATCTTTCAGGACAGATTCATGAAATGATAGTGCAACTGTTCATGAGGTGGGGTCCCAAAAAGCCCATGTTGCAAATTTGGTGAAAAAATGTAAAAAAATGACTGTGTTACGAGCTTGCGTTGAGCAGTTTCTATGAATGCTCGTAACTTCACATGTTTAATATTTTCACTCCAGATTTTCAACACTATCATTTTTTCACATCTCCTTATGAACAGTACAGCTGTTATTTTTCACATCCCACCTAAAACATGTTTTCACTCCTGTGGCACAGAATGGCATGGTTACTGTGTGAAATCAACTTTTGGAATGGAGTAACAAAATCACAGTGCAACTGTTCATGAGAGAAGGTCCCAAAAAGCCCATATTGAAAATTTGGTGAAAACATTCCAAACAATAACTGTTACAAGCGTGTGTTGTCCAGTTTCTATGCACACTTGTAATTTTGCCAATTTTTTATATTTTCACTCCAGATTTTCAACATTATAATTTTTTCACACCACCTCATGAACAGTACAGCTGTAATTTTTCAAATCCTGCTAAAAATGTTTTTCCAAACCTGTTGCACAAAATGGTGTTACAGATGCACAGAATTACATTTAGACAGGGATTTGAAAGTTTTCTGTACTGGGTTCATATGGCGAGGTGATAAGAAAGTTATGTTGAACATTTGGGGTGGAAATTATTTAAGATGGCACAGTTATGACTATTTGTTGCAATTTTGCTACACATGGAATGGGGTGAGAGTTAGGTCTGATGACCCCAAGGCACACCCTGATGCCTGTCTGAGATCTGGAGAATATCCTAAATTGTAGGGAATAGGACTGGCTGAGGGGGTTGTTTAAAATTTGCCAGCCATCACAGGACTTTTTGGCCTTTCATTTTTCTAAAATGTTCCCACAGTTCCTCTTGTGTGGGAGAAGCAGTGGGATGTAGCCATGAAAGTGGCTCGGGGGAGTAGCAGAGAGGCAGAGGAAAGCAAAATGATGCTGCATGGGGGTGGGGTTTCTGTGGGAGTGTCTAGCTACAATGATGGGAGGGGGGACATGTGTGAATCTGGTGGGGTGGTGTAATTCATTATTTGGCCAGCAATTGGCCAGGGAGAGTGAAGCCACTAAACACCAGTAAATTTTATATTTATTGTAGATGGGGACAGGGCTGAATCTCAGCCGGGGGGATAATTCTTTATATTGTGGTCCGGCAATTGGCCAGGGGGTATGTGGGACCACTGGGCACCAGGGATGTGGGGTCTTGGGGGGAGAAATTTTAATCTGGGCTGGACAGGAAGGGGGAAAACTGTTTTTTTAATACAAAATTCTGCATTTCGCACTGGCGAAATTCCAGCAAAATTAACAAATTTCACAAAATATTTTGTGGGGTGAAATTCTGAATTTTGCAGGAATTTCACTGGCAAAATAAAATTTTGCTGCATCTGTAGATGCAGCCTGGGTTACTGAATACTCTGGGCCTGAGGATTTATTCTGTTCTCCCAAATTTTTGAAAGGGAGCTGGGCCTGCTCCTTAGTTGATTTCAAGCTAGCTGCCACAAGGAACACTCTATCTTGTCAAATCGAGACAAAATATTCCAATGAGCACAGGAATTATTTAAAAATAAATCAAGTGGGTACGAATCTCCTGTTTTAGGCTTCCATCCTTCTCCTCAGCTTGGCCATGCCCCCTCCCTCTATAACTGTCGTGAAGAAAAATTAAGTGGTATCAACTTGGTTGCAAGAAGTCTCTCTGATTATCCAATGTGTAGGCCTCCTAAAATGCTATAATTTGCCTTATCTTCATAACCATTACTTTAGTAGGATTACTATTAGCCTAAAAAACTGAAAAATATATAAAAAATAAAATATGCTCTCATAACCATAACGTGGACCTAAATGATATTTCAAACTCGAAAATCTCCCCTTGGTATGCTGCTAATGAAGCTAGATTCAGTTTTATATACCATTTAGATGTGATATTGGACTCAAAAAAACCAGAAATGCCTTCATGTGCTACAAATTTGAAATATTACCCAGTAACACCATTTATGCAAGGTTTTCCAATGTGCCAAATGCTGTAGAAACTGTACCTGTCAAATGGGAGGCCCTGAAAACCCAGAACATGTTGTATTGAAATATTCTTATTATGTGAAAGCATGCAAAACCTGGATCAATAGCATTTTTCCAGCCTTTGACAGTTGTCCCAGAGATGCCTTAACACTTTTTATTCTCTGTTGAAGACCTAGTTATTATTAACAATTTAGCTAATTTTGTTTACTCTGTTAGGAAAATCAGAAATGCATTTTTTTTTTTGCTCTTTTTAATTTTTTTTTACTCTTTGTTGGTTTCTGTGTGTATGTGTATTTGTATAAGCTGTAATGGTGAAATGCCAGTCACTAAAGCTTTTGAACTGAAAACTGAACTAAGAGTACAGAATAAGTAATTATGGGATATGATATTATATGCCTTTTTTTTAGGTCTAATGCCAACAAAATATCTGGGGCCAGATATTCAAAAGAGTTGAGCCATGCACAATAGGGTTGCGCCTGCACAAGTCCAAATTTGCACCATTCTGCGATATTCAGCAGGAGGCAGTTGTGCCCCCGAAATCAGGCTAAGCAACAGTGCAATGATAATGAAGGCATGCGCAACCGAAGGGGGAGGAACCATGCATAAATGGCACAGTGTGATATTCAAAGACTTGTGCAATGCGCAACACTGGAGCAAGCGGAAGTTGCGCCATAGCAGAAATGAGCCAAAATAAAAAGGAGCAAGGAAGAGGAGCAAGAACCGCTACAGGGAAGCCACATAAGGCAGAGGAAGAGGCACAGACAGGGCAAGTGGCAGGAACAGGGCAGGCCAGAGAATGGCCACAGCAACAGACAGGCACAGGGAAGGTGTGGGGAGCCACACAGCTCAAAGGCCAGCACAGGCAGGTGTACCCGGTGCAGGGGAGGTAGCAGCCAGGACAGCGGGGGGAATAAAGTAACAGCTGCCGGGGAGGTGAACGCAAGCCAGGGACATGGCCAGTGCCACCTTCCACATGGAGGCCGTAATGAGGGGGCGAGAAGGCAGGCGTGCAGGGGACGTGGCCAGGAAGGCCCGTCGGCGGTATGCCCCCAACAGGCAGTACCGAGCCTGCACCAGCTTTGAGCTGTACACAGATACTGAGATTGTGGGCCAGTACCACCGGAACAGGGCAATACTGAGGTGGCTCTGTGAGCTGTGTAGTGATGTGATGCAGGCACCCACATGACAGAGCCATGCCCTGTCAGTGGAGACCAAGGTAACAGCCTGCATGTGCTTGCTCACCATGGGTACCTTCCAGAGACCAACTGGGGACACCACAGGCATAACCCAGTTGGCCACATCATGCCACCTCACCCAATTCCTCAGCACACTGCTGCCACATGCTGAGGAGTACATCCATTTCCCCAGCACAGCAGCAGAGTGCACAGCAAACATACAGGAGTTCCACAGGGTAGCACGTATGCCTGGCATGCTAGGGGCAATAGACTGCACCCATGTGGCCATATGCATACCACCTGACCATGAGGGGGGGCACATACATGAATTGCAAGGGCTATTCCAGCATCAACTGCCAGGTGGTGTGCGATGCCAGGGGGCACATCATCAATGTCTGTGCCACGCACCCCCGGGGAGCACATGATTCATTCATCTGGCACCAGTCAGCACTGTGTCACAGATTTGAGAGTGGGGACATCCTCACTGGGCACCTAGTGGGTGAGTATGCAAACCAAATGGACAAATCTAGGGCCTGGTGGGCATGGCCAGAGGTGCCATGGGTAGTGGCCTACATGGCTTGGGGCAGGGCGATGCTGATCACCAAACTAACATCTACCCTCTACACACAGGTGACAGTGGATGCCCACTCCATCCCTGGCTGCTCACACCCTACCGGTGGCCCACAACCCCATCGCAGCAACACTACAATGAGGCACACGCCACCACACGCAATGTCATCGAGCGGGTGTTCAGGATGCTGAAGGCACATTTCCATTGCCTGGACACCTCTGGTGGAGCCCTACAGTACAGCCCCTCAAAGGCCTGTGGGATATTCCTGGCCTGTTGCATCCTGCACAACATGGGCAACGAATGTGGGATAGCCATACAGGTCAAAGAGGGGGACAGCGATGGGGACAATGAGGACACCGGAGACAGTGATGGGCAGCCCCCCTTGGCTGATGGGACCCCCGACTGATCCGGCTGGCACAGCTGCACCGGAACACCATCACAGAGGAGCATTTCAGCCAACCCAGTTAAGTCATGGGGCCATGTGCAACCACCAGTGGCTAAGGCACAACCCACAAACACACATGGACACACACCAGGGGTGCAAGCCATCAAGGGAAGTGGCAGGGCACAGAAGCACACACACAACCGGGGATGGGTGAGGATTAACATGCCACATGGATGGACACACACACATGCACACACACAATGCACTAAATGAGCACAGAGGGAAGGAGGCACACCGACCCAGAATGCCAACCCTAGCAACACACATGTCCACAGGCCACCACGCCCACTGCCTGTCCATGTGCATGTGTCAGATGCTGGGCACCATTGCACTTTGGTGTACAGCACAATGCAGGCATCATCATGCATACGTAACTGCGGACAGCAGCCGGGAGGGTGTGCAGATGGACTGTGTGTCCGCGTGCAGGGCCCGGTACCCACCCGTGCACTGCCCACTAAAACACACAATGCACACAGGGCAGCACCAGACAGTAGCCACACTGGGAGACAGGTCAGTCTTGCAACACAGTGCCACGGCCACCACGGATGCATGGGCAGCCCTGCCGAGACCCGCCAGCACTGGCAGGCTGACCACTGGCCTCATGGGGTGGCACCGATGGTCCCCCAGGGGTTCCACTGCATGAATGTGACTGTGCCTGCGCAGGGGTCTGCAGCACACTGAACATGCCTGCACCAGGAGTGCTCGGGATGCCCACAGCTGAACCCGGCATCGACAGGGTGGGAATTGCACAATGCCAGGAACAGGGGTGGAGAATGCACTGCATGGTGTTCGCGATGCATGGGCACCTGACTGTGTGCCCATTGTGGCAATAACAGCAATGAACGCCTGTGCATGCCTGTCAATGGCAGCGGTCACATCCTCCCACAAACGGTCCATCCGTGCCAGGATCCGTTCGGTGTCCCTGCTGCGATGATCCTCTGCCCGCTCCAGAGCCACACACAGTGCTTCCACAGGCATTGCAAGCCACATCTGCTGCTGGACCGATGCTCGCAGTAGGCGGGTGTGCTTGTCCAAGAGGTCATCAGCTTCCTCGGCATCCTGTCCTTCAGGGTGTGCAAGGGCCTGATGTTCAGCACCCCTTGAAGGTATGGGCATGTCCACAGGTGGTGCACAGATGCTGCCGCTGAACCCTGTACCCCCAGGCCTGGTGGGCAACTGCTGATGCTGCCTCTCCGGCTGCCACACCCTAGGGCTCAGTGGTGCCACCACAGTGGCCGCAACAGTCCCACTGTCCTGAACAGACACCAGTGCTGCTCCACTGGTGCTGACAGGCACAGCCTGGGACTGTGCTGACACACAGGAACCCACAGCAGCACCAGCCACAGCCATGAGTGTGAATTGCCCTGCTGTGTGTCCATCCTGTGGCACACACGTGTCACTGCCCATGACGGTCGAGTCATCATCACTGGTGCCCGGCCACAGCCACAGCGTGCTGGCATCCATGGATGGCAGCATGCTGGGACACAGGCAGGGCTTCCTCCACACCTGTCTCAATGACATCAGTGTGGACAGACAGGCAGCCCCACTGTCATACAGACCCACACATACCTGTGAAGGTGGAGGGTCCCACCTCCGACTCCATCCAACTGTCCGCAGTGGACAGGCCCACCACCGCTGACCCATGCAGACACTTAGGATCTGTAAGGGAAAGCAAAATCGCATTACTGCGTGTGACCTACCTGGGCCCCCCCCAGACAGACCATGACTTACCATGCAGAGATGGGCCACCACCCGTCTGGAAGCCACCACCTGGAACTCCCTCTATGGCACTTCGGTGCATGCTTGCAGCAAGCCTGTCCTCCACTGGGGTGAGCTGTACCACCTCCGGCTGTCCCCACGTGTTGCAGCACGTGCCGCCCTGATGGCAGCCACCTTCTCCTTTACTCTCCTCCTGTCTGTACCCATCTTCTTCTTACAGTCCTGCACGGAGTGCTGGTGGCTGCCATGCAGGTTCACGGCATGTGCCACCTCCTCTCATGCAGCTGCACGGGACTGAGTGGTGCCCCGTCGTCCACTGAACAGTGGCTCCTGAGCCAGGTAGGCCTCGAAAAGGGCCTCGGTTTTGGTCTTAGTAAAATTCGGCCTCCTCCTCCTCCCACCACTGTTGTTCTCCTCTCCAAGAACGTGCTCGGTCATTATGTAGCCTGTAGGAATGGCAGTTGTTACCTGTGACTGTGCAGTCCCATGCATGTCCCTGAATCCACAGTTCACACTCCCACACAGCATGCAACTCACCAATAAACTGCAGTAACCGACTATGGCCACTGCAGCACATTGTCGCACCTTTATAGCACAATCCATGCAAATGAGGAGAGGAGCAACTTTAATTAGATGCAAATTGCAGTGCTGCACCATTGAATGGCTGATCGTATGATTTGCATATGACTGTTGAATATCACGCTGTTGCGCTTTGCGCAATTGTGATGCACGTGCTGAGCCAATGGTGCAGTTCCGTGGCATGCATAGTACACCTCAGTGCACATGCCCAGGTTGCTGACGCAGGCGTCTGCCGCGCTGATGACATGCTGTGCACGGTAGGCCATGCAGAGCATGGCCACCATTGCGCCACTGGCGCTACAGCGAAGGTCGCTACATGGCGCTGTTGCAATGGGCCTTCATAGGCGCAATGGCTCAACTGCCCGATAGTCCACTGTGGTGCTGGCACACAGGCATTGTCGTCCAATGGCGCTTTGCGTGGCCTTGCACCAGGGACCCTTGATCCTGTGCCCGACCTTTGCCCCCTTGGCGCCATGCATCAGGCATAGGTGCACCTCTATCGCGCTGTTCGGTAACAGTGCAATAGGGAATGGCATCGCTGTACCGTGCAGCATCTGCACGTGGGGTACCACACTGCAGAGCGCCATATTGCCTACTACACAAACACCATGGCACGGAGAAGGGCTGCTCCCTGGTCTACCATTGAAATGGCCAATCTGGTGGCTACAGTCAAGCCACACCATGGACCTCTCTTTGAGGAGGCCCCCCTGGATAGAGCAAGATCCCAGGTGTGACAAGAGGTGGCCACAGCCCTCGAGGCGGTGACAGGCAGGGGCAGGAGAGCGGAGCAGTGCAGGCATCGATATGGTGACCTGCAGAGGAGGGATCCGGAGCTACTGGCCAGACTAAGGTCACATGCCAGGAGGGGCACAGTACCACATCCAAGTAGGGGTTCCATCAACACACTGTTATCGTCCATATGAGTCACATTGTTGTTTGTGTCCAACACATAGGGAGGACCGTATGGGGTGGGCGATGTGTTCACAGGGTGTGGGGTGGGTGGTCTGGCTAGGTGGGGGGCACACTCCTTGGGGCAGGGGGACTTTGATTCAGGATTGCACTGATGTTCTTCTCACCTTTTGTCCCCACAGGCCCAGACAAAGTATGCTGCATGCATGCGGAGAGCAGAGGGTAGTGGAAGCCACAGCCAGACAGGCCGAGGGTCAACAACGGCCACCCGACCAGCCCAATGAGGGTGAGTGACAGACATCCATGATTAATATTGCATGCTGTGTGGCAAGGTGGGCAGCGGGGCATAGCCACCATTCATTGACATCATTGCCATGCACGCCACTGGTTACAGTCAACACTGTTCAGTGGCAATGCATGTCTGGGTGTGCGTCACTGGTGGTGCATGCATGCAGGGGGTGCATGGCTGTGCCACTGCCTTTGCACCACATAGCCATGTCACTAGACGGCCACGGTGGTGCTGTGCGTGACTTGGCTGGTGGGTGTGTGCAGCGTCCCGCATGGCTGTTTGCACCTGGGTGGGCAGGTCCTGTGGGACGTGATCACGCGGGCTGGTCACACACCATCACAGTGGTATGTCCCATGGCTGTATGCCATGCACAGTGGGCGGGCTGTATGGGGTTGTGCATTCACACCTGTTGACTGTGCTCCCTTGTCCTAGGTGCGAGACATCTGAGGGAGATAAGAGACACCATGCGGAGCTCCTGAATCTGGCCCGCGAGATGGCGGCAATACTACAGAGGATAGATGAGTCAGGGGATCTGCGGCAACACAGAGCCAGAGGGAGCCAGAGTCAGGACCGGCAGAGCCTTCAGTAGTCCCTTGGTCCCTGAGTTCCCCTACCCCCCTGGACCCACCCTCACACCCCTCATATCCCATCCCATTTGTCACCCTTCCCCTGCCCACCCCACCTTTTTGTGTCCCCCACCACAAACTTGTAAATAGTTTTTATTCATGTACATAGTTGAGTTTTCTATTTTCATAATACATTTGACTTTTATATGAATACCGTGGTGGTCTCTGATTTGCAGTGGGCTATAGGTGTTCAGCTGCAGTGGTGTGCATGGCATCAGGGGTGGTGCAGTCATGGGTATGTGTGTGTGTCCGTGTGGAGGTGTCTATGGTGTGGGGGTAGATATCAGTCAGTGTCTGTGTTGTGTGTGTTGTTCCCCGTGCACTGGATGACTGTGTGCAGTGGTCCATGGCACGTGCTCTGTGTCCATGGTGCTCCCATCGTCCCGTCCATGGCCTGTGCAGCCGACACACATGCCTGTCTGTGACCTGCATTATCTGCTGGCATGTCAGTGGTGGCATTCCCTGTAGGGCAGACACTGTACCCGTTGCTTTGCTGGGTTGCCCATGTCACTGGTGTGGTGCATGCCTGGCTCAAGTGACACTATGGGCAACACGGTCATTGTCCCACCTCCATGCTGTGGCTTGTGTGTGTTGCAGGGGATGTGCCCCACTGTCTGTGACTTGTGCTCCGGATGACACATGGTGGGGTATTGGTCCATGGTGCCTGCGCAGGGTGGTTGGCACTCCAGTGCCATGGTGGACTGCAGGTTGTGTGTACATGGCTTACATGGGCCCACAATGGGGGCTTGGTTGCCCCACCACTGCGTTCCTGTGTTGTTGTGCCCTTGGGTATGGGTGGGTGTCTGTCCAGACCCTGTGTGGCATCTGGTGTGGTGCATGCTTCCATGCACCACTGTGGGTGTCTGTGCTGGCTGTTATGGCCAGTGGTGGGACAGGGTGTGTTACTGGAATACTGTGCAGAGTGCTGTACCACTGGTGGAGGTGTCAACTACATGACCGTCCAATATGGGGTCACTCTTGTGCCAACGCATGGTTGGTCTCTCGGCAGTACTTCGGGGGAATGTGCGTGGTGGCACTTTGTCTGCCGTTGTTGCATTGCCATGTGCTGCAACCTGCTGATGGGTGCTCATGGTGGGGCTGGCTTGCATGGTTCTGTGGTGCACAGGGTTGCATTGTCACTGTGGGGGTGGTGGCATGCATGGGGATTCCTACAGTGGTGGTCACTGCTCATGGGAGGTGTCTGGGGGTCACGGCGCAGGTTGTACTGTGCACTGGGGGGGATGGTTTGGCACAGGGTGGTCCGCCCTCCTTGTGTGCCAGTCCCAGCTTGCCGGTAGGTCTGTGTTCCCTTCTCCCCACTACTCTTCTCCCTCCCAAAGGCACTGGTCCATCCTTCTCCCTGGTGAAGACAGAACAGAAGTATTCATATAGTATCTCTGTTTCCCCCCAGTTATCCTCCATCCACTCCTCCTCTTTGTTAAGCCTAACAACCATGTCCTTTTTCTCACTTACTGTTTGTAGTGAAATAAGCCTTCTCCCCTTCTTAATTCCATCAGCTATCTGCAGCTCCTTCTGTGCCTTAGCTCACCAGACTTTCTTATTTGCCTCATTAGCCCACCTTAGGTAATTTTCCCTATCCACCCCTCTCTTGGTCTTCCTGAATTTTCTATATGCTAACCTTTTTCCCCCTACTGCCTGGGCCACCCCAGAAATGAATCAGCTGGGTGCTTGGGTACTTCTAGTGAGACTGCATCTGACTGCTTTAGGGGAGGTGGCTTTAAAGTAGCTGTTGTGTTATTAGGACTACATTCCAGTGACACCTTGGAAATGTTCTCATTCTCCTTAGCTACAGCAGGAGTTTTAACAGGCAAGCATTTCAAGCCAATATACTGGCTTTTAGAACCTTACTAGTCTCTTGATACAGCGGACCTCTCCCCATATCCATACCTGATTCACTGCTAATGAACATTTCAACAGTTTGTAAACTGTTATGTATTTGTTTTTGTTTAGCATCTATTGTCAAAGCTGGTGAAAATGACAAGTCCATATTTGCTTCCAATATATGTGGTTCAAAAGTACTCATCTCCATATCATTTTCATCTGTGTACTCATTATCAGTAGCCAAAGCAGAACTGTGGAACTCTGAAAGAGAGGCTGGCTTGTCCACCTTCTTCCTCTACACTAACCAGGTCGGCCATCTTGCTGGCTGGCAAGACAGCCAGAGGATACCCTACAAGAACAGTAGGGGTATTTTAATTAAAATAACAAAATAAAATATACAAAAAACAACAGTTATAGAAATGAAAAACAAAATACATCAAAACCTCTATAATCATTGTAAAGAAGAAGAAAAACTAAATTTTATGTTGCATAATTTAAATCAAATATACATAATTTTCCCAACAAAACTTTTTCATCTATCAAATAAAATTTATATCCATCATGTTGAGAGACCATATTTGAGCCAGAAGTGATTTGCAAACTGTTTCCACAATGCTTTTACCCATTTAGTAGATAAAGTTGATACCTCCTGCTCATAAATTCTGTGTAAGCATTTTTGTATTATGCCTAAACTTATTTGTGAAGTTGTGTTCTTTTGTTGCAGAGTGAGTGCACAACTTGCTAGTTGCATATAATATTTGCAAGCTGAAAAACAAACTTGAAGTGTACTGGTATGATATGTACTCCATTCTATTGGATATATTCCCATTATTAATGAGGGTACAAACTTTTTGTTTATAATAGCCCCATAAAAGGCTTTACCTGGTAGGGGGCTTACCTCCACTTGTGTTAACTTCTGTTTCTGTATTTTAATAGAAGTCTGTTATATATATATATATATGTGTGTGTGTGTGTGTGTGTGTGTGTGTGTGTGTAACCCCTACCCGGTCTGCCATTGCCATCTGACAGCCATACCAGGTGGGCTGGGTTCGGGGAGGAATAGGTCACTCGGCACATAGGCTAGGTTTGGCTACTCTGCCCAGGGGCACCCAAGTAACTCCAAACACAGGAAGCAATAACTGCAATGTCTAATACCAGAAGTGGGATTCCAAAGTGTGGCTTTTATCCACATTGAAACAGAATAAACAAAGCATAGATGGACCCCCAAGGGGGCTACACTCCTGGTAATGCAGATTAAAGGAGACCAGAATACATCCTCATCACCTTAGTCCTCAGGCTGTGAACACACATGGCACACAGCCCAGACTTGTACCACGGCTCTGGGTTACACAGTCCAAACTTGTACTTGGCTCTGGGTTTTCCCTGGCTCGGCTCCCTTGCTAACCACTTGGACACCTTCCGTACTTCATGGATACATTCTCTGGTGGCTCTCTAAACCACCTAAGAGCATCTTAGCTCCATCAGGGAATCTTCCTCTTTAATCCCACATCTGGGTACTTTCCTCAGACACTGGCCAAGTACCTGAGAGAAAGCAACAGGTGTCTCAGAGCAAATCCATAGAGGTGAATTTGGTTACTACTGATGGGGGGTCTCCCACCTCTTGCTCCCACAATTCATACCCGGCCATTTCTCTGGACTGTAACACCTCATCCTTTAACACTTTGCTGTGTAGATTCCTGCTAAATGTATTTGACATTCAATCTACTTGTCTTGCTTCCCATTTGTGTTGGACTTAAACATACTTATAAGTGGCATTGTCCATTACTCTAGGCCCCCCACAGAATTAAGCAGTCCAATCCCCACATTTCCAACTGTACTTGGCTGTCTTTTCTTGACCCCACAGTAACAGTCCCTTTAGTTTCCTTCTGTTTCAGGTGAAAACACTTGGCCCTTTTTCAGAGCGAACTCACCCTTTGGTTGCAGGTGCCCCACAGGCATTTTCTCCCCAAGGAATCTTCCTTTTAGAGCATCTGGTGCCTCAGCACAACTCAAACAGACAGCTTCTTTTCCTTAGCCGGACCCAGGGGGTTGCCCTGGAAAACAGGCAGATACCTTCCCCCCCATCCCCTCAGGGATGAGGCCCTGAACCATTGAGAGTGGTCTCCACCACTTCAATTACAGTTCCTGTGTTCCTCTTCAGGTGGAAATACACACCTTAAAGGAGTAGTCCACCCAGAATGTGCAAAAAACATATGTTATGTAGAGTGTTTTGATATGTATGTTAAATCCTTGTGTGTCCTTCCCTCTGTCTGCTATTTGCAGTTTTCCTAAATTGCCTGCTAGCTGTATGGTAGTTTTATGACCCCTGGGGATGTCCATAACAAATAGTTTTATTGGCTTGCTTTCTCCCAGGATGCCCCCTGTCTCATGTAACAGTGATGTAGCCATGCCCTTAGATTTAGCATGGGTATTGCTTTAAAATTAGTTTAGCAACAGCAGAGCCTTGTAACTTCTTATCCAGGGAGCACAAATGGCAACAGTTAGTTTAGCAGATACATGAGAGCAAGCTAACTGGGGTTTCTGTAAGACAACAGCTGCTAAATAGCTCTAATTCATTATTTGTGTTTTTGATGTTCTAACACTCCTGCTAACTAGACCTGATGCAGAGAAAACAAAAATAGTGAATTAGGCTATTTAGTAGCTGTTGTCTTACAGAAACCCCAGTTAGCTTGCTCTCGGGTATCTGCTAAACTAACATGTTGCCATTTGTGCTCCCTGGATGAAGTTACAAGACTCTGCTGTTGCTAAACTAATTTTAAAGCAATACACATACTAAATCTGAGGGCATGGCTACATCACTATCACAGGAGACAGGGCATCCTGGGAGAAAAGAAAGCCAATAAAACTATTTGTTATGGAGATCCCCAAGGGTTGTAAAACTGCCATACAGCTACCAGGCAATTTAGGAAAAACTCCAAATAGCAGACAGCGGGAAGGACACACCAGGATTTAACATACATATCAAAACACTCTACATAACATATGTTTTTGCACATTCTGAGTGTACTACTCCTTTAAACAAAAGTAGCTCTTTACCAGAGCTTAAAGCTCTGACAGCCTGCACACACTCTACTGCACTACAGTCTCTCTTTCAGACTCTGAAAGACTCTGGCTTCAAATTCCCCAAAGTTCTACTCTAATCTCCAACTGCAACATTCCAGTGTGGCTTATGCACCTGCTACAGTTCTAAAATGATGTCATCCTTCAGTCTCAACTGAGACTGAGAACAGAGTGAGATAGTGTGAAATCCATTTAACTGGAGTTTCACAAGCTGCCTTCCCTGCCTACCACTAGGTCTTACTGGGATTCTAGTAACCCTGGGTAATGGGGAGGGTTTATATATATATATATATATATATATATATATATATGGAAAATATGGAAAATATGATCACAATGTTTGCTTATACACCTTATGTTCTCACTTCCCATTTTAGTAAGAGAGACAAGATCCAGTCTCCAATCATAAATGTCCAGTATGTCTAAGAATTCTTGAGTACTGGTGTTACGTTACTGTTGAAAATACTGTATAAGGCTGGCCCAGTGGTGCTGAGGGTTGAAGCACTGAACGCCACACCTCGCGCCACACTAGCAACCCGGGTTCAGGAATGAGCTCAGGCCACAGGGGAATTGGCTGGGAAGAGAGAAGATCAAGCGTCCTACAACAGCTCTCCTCTCTCAGGGGTGGGTGGGTATGTCATTCTGCTCTATGGCTGCCAACTGGTGGAGGATAGGAGCAGTGTCGGACAATGGGAGATGCAAGAACATGGCATCAGGATGCACATGCGCCTCCTTGCATGTGCGTTCTCAGCCATGGGGGTCACTAGAAAAACAGAAAAATTACTGCCAGCTTAATGAAGCCCCGCAGTGCTCCGGTGTCATGGCTGCACAGCTCTCGGTCCCACTCCAGATTTTGTTCGGGAGGGGGGAGGATGGCCTTCCCTCCTTCTGCCCCACCACAGGGGGCAATCCATGGGGGATCACAGAGCCTGAGGTGCTGGGGTGGCATAGTAACTGAGAGTGACTGTGAAGGGGGTGGAAGCATGCCGTCAGGTCACAGGAGGAAAAAGGACTTATAGAAATAAAAATACTGTATAAGAAAGCTGTTGGATTAATCATGTTTGCCCCACCATTTATTTTCTTTCTATATGTAGTGTCTCTCCTTGCTGGGTTTAATTGAAACGTGCCCATCTGCATGGTGTTGTTGTTCAATCACTCTATTATGTTCTTGATGGTTGTTAGGAAGTAAGGTATGTTGAAGGGCATTTAACTTCCTGTTTTTGATCAGCATTGCTTTCTTAAGGTCCTTTGGTAGTTAATGTGTATCTCTTGCAAGATGTCTGGAATAGGTTCACCAGACATCCTCTCCAGTGTGGTAACAATTTCATCAAACTGTTCAAATATGCTTCCTTGGCATATGACATGTGGATCCTGTGATTTCTCAGTTTTTCAGAGGTCCTATGACAGAGTTGTTCAGTATACATAGAATTATCTGTGTTTTTTAATGGATTCCAAATAGTAAGACCTTTATGGATTATGTTGTTCCTTTTGCACTGGGTTAAAAAAATAGATGTCACTGTCTAACTGTCTAGCCAATTTCTTCTTGATGTTATGCAACTGCCATATTCTACAACGAATTCTGGTATCCGGTATCACTTTAGTTAAACTTTACTTTAAACCCTTTGTATGCCATATATATATACTTTTGTAGTTCTATTTTGTGGGGCTTGTTTTTAACTTACAATTATGTCACATTTTAGCATGTCTTTAATCCGGGTGGGTTTTGCTTTTCATGAACTGCATTCTTAAACACACTGGAACACTCATAATTGGGTTGAACATCTCTCTCCCGGAGATGTTCTTATCTTATTCTGAAGATATCTCTAAGTCATTTTAATTTATGTGCAGTGTACTCCCTGCTTGTTGTTATGCTCCAAGCACATCTGACCTTTAGGCCCTTTCAGCTGAAGGCAAACCTGGTACTATTCAGCTTCTCTGAGGTTTCTTCTGTTATTTTTTAAATGAGTGTTTTAAACCAATGGGATTTTTTCTTTTTTTTTTTCTGCATGATCTGAGAGTTAAAAGTATGGGATTTTCTAAATAGACTGTTTTTTTTTCTGCATTATTCTGTCTCTCCTGTACATTCGGAGTTACCAAAAATGAGCATGTTACCTTAAAGGGCTGTTAGACTGTTTTTCTGCATTATTCTGTTTCTCCTGTACATTTGGCATTAGCAAAACGAGCATGTTACCTTAAGGGGCTGATTCTGCACAGTTCTCATAGCAGCTACAGGGGTATGCAGTTATCAGGTGGGTAATTTCTTACAATTACATTTAGTCAGGGAGAAACAGGGATTCAAGGTGTTAGCTGGTAATACAACTCCTGTTTACACTGACCTGGCAATGCAACTCTGCCCCTCCATCTAGGCTATAAATTACCATCTCCTTCTTCTTATTCACAGCTGGTCACGAGGGTTGATGACTGCTGCCCTCCCCCTGGAACCCCACAAGGTTGCAAGGGCCTCTTTGGACTACACCCTCCCCACCAGACACCACCTGGAGCCCCCTCCAAAACTGGAGCACACACAAGGTAACGAGGCAGGTGGGTGAGCCACTCAGCAACTGGTCTCAGATCCCTTTGTACAATTTACTTTTGGTGCCAAACCGATTTCAAATTATGGCCAAGCACAGAACAATTTAGAGTGCTGCTGTGATTCTGGCCCTGCCGCCCCCACCATCACCCTTGGTCGGCATTCAGCTATATAGGTAGCTGAGAGGTCAGGTGATGTGTCAAAACCTATCAGCCCACTTTCAGATCTGCAGATTATCAGATCCCTCCAGTAAAGGCCGCTACACCCAGTCTCAGCTTGCTACTGCAAACATCACACAACAAACATGACCCTGTACCTAATTCCACTGTTTTCCATAGCTTTTCCTCTTGCATCTCTACCCCCAGCAACCCAGCCACAGAATGACCCTAACCTCCACTGTCTTTGCTCTAAATCACCTCTCCTATGCCCCCAATCAACCCCCACCCCTGAATGCCAGACACACATGCCCACCCACTTATGGTCTATAAGCTCTTCTGTCCTCCCCCCTTCCCCCCGTGCCTATCTGCCCTACGCAACCTAGTTACCTCGGTCTCCCTCCACACCCCACAAACCACCCTCCCCAAGCTTAAATCCAGAAACACATGGTACACCTCCATACACTACTTCACCCTGCTGCTCCTCTTGGCGGGGATGTTGAAACCAACCCAGGCCCACCGTCCCACTCCACCCCCAAACCCTCCCTAAGGGCCTTAGACTAATTCACCTTAACATCTGCAGCCTCCTGAACAAGGTACCTGAGCTGCAACTCACTGCCCTAACACTCCAACCTGACATTTGTATAATATCTGAGAGATGGTTGAAACCACACCATGCTGATTCAGAAATAGCCATCCCTGGCTACACAGTAATTAGGCAGGACCGACACGGCAAAAAGAAAGGTGGAGGAATCACCATGTACATATCCAATAGGTTCCAGTTCACCCCGTCCAGCTCCCTGGACCTACTCCCCAAATAGAATCTACAATGATTAAGCTTGCCCTGCCGCACTCCTCCCTGGTGTACATGGCAGGGATATACTGTGCTCCTGCTACCCCTGCGCCTATCGTCATAGACCACCTAGCCACTTTTAAGGCTGCGGCCGTAGCCGATGAGCTCTACATCCTCAGGGATTTAAACTACAATTGGCTAGCAAAAGACTGCTCCAAACTACAAAGCAAGATTCAATCCCTAAACCTCTCCCAACAAATCGAACAACCCACCCGACTAAACCCAAAAACACAAAACCACTCCCTCCTGGACTGGGCCCTCACAACACACCCCCACAGGATAATTAAAGCTGGCCTCCTCCCTGACTCCCTGAGTGATCACCATATGGTTCATATGATCAGAAAGTGCATGAACCTACTAATCACCACCCCAGGACACTCCTCACAGAGCATATAAATCCTCTGCCTACATTCCCTACTAAATGACCTCGCCCTCGTCGACTGGTCATTCATTCAGCTGGCACCCTCTATTAACCATGCTTTCTACATGTTCAGAAACAGCGTTCTTGCTGTATGGGACTATCACGCCCCCCTAAGAAGCAATAGGGTCAGAGGATCCCATCTCCCATGGGTCTCTGCTGACATCATCAGCAGATGTCGAGCTAGGGACCAGGCCTGGAAAAAACACAGGCAAACATGCTCTCCTGAATCCCTACAGCATTACTGAACCCTCCGCAACACATGCACGAAAGCCATAAGGCAGGCAAAAAAGAACTATTTCCTGGCGGCTCTCTCCTTCAACCTCAGCCACCCTTCCAAATTCTGGAAATCTATCAAAACCCTGTTCACTCCCCCTGCCCAGCCACCCACTCCTACCCTAACTATCCAAGGCAATAATGTATCAGACCATAACGAAGTTGCCACAGCCTTCAACACCTTTTTTACCAACTGTGCTATATCTCTCCTAACAAACCACCAGAACACCACACCCACACCCAGCCCTTCCTCGAAACCCCAGTATCCCCCCCACACCACCATGTTCTCTTTCTGTCCAGTCTCCACAGCAGAAGTTCTAGATGCCCTATGTTCCCTTGACCCCAACAAAGGAAAATGCCCTTTAGGACTGGACGCCAAACTTCTACACCTATCAGCCCCTGCCATTGTCACCCCCTAGCTGACCTCCTAAACCTCTCATTCTTCACAGCACAAATTCCAGCAGCTTGGAAGGAGGCAGTCATCATCCCGCTACCAAAGAATGGTGACCCATCTGCACCCAGAAACTATCGCCCTATCTCCCTTCTCCCAATTCTGGCCAAACTACAGGAACACCTATCCCTCACCCAACTCACACAATTTCTCGACTCTACCTCCTTCTTCACCCCTTATCAGCTGGGGTTTCACAAATCTCACTCCACCATCACAGCGCTCTTAAGACTTTCAAACAACATTTCCTCAGGGATGGACAAGGGGCATATCACCTCGGCCATATTCATAGACCTGGCCAAAGCCTTTGATACCATATCCCACCCTAAGCTACTCACAAAACTACATGATGCAGGCCTCTCCTACCTAGCCACTAGTTGGTTCCAAGCCTACCTGACTGGCAGAAAACAGGCAGTAAAAATTGGCTTACAAGTATCCCCCCAACTCCCAGTCACCATGGGGGTCCTCCAAGGCTCTGTCCTGGGCCCTCTACTTTTTTCCATATTTTTAAATGATCTACCACTGACCTGCTCTAACTCAGCTATACAAATGTATTCAGATGACACCGTACTGTATGCCTCCGGCCCCTCCACCGGGGACGTGAACTCAGCCTTCCAACAGGATTTTGATGCCGTTCAAAAATGGCTCAGGTCCAATCAACTTGTACTAAACTCAAAGAAAACTGTCTCCCTAACCTTCGGCATGCAGCCTAGACTCTCCTGTTTAGCTGCTCCCACCGTCTTCCATAACCTGGATGGGTCCACCTTGGAGTCCTGCACCTCCTTTAGATACCTGGGAGTATGGCTTGATCAACACCTAGACTTCTCTGTCCACATTGACTCTCTACACAAAAAACTCCACCCCAAACTAAGTGCACTTTATCGCAATAAAGGCTGTCTACCAACCATGGTCAGAAGGGAACTAGTGCACAAAATGATTCTCCCTATCTTTGACTACGGTGACGTGGTCTACAGTTCAGACCCCTCATCCACCTTGGGCAGCTTGGACACCCTCTTTCACTCTTTCTGTTGGTTCATCCTGGAATGCCCCCCCCCACCACCCATCATTGTGACCTATATAGCTCCTTAGCTCTTCCCTCGCTTGAGTTTTGACATCAGATACATTACGCTAATCTCATAGCTAAATTCTGGACCAATTTCCTCCCCCATCTCAGCTCCATTTGTCAGAACAACTCCCCCAGCATACTCTCTCAGATGCTCCGACTCCAAGCTACTCCAAGTCCCTTTCATGCACACATCGAAGGGCCAATCCACCTTCAAATATCACCTGCTCAAACTCTGGAACAACCGCCCTGCTGATATTAGGCTCACCCCCACCCCAAGGCTCCTTAAACCGCTCCTCCATGCCCATTTCTCAGACATATGCAACTGCTACCAACTACCCAGACCTGCATCCAAGGGGTAGCTAAACATGCCTTGACAGTATCAAGGCCCAGAAAACTTACTGTGTACCTGCTGCCTCTGCCTGTTTATACCCTACAGTCTTAGGACCTAACTATGGAATAGCAAACTGTGTACTCTGTGGTCTTAGGGCTAAATCTTGTATTCGCTGACTGAATCTAATGTGAAGTCCAGCCTGTATCTATTCTGGACCTGTTGTACCCTGTATGTATCTATTCTGGACCTGTTGTCACACCATGTATTTGTACTTGCTCTATGTTCTATGTAACTCCCCAGGTCACATCCGGAAATGAGCGGTCCCCGCTCAGCATGCTTACTTGGTTAATCTCTTAAATAAATAAATAAGCTTCCTAGGAAGGACTTGGTCCGAAAGCTAAAGCACTTTGTTTTTTTTGTTACATCTATGTTGGTCCAATAAAGGGTATCAAATCATTTGCTTCCAGATATGTGAATGACAGCATAAAATTCTGCTGCAAAGAAACCAAGAGACTCTTGCAGAAGTTTTCTAATCACATATATTCTTTCAGGGTGAATATCTAAACCTCCCTGATATTTGAACTTTACTTCATCCCCATGCAGGATCTCCCTGAGCTGCAAATAAATCTGACATTTTAAACGTCCTTTGAGTGCCAAAACCAGTATCAGTTATATTACTGTCTTTTTTTGGCCTGATTAAAGTGCCTTATCTGGGGTCCGATTCATTTTCTGAGCTGTTCACAGTCACAGTACTAGATGGGACACTCAGGCCACTTCTAAGTTGTTCAGTTTGCTGTTGATACTTTTCTTCCTCCTCTGCCATCAAAAAAACAGATGCCATTTTCTTTCCTCTAAAGCTATTTTAGTATGTCTTCTTCTTTCTACTTCTTTTCCCGGGGGGGGTTAAACATACATTCTCTGCTACAGAGCTCTGTTTTTGAAATTCCCTTTACATGTCAGTCAGAGCATTAAATAATTCCATTTCTACCACCGATGCAGCCTCTGAAGAAGAAGAAGCAGCAGGGGCAGAGGCTATCTTCCCTGCTTCCAACATATTCATCCTTTCACCTGTCCTCACTGAGGTCAGCCATCTTGGCTAATAGCCACAGCCAAAGGTTCCCCCTGCTGGAGAATAGGGGAAGTTTTTATTTGACAAGCAGTCAATCAGAAAGCAAATACATCAAAAACAGAGGATAAGCAAATATAAATCAAAAAGGAAAAATAAAAAGCAAGGCAAAACAAAATGAATTAGCTAACCAAAAATACCTATGCATCAAATCAGTGCAACCGTGCAAACATATCCCACCAAACATGAAACAGAGAAATACCAGAGTGAAGCAGTTCAGTGTCCTGAATGATGCAGAATTCTTGCAAAACAATGTGAAGTAATTCATCAGGAGTTATATTTAACACATCTACAGTGTATCTGCCACAGCCAATATGTGAAACAAGCAAAAATAACTTGTAAGGACTGTTTGTAGAAATGATCCAGCCACTTGAAAAAAGTCCAAAAAAGAAAGCAGCATGAGGAAAATGGGCAAACAATGGATTGTTCCATAAAGAATCACCATACAGTAGAGAGCTTGGCACCAGATCTCATGTCCAATTTCTTTCTCGAAGGCCATAGAAGGGAAGAAGAAACTTCTTCAACATCAGAGGAAAGATCCCTCTGTGAGGAGCGAACTGAGGAGGCATCAGTCTTTCCCCACCTGAACACCACCCTACTGTAGAGACCCATATCTATTGTCCAAAGGAATAGGATCAAGTGGAAACACCGTTTTCTTTTGTTTGCCCTTACTCTTTCTCACAGACAGAAAAGGTTCAATAGTGGAAACAGGTGGAGGGGGCATGTGAGGTGTGATCTCCATTGGTGTAGCAACTATGTCCGAGGGGGAAATATAAAGTTGGGAGATAGAAGACTGTGTGAGATGGTCATGGGTGTCAGCAGGAGAGGACAGAAGCAAGGAAGAGTCACTGGAGATCACTGATATAGCAACTGGCTCCAAGGAAGGCTGGGAGGGAGAAGCAGGAGCGGTACTAGGGGATGGCATAGAAGCAGCAGGCTGGGCATGAGTCACCAATTTCATTGCTTTATGAATACAGAAGTCCTGCTCCATATAATTGGATGTTCATATTGTGGGCAGCTCAGAGGGGTGATCAAAAAGTATGGCTCTCCTCCTCACACAGAGTACGGCAAGGGACAAAGGTGCAATGAAGATCATAGTGACCAAGAATACCACATAACACACATGCAATCTGGTCACAAGCATTACTGCTATGGTGTAGAGTGTGACAGGGTTGAATAAGGCTCTGCCCCATTTATTATGCAGAAAGAGTTTAAATGCAAGGGTCAATTCTATCCTCTCCTTTTCTGCCTCTTCTATGTCTGGTTGCGCAACCAAATTTTCTTGTGAGACCTAGGAACTGATCACTCTGATGGTTTCACAATTCTCCACCTCTCGCTATCTCTCTGCCTTCCCTTACTATTTCTGTCTTTTCTTCCCCCTTTCATATCTGTGGGTATAAAAATGTATGTGAATCTTTATGTAGAAATGTCACTGATGCTGGGATCCCTTTGTTTAAAACTGCATATAGTTATACAGTTGAAATGATTGCAAAGCTAAAATAGTATATAGCTATACTGTTGGAATGATTTCAAAGTTATTTGGGACTCAAGGGGTTAACCTGAGGTGCAGTTTTTAAGTCTTTTGCAGAGCTGTAAACAAGAGGTAAGTTCTGAGACACCATGTACTGTTTTACTGCACCTGCAAGGAATGAAGCTTCCACGAACATTCTGTGAGAAGCAGACTCCCTTAACAAGTTCCCAGACAAAGACTTATAAAAAGAGCAGTAATGCTGTTGCTAGTGAGACAAGGAGAGTGACAGACTAAAACTTGGAATTAAGAGATACCCTCAGAAGAAGGAAGACTTTTTTTCTCTGTATGTACTGGCTTTGTAAATAATTATATTGAATAATTATTTTTTATTTTGCTGTCATTGAGAAAAATTAAGCACTATTTGCAAATTTTGAAACTGCTCCTGGTTTTCCTATGCTTCCTGATCTTTGCCTCGATGACACAGAGAACCACATTTGTAGCAGAATTTGGGTTGGCTGGTGTAAAACAAGATGCCTCTGTCCTTCCCCGAAAAGAAGCAACTCGGTAAATGCTGGATACCAGAGTCTATGTAATGCAGCAGTACCCAGAAACACCATCCCCCCCCTCTCCAAAACAGCTCACTATCCAAGATAGGCTCCGGCACACCCTGTATGTTACATCTTTTCTCCAGCCAGTAGATGATATCCGTAACATTGATCCCTTCATTGCGAAAGAGGACAGTCACCATTTTAAATGAAGGTTTAGTCATCAGTGTGGCCAAAAAGGAGGTCCAGAGGGGAGTGTCCTTGAGCACTTTATAGAGTTCAAAAATGGTCCAATAGCAAAGCAGTCCAAAAACTGGTATCAAAGGACTGGTCCCCCAATGCACGGATGAAAGCATAGACCTCCTATGGGGAAAACTGCAAAGATTGCTTAATCAGGTGCTTACTAACATAAAATCTATCATGGGGAGAATCCATGCCCCCGTTATACCAGAGATCAACTGCATGTCTCCATTTAGCAGGCACAACAGGGTGATGAAAGACTAGCAAAACTAGATGTCATTTTGTCAGCACCAGTGGCAGATGCTGAACCAGAAGAAATTGATCAACACCAGTGGATGGGGTTGGTACTGGTGGTATCGGGTCTGTGGCCAAGCCAGTCAACATGGCAACTGGGCCCGACCTCAGAGACTGTGCCTGAGGAACAGTATGATCAAGAACGGTAGTCAAGTCTGAAACAGTGGGACTTGAAGGGTCAGAAAAAGCAGGAATAGGAGAAGCATTCATACCTGCAGAAGCAGAGTCCACAACATGACTCTCGGAGCCCAGCGTAGCTGCAGCAGCTGGCAGCATTGGTCCTGAAGGAGGATGCAGCATAATAGAAATGGCAGTGGCATCTGTCCCAGAAGAAGTAACCATATGGCAAACAGGTAAGAAAACAGCAGGATCTGAGAGCCAAGAACCAGAATCTGTCTGCTACCAGCCTTTCCTAAGGCACTCATTGGAGACCACGGGATAACAGTCACGGTAGAGAGATGTACATCAGCCACAAGCAAAGAGTCACTGCTCTCAGTCTTGTGCATAGTAGCTGAGGATGCAGTACTCTGTTGGAACATCAGTTCTGACAAACCAGAAAGACAACAGTGTTGTCTGTTCCATTTTTCCTTCTCATTGTCCAGCTTGCATATCTCTTGACAAAATAACAAGTCAGCCTCCATCATGAAGGCTAACAGTCGGTGTTTCTTGTCAGCAAGGTCCTCTTGGAGCTTCTTCTCTGTGGCAAGCAGCACGTTGTCCAGGACCTCCTCAAGAATGGGATCTGTCACAGGGATCTGAACTGAGGCCAGGGCAGAAGCAGCAGCAACCCAAGTTCCTGACACCCCAGCACCTCCACCTTCATCACATTCCTCACCAGAATCCTCCATCTCCCCCACAGGAAGCAGATGATGCCTCCTGCAGAAAGAATAGGGAAGTTGTCCTGGTGCCCTGACCAAATTTCCCCCATTCATTAAAAATACCACCAACAGATTACTCTGGTTCAATTTCAGATGGTTACCATGGTTAGTAAACAACACCAAGGAGCACTCATTAGAATATTATCTGAATTCAATGCACAATCCAAATTACAGAGACATACTGACCCCGTCCAGATTTAAGACATTTCCTAGCAATTTCATTCATCTTACATTTACTGTAGGAAGGAAGAGGTTGTAACATCAAACTGTAACTGTGACTTTTTGGAAACTGAGGACTTACTGCATGTTGGCTTGTGCTGTCCTTGGTACAACCAAATTCAATGCAAATTTTGGGGTAACAAAATAAGAAAGTAACCCCCCTACAAATGGGGGTTCCCAAAAAGTCTTCCTTGGGCTTGTCTAAATGCCCATGGCCAGGCTGGTATCCTGTGTCTTAGCTTTTAAAAGTGTTTGTGTGAGAGTGCCTTAATGCCTCTGTGCTCTGTCTCTTTAAGAGCTACCTATAACATGTTGCTTATTTAATCTGGGATGGGGCAGAGTGTTTCTAAGCTTGAGTCCCACCTGGGCTGTCAGATAATTGCTCTATTCTGCCATCACTAATTGCGCAGAGGGAGCTCTGTCAGAAGCTGTACTTATTTGCTGATTATCTATTAGAATAGCAATGTTATGGAAGTTTGTCTAACCTGCCTTTTTTGCAGCATGGACATTTCAATATTGTACCACCATCTTGGTCCTGGACTGCTATTGTGGACCAATCAGTACCTTTGGGGACCCTAAAATGGTGTCTGTCCCCAGGGGTCTTGTAGGAGCAAAATTCTGTAGGAATCGTAGTTTTGGGACTTTGGCACCCAAATGGACCTGGGGGGGAGCCCTTGTATTGACTGACAGATGGATCAGCCAACTGAACCTTTTGGATCCTGGGGAAAGTCCCAGGCTGCTAGCAGCAGGAGTCAGTCTAAGCTGGGAAGAGAAACAGTGAACAGCTTGAGATTCGAGCAGCAGTTTCTGCGTAGTTCGTACGGGAGAACTGTGGAAGGGCTGAGTTTGGTCTGCCTGTCTGCTGTCCCTTGTGAGGGAGCTCTCTAAAGAATCGGACAGCTTCTGAAGTTTGTGAGAGATTTAAGCCACTGACTTGGTGAGCAGACTTGGAACCTGAAGAAGACCGAATATTTTGCTGAACACGATCGGCCTGTCAGGACCTGCATTTACCGCTGAACTCCTGGTTTTGCACAGGGACTCTGTGATTGCGACCGGACTGTCATCCGCCTGGTATAGTGGTGATTACTTTACTATAAATGTGCTGTGTGCTGCTAGTGGGTCGTGATTTGGTTCCCCACTGTGTGTTTAACTGTGCCTTGCTTGCTGGAGGCTGCATCCACCTTTCTCAGACTTGCATCCAAACTGTTCCTCGGTCTGGGCCTTGTCACACTGGCCCAGCCAGATTACTCATGCCACAGAGAAAACCATCAACGAGAGACCTGCCTGGGGATCAGCCCCCTGCTCAATGTTTTGAATGGGAATGACGCCTTGGTAATTTGTGTGGGCCCTGCTTCTCCTGGCACTACAGCTCATCAATCTGCAGTATCAATTTTGTCCCTTCTGTGTCCTGTATTGGGTATCGTGAGTAAACACCAGGGTAGCTCCCTGCAACATCAGCTAAATCAAAAGTGTTGTCATCTAATTCACTTGTTGTTTCTTGTCGTGAACTAAGCCATCTGGCTCCGGACTACAAATTGTGTGTGGTTGTGCTTGTTTCTTTCTTCCATCACAGGGCCCCAACCAGCTGCAACGCTGGCCTACCCCGGGCAACGTTCCAGGCTAGCCCACCTTACTTCCACCTGGGTACCCAGAGTGTGTGACTGTGTACGGACTCTGAAGTGCATGCACGACTGCCTGATTGATTTAGCCTTTAAGCCAATCAACCTGATTACGCCCCTTCCTTGTTCAATTCCCCTGAATAAATCAGATCTAACTCTTTTTGCATTAAATCTGACTGTGGTTCCAGTTTGTACCCAAAGCACTGTACTGTTGTTTGTTGTGTCTAACCTTGTTTTACAGGGGGTTTCCAGGGTCGAACTGGTGGAACCAGCCCTGGTGGTGAGTGCAAACAGTGTGGGGAATTGTACGCTGAATAGGGGCTACTGTGAAAGTGTTTGTTGCATATTGTCTAGGTCACTAGAAGGGAAAGAGGGGGGTTATAGTGTCCCGGAGGGCTGCACCCAGGTTAGCCTTGTTACTAACAACCCTGTCCTCTGGGTGGAGGCACCCATTTCAGTACCCAGGCCCGTTAACCTGCAACTAGCTACGCAGGCAGGGGGTTGTAGCCCTTGGGATAGCGCCACCTAGGGGTTACAGGAACATTATATGTATAAGTCAGATTTGTACTGGATTTGCTGTTTGATGTAGAAAATGTGGACATCTTGGAGAAACTTGCTATCTTTCTCTTGGAAGTAATAAAAATTAGAAGACAACATGTTTAGGTATCTAACAATTTTATAACTATACACGTTCTTAATTTTATTTATTTATTTATTTTATTTAGATTTTGATAACCAGGTAAGCCCTCTGAGACCAAATGTCCCTTTTTCAGGGGCGACCCGGAATTAGTTACAGAAAAGACGTTTAGAAACAACGATTTTTTTTTACAGTAGTTACATATGTTGCACAAATAGACATTAGCGACAGTATACAGGAGTAAATTAAGGATTCACAGTACAGTCTCATGCATTATTTACGATAGTTACATTAGATACACAAGTGTAGAATAGAAACAGTATACAGAATTCGAAGACAGCCTCTTATGACATCGAGTTTCATCTCCAATTAGTAGGGAAAGGAGACAACAACAGTAAATTGACATAAAGGTTTAGGAAATACATCCAGGAATGAAGGGAGGTTCAAGGCAGTGCAGAGGAAAAGAGACCTGGGCTAGGGAGCTAACGGTTACAGCCACAGAGACTGAGATTTAGAAGATATAGTTTGAGTCCAGACTTGAGTTGGGTAAGGGTGGATGAGTCAGTCAGGCTAGATGGAAGAGAGTTCCATAGATGGGAGGCAGAAAATTTGAAGGAGCGTTTGCCTTGGTTGGAGTGAATCCTAGGGATGTTGAGGGGATGATTCGCAGATGATCGCAGGGTTCGGATTTGTTCTTTGGAGGAGAGTAGTCCTCTAAGACGGGGAGGGGAACCGAACGTAGTGAACTTGAAGGCAAGGCAAACAACAGGGTAAGCTAGCTTGTGCCGAAGTGTGGGCCAGTTTTGTTCCTTAAGTGCCTCACAATGATGCCTCCTAGGAGAGGAGTTTGTGGCGAAATGAGCCACATGGTTATAGAGTATGGAAAGTTTGCTGAATTCCGTCTCTTGGAGGAACTGCAGTAGAGGAGCTCCGTATAGGATGGAGGGGAGGAGACTGCAGCAAGCAATTGCCCGTCGTGTAACTGAGGATAGGGAATTCCCCAGACGGTAAAGGAGGCCAAGTTTTTGGTGGGTGAACCTGGTTATGGAGTCGATGTGGGGTCGGTAGGTCATTTCTTGGTCAAGATGGATCCCAAGGTATTTCAAGCTGGCCATGACCTCGACTCTTTTTCCTTGGTTTGTGCAGATCTGGAGCAGCTGACTCCTGTCAGGGCCCAGTCGTCTTGAACCAAACAGTATGGCTTTAGTTTTTTCCTCATTGAGTTTAAGGGAGTTTGCGGAGAACCAGGCCTCAAGTATTGAGAGACTATTCTGCAGTTTTGTGGCTATAACACTAGGATGGGGATCACTGCAGTATATGACGGTGTCGTCCGCATACAAAATGAGTTTGCTGAGGGGGCAGTTTCCCTCAATGTTATTGAGGAAGAGTGAAAAGAGCAGGGGGCCCAGGATTGAGCCCTGGGGCACCCCTGCAGTAATGGATCTAGGGACAGACTGGGTACCCTCCCAGCGGACTTTCTGGCTACGGTCACTCAGATAGCTCTCAAACCAGGAGAGTGAGTGGAGATCCATAATAACATAAAATTAATATAAAAGGAATGGTCCATGTGACTGAATCTTTTTCATAAGCCTGACAAGGACTTCTCAGTCTCTCTCTTTATAGCAATGTGGTTTAGGGCACTGAGCTGCAAACCTGGAGACCTGGGTTTGAATCCCACAGCCACCACTTGCATATTGTGTGACCCTGAGCAAGACCCTTAACTTCTTTGTGCTCCCAGGTTGCACCTGTAAACAAGCTTCAGCTTAGTGTGCCTTTCCTGGTTGAACAATTTCCCCTTTCCCTTTAATAGAGACTAGGGATTACAGGTAATAACAATAGCATTGCAAGGAGTGTGGGTAGCCAGACCCGAACCTTACAATGACCTGTTAAAACACAAAAAGAACAATTTCTCTATTCTTGTGTGAGTTACTAAATCTTTTGGACACACTGCCCACTTGTTCTATGCAAGATTCTGATGAGCCACCACATTTCTCTACCTAATGCAATCTGGATTATCTTCTCATCTTCACCCACTGATACGATCCTTTTGCTTTTGCAATATGCTTATTGGAGTACGTGGAAGAACTGTTAAATGAACTTTTTGAAATATGGAAACTTCAATTATGTTATCTTTTTTCACTGTAAATCTATGAAATTATGTTAAATTCATATCCTGTTAAATGTGTTTTAAATACTGTATGTTTTAAATGTAATTATTTTTTAATGATGGCTTTCTTCTACTTTGTTGTTACGTGAAATGGCCAAACTATAAATTTAATTAATTAATTGATTGATTGATTGATGGTTACCTTCTGTACCCCCCCAGGTGAGGCTGGTAATAGGCAGACTTGCCAAGCCCTCCTTTCCCAGTCAACAAAAAATAAATAAATAAAAATCTAGCCTGGTGTTAGGCCAAAAATGGAACTAGGCAGGGATCTTGGCTGACTGGAAGAACCTCTACATCCCTTTTTCTTTCATCTAGCTGTTATCCTACTTATTTGCTGCCTACTCCTTTCTTTGGGTGTCCCAGTGCCCCTAACTCCTACTCCAATCACTCTCTTGCCAGTGGGAATCTACATGGGAAGAGGTCTGAGGGTTCCAGTTTGCCATCATGTAAGGTGGCAGAGGCATATACCTTTTTCCATATCTCTCCCTGTCCCCCAGGCTGGCACATGAACAGTGGCAAGGACATGCACAATAAAGACACCACACACTCAGCACCTGTGCCCAGAGAGTCAGAAGGCTGTCAGTGCTATGCCAACCAGGAACAGAAGGGAGCAGGTACTGCTGGATGCCTTCCAAGAGGGCTTCCTGCTGCAAATGGTCAGTGAACCAACCAGGTTAGGAAATACCCTTGACCTTGTGCTGGCAAATGGGGACTTTGTGAGAGAACTTACAGTGGAAGAACCGCTGTCAGGGAGTGACCACCGCTCAGTATGGCTCACATTGGATATGGGCCAGGAAGGAGTGGAATCTGACACAATAGTGCTGGACTTCAGGAGGGCCGACTTTGGGAGGATGGGGGAAGTGGTAAAAGGGTACCTGGCCAGAATTCAATCTAGTATGGACACTAACCAGAGGTGGGAGCTCATAAAGCTGGGGATAGTGGAGGCAACCAAAACCTTCTGCAAAGCCCAGAGCAAGAAGGCTAGGGCTAAGAAACCGATCTGGTTGAGTAAGGAGGTCATGGAAAAGGTAAGGAGGAAAAGAGCTGCCTTTAGGAAGTACAAGAAAACAGGGAGGGGGGAGGACAGGGAGGACTAGTTGACAGAATCGAAGGAGGTGACAAGGGCAGTAAGGGGAGCCAAAGCATCTATGGAACTCAGGCTGGCACAAGGCATTAAGAAGGGGGAAAAGGACTTCTTTAAGTACATCAGGGAGAAAAGGAGCTGTAAGGACCACATAGTAAGGATTAGGAAGGAGGGAGGTTGGGTGGAAGCAGGGTGTGATAAGGCAGAAGCACCAAATGAGTATTTCTGCTCAGTATTTACTAAAGAGAAGAGGGGGGAGACACCCAAGGTGGGAGAAATGGCAGAAGCAAGGGGGGGGGGAAGTGGTGACAGATGGGGAAATCATAGAGAACAGAGTTCGAGAGGGTTTGAAGGCACTGAGGGTGGACAAGGCGCCAGGCCCAGATGGCATCCACCCCAGGGTACTGAAGGAGCTGGCAGAGGTCCTTGAAGGACCTTTGACAGACCTATTTAATGCCTCACTACATTCGGGGTGTGTACCTCAGGACTGGAGGATGGCTCATGTGGTGCCCCTCCACAAGAGTGGCCCCAAGGATGAACCGGGAAACTTCAGACCAGTAAGCCTCACATCCATCATGGGTAAGCTAATGGAGACTATCCTGAAGGAGAGGCTGGTGGCCCTCCTAGAGGCCAAAGGACTACAGGACAGCAGACAGCATGGCTTCATACGTGGCAGATCCTGCCAAACAACCTGGTTGGAGTTCTATGACTGGGTAACCAGGCAACTGGACGGGGGCCATGCAGTGGATGTCCTGTATCTGGACTTCAGTAAGGCATTCGACTCAGTGCCACATGGAAGGCTGGGAAGGAAGTTAGTAGGCACAGGGGCGGGTGCAAAGCTGGTGAGATGGGTGAGAAACTGGCTGCAGGGAAGGCAACAGAGGGTGGTGGTGGGTGGGAGTCTCTCACACCCAAGGGCAGTGACAAGCGGTGTTCCACAGGGCTCAGTGTTGGGACCAGTGTTGTTTGGGATATTCATTGCAGACATATCATGGGACATCAGAGCAAGATCAGTCTGTTTGCTGATGATACCAAGGTAGGCGATGGTGAATGACCTAGGGGATGGCAGGGGTTGCAGGATGATCTGGCAAAGCTTGAAACCTGGTCAGACACCTGGCAACTGGGCTTTAATGCCAAAAAGTGCAAGGTGCTGCATTTTGGGATGAAGAACCCAAGGAGGAGTTACCAGCTATGGGGAGTGCAGCTAGCCCAGACAGAGGAGGAGAAGGATCTGGGTGTGCTCATTACAGGGTCAATGAACAACTCAGCACAATGTAAGAAGGCAGCTGCAAAGGCCAACAAAATGCTGGGTTGTATTGCAAGGGGTATATCCTCGAGGAGGGAGGAGGTGATTCTGCCACTGTATAGGTCATTAGTTAGACCACACCTGGAGTACTGCATGCAATACTGGCGTCTGTATCTGAAGATGGACATTAAGTTACTGGAGGGGGTGCAGCGCAGAGTGACAAAGATGATCAAGGGGCTGGGGGACTTATCATACGAGAGGAGGTTGAAAGAGGTTGAACATGTACTCACTGGAGGAGAGGAGAGACAGGGGTGACATGATTGAAACCTTTAAATACATGAAAGGAATAAACAAGATGGGTACAGAGGGGCTGTCAAGAAAGGAGGGAGGGAGGGCCACCAGGGGCCATGATATGAGACTGGAGCGATGAAGGTTCAGGGAGGGAGATGAGGAGACACTTTTTACAGAGAGGGTGGTGGCTGGGTGGAATGCGTTACCTGCTGAAGTGGTATCAGTAGAACAGTGGACTGCTTCAAATGAGGATGGGACAGGACAAGGGAGGGGTAAATGAAGGGAAGGATGGAAGGGAGGGGCAACTGCAGAATAGGGGTGCTAGCTGCACATTCGAGCAGACTAGACAGACCTCTAGGCCTTTATCTGCTGGCAAATTTCTCAGATAGCCCGTGCATGCGCCACCCAGCCTCTCTGCTAGGGTGGCAGCCAAGGGCTGACCATGCTGCCCCCCATAAAGGAGAAACATCAATGGATGCTCAAGCCACCTTCCCTCAGCAGGTCCCTTAGTGACCCTGGTCCATTCTTGAACCCAGGTCACTAGCATAGCAACAGGTGAGGCCCATAGAACCTCAGTCCTCCGTTCCACTGGGCTGACCTCTGTGTCCTTTTCTGCAGACACAAACTATGTTTCCATGGTTAAAATTCTGAGGGTTGGCAAAGTGGTGGGGATTACTGCTGGACTGCTTTGAGTCAACACCCAGCCAAAACTTAGGGGTGGGGGGTGATTTTATACAAAATGGGTATGGAAATTCCTATCTCCTGATTGGCTGAGACTTGGTTCTAGTCATGGCCTTATTAGACCACTACCAATGGCTAAAAACAAGTCCCTGCCAACCAGGGCAACTCACATATAGAATTCATAAGCCACTTATTTCCTAGTTGCCATCACAAACATGGTTGCCGCCTTTCCTCATATATAGAAACCTTAGCAACTAGGCCCTAAAAATAAAAGCTCATTAAATTAAACAAAGTAAGTAAATAACTTAATGTTATTTATACTCATGAGCCCCTCCTTACACACATGCACAAATGTAAAAAATCAAGTACTATTCAGAATTTCCATTGCTTGTGTTTCTTTGATGACCATGAAAAATCCCCCTCCTATCCTTACCAGTCTGCCAGAGAACTCCCTGCTCCTTACCCTGCAATACATAAAATTGAGGTTCTGACTCCACTTGAGGTGCATGTGAGTGTGTGTGTGTGTGTGTGTGTGTGTGTGTGTGTGTGTGTGTATGCCAGTGGAACTCTAAAGAATTTTGAATTCACATATTCCATGTGTGTGGGAAGGGGCAGGGGAAGCATTCAACTACTGGAATAATGCAGAGCTTTGAATTCTTCTATTCCATGGTAAACTACTTTACAATGTATTGAATATGTACAAAGGCAGATTACTGACAGGTGACCAGGTGGCAAACATCTATGGAGGGACTATTTTACATTATTTAGCAACATTTTATTATTTTTTTGTGACTTTTAAAACTTTTACAGTCTTTGTTTTTTAAAAGTTGCCCGAGTCCATTTTATATAAGCAAAAAGGCACTTCATGGACATTGGTGGTACTCAGCTTACCTCATGGTCAAGGGCTGAAGACACTCAGCTTTGCCTCATGCCTTACAATGCCCCTGACTGTGTGATAAACCTAGTATAACCAATTCCCTGTTGTGCCCTGTTGCTCAAATATAATATTGCCCATGAGGAGTATGGGCACACTGAGTGGAGGACATGGGTGGAGACTGGTGGGGAGATTCAAGAGGAATCTAGTGAAGACCTTCTTCATGGAGTCGTGTTGGAAGAATGGAATGGAACAGACTGTCCAGAGAGGTGGTTGAAGCCAGATCTGTGACATGGTTTGCACTTAGGTAAGATGAACATAAGGGTATACTGGTAGTAGAATCCACGGACAGATGTGGAGAAGGAATACTTGGGGAAGGCAGTGACAATTAGCCACTGGAGGCTATCAGATCTCAAAATCCAGCCCAGCATTAGGGTGAGTAAGGACCATGGTAAGGAAATGGGCAGACTGCATGGACCTTTGGGTCTTTTTCTGCCGATAAAATCTGTTTCTATGTCATCACATATCCTATATGTGTAACATCACTCTTAATGCTCTCACTAGTTTTCCTTGTAGTCAGCTAAGGTTTCCTCTGGTATTGCTCATAGGATCAATTGTCTCTTAAAGATTTTAGTGTCGCTGCTCCCATCCCGTGGAATTCGCTTACTCCAGCTGTTAGGGAGGCCCCTTCTGTGGAGGTATTTAAAGCCCGCCTCAAGGCCTTCTTGTACAATCAGGCCTTCCCAGACCGTGCTTTATAGTCCTTGCTTTTTAGAACCTATGTCTAGGTTTGCCCTGGCTCTTTAGGTATTTGCTGTTACTGCTTAAGCTAATGTTTATGTAAATTTTGTTTTTTGTTGATATTGTGTGCTGTGCTTTTGATATTGTTATGTATTTTGTTTTATAATGTATAGTATTTATCTTTTAAATGTTCGGCACCCAGAACCTCCAGGATGGGCATCTTTTTATATAAAATTTGCCTTGCCTTGCCATTTTTGTTGGCTGTTTACTTTTTTACTGGAGAGCAGCAGTAACTGAAAGCCTACTAAATCTAACAATTGAATTTCAAACATATAAAAGCAAACACTGTTGGCATTAAACAATGCTTGTTATCTTTGTGCTCACTTCTTTTCCTAATATAGCAGTTTATTAGTGCAGTTCAGAGTATCTGCTATTCGCAGGTATATTTTGTTGACTCAACTGTCAAGACAGAATGTGCTGGAGCAGTGGCAATCACTGAGGCGTAAATGATTCTCTAGACAGTAAAATATGGTTGCTTGTTTACATCAACCTGCTATTGCAGTATCATTCTGAAGACAGAACAATCCATAATAGATGACTGACATCTCAAGAGTGCTGGTAGTCTTACAGGTAACTATAATTTCCCCACATTTGATTTTGCAGGAATGTTTTAGATTTTTATTTTTGTGAAAGAATGTAATGCATTTAGTTGTTAACCTTACTTGTTTAGTAGTAGTAGTAATATGTTTATTCTTGATGATTATGAAGATCGCCATTGAGCCAAAACTCATTTTTAAAGGTCTCCTGTGTACCAAAATTAATGCTTACCAGTTAATAAAATTCTTACAAAATGGGCACTACACAGCATAAATGGTTAGCAAATAGTAAAACAATGTTAATTACAGTTACAATTATCACACAATAAAAAACAAGTCTCTGATTAAGAGTTTGGTATTTGGAGTTTGCTTTCTGCTTATTTAGTAACAAGAATGGAAATGCTTGTTCTTGGGTTGAATCTGACACCATATTAGGAGCATGGGAAATGGTGCTACCATCCATGTAGGTAATTATCCCTCACTTTTTCATGGGATCTGATGGATGCTTTCCTTTGGATCCACCAATATTGTGGCATCTTTGCTCTTCAACTGACATAACTGCAACCCAAGAATCCTATAAAAAATTGGGAAAAAATATAGAACTTGGTGTATGTTCCATCTCCAGGTTCTTGTGACATTGCAAACCACTGATGTAATGCTGTTCTGGTTTATGTTGTCACAAGAATCCCAAGACTGACTTACAGCCTTGCCCATTTTCTTTCCTACCTATTAATTATTATATATGTTAAATGCAGTCATAACATTTGTCTCACAATACCAAACAAAGGACTTTCAGTAAGGACCACAGACAACAATTTTCTTGTGTTTCATCTATAAAACAACAAGGAGTTTTTTATTTATGTTTTGGTTAATGCAGAACTAATTTAAATGGTGTCCTTAGAGTTAGCTATAGATGTGAAACAGCTTATGCAAAATAAATGCTGAGAGGCCTTCACCTTTTTCCCTTTGGAAAATCAGACCCAGATCTTGGTATGGTACTTCCTTTCTCTGGTGTATGATGCCTCCACTCAGGGGCGACTCCTTCCCACACTAGTGGTACAAGGGTGCCCTCCCCCGAGAAATAACAATACCCAGTGGTGAGAGCAATAGTTGTACACAGCACTCTGAATAATATAAACCATACACATAAACTGCAATTAACAAAGCTCCCTAGAGCAAGCCCTAGGGGTAACAAGTTTATTATGTTGGTTAAACAAGGGGAATAAAAAAATATAGATACGAACATACAAAGAAGCCAGCAGAAGAAGGCCATTTGGTCTATCAAGTCTGCTCATGTTGCAGGGTCCACAGCTTGAGCTAATGTCCCTGCCCTTCCTCCCTCCCCACTCCTCCCATCCTCCCCACCCATGACCCTTACGTTTCCCCCTATACCTGTCCCAACCTCTCTTAAAGCTGCCCACTGTCTTCAATGCAATTACCTTTTCTGGCAGCACATTCCAAGTGTCCACCACCCTCTCAGTGAAGAAGTGCTTCCTGACCTCCCTTCTAAACCTCCCACCCTCCAGCTTAAGACTGTGCCCCCTCATATTATGGTTGCCACTCAGCTTAAAGAGACTCTCCTTATCAACCTTATTTATCCCTTTCAAGTACTTGAAGGTCTCAATCATGTCCCCTCTCTATCTCCAGTCTTCCAGGGAGTACCTGTTTAGTGCCCTCAACCTCTCCTCATATGCCTTACCCTGCTGACCAACTATCATCTTTGTAGCCCTCCTCTGGACCTTCTCCAGCAGGTTAATGTCCTTTTAAAGGTGTGGGCACCAGTATTGAACTCCATTCTCCAGATGTGGCCTTACCAGTGACCTGTACAAGGGCAGTATAACCTCTTCTCTCCTACTACTGATCCCCCTAGATATGCATCCCAGCATCTTATTACAGAATGATGGATTGATAGCTGTTAAACTACATAACCCCACCCGACTGGTGCAATAGCAAACCCACCAACCCCCAGCCTATAGTAGCAGTTGTGCAGAACATGAAATTAGTTGGGGCCCAATCAGGATGAAATAACATGTTTGGTACCATTCATTTAAAGACATTGTTTTATTTGTAATCCTAAATGAGAAAATATGGACTTCCAAAATGAAACCTATTGACATCACAGCAGTGAAACTCTGAGTACTTTAAAAGTACTTCTCAAGTCTTCATCTGGGCAGCTGTTTCACACAGTTTGAACCCAGGACTTAACCATCCCTAAACTAGCTAAACTAACTATACTACAAGGTAGCAGAGAGACCCCTTGTTAGTACTCACAGTCACTGGGTGCTGCCCCTGGAATGTCAGGCTGCTGTCGAACTGGATCTGGATCTCCGAAAATTGGGCAGCAGACATGCCATGTGATGGTATCTACAGAGTTTTCCACAATCTGTGCAATGTCAGGTGGAGGCAGTGCCATCTTCTTCCATTCTGGTGCCCCTCCCCCTTACTATCACCAGGGACCCAAGGAATGGCTACTGGTGGACTGGAGCTACAAATGTAAAGAAAGGGCTCTCAAGTGGAAGCAGAAGTTTATGCCTCACATTATTTGGGGGTGGTCCAGCAATAAAAATACAAGTAAGCACTTACTGTAGCACAAAAAATTATGCCGACAATCTGTAGATGTGCATCTTGTATTGATTGTTAAAGCTCTTGCCAAGCTAGCTTCAAAACCCCTGTACTTTCTCTAATAAGGAAAGGGCAACGGTGAAGTAATGCATAACTGGCATGATTACTGCTGTCTGTGAAATGATGTTGGGCCAGATGCCAGTCAGTGGCATGCATCACTGTGGCGTTAAGTAAAAATGTAAGTGTGGTTGAAGCCATTTTATAAAAAAAGGGTATGAATGGAACACTGATTGTCTGACAGAATCTGAATAGTGTTATGTTAACATCTGGAAAGCCTCATGCACAAAAGAACCATTAGAAGTTTAAATATAAAAACATCCATTTTTAAAATATTAAAATATTTTAATAATACCATTAAGACAGTTCAGGGATTGGGTTGCCTTTGCTAACCGAACCCTAGGAGCATAAGGTACTTGGGTTTGCCTTGTACGGTACCTCATGATTTCCCTAGGGTTGATGGGTAAAACGCAACCTATAGTCATGTCCTGATGCTTAAAAGAAAAGATGCAATGAAGACTGCATAATCTATGTACATGACAATCATCCCCCGGAAAGGGATTTTGAAAAGATTAAGTGGGGCAGGGGAGTTTTACAACAGTCGGATAATTCAGTGTACATAAATTTTGTCAGTGTGGCAATTCTGAAAATATTAATTACAACTTTTTTTTTTTATTTTCCTGCAAAATATTCAGAATTGGCATCAGGAGTACTCAGTTGTAGCACCACACACAACCACCCCACAATTTGAATTTCAAGATCTTTTGTTTTTCATTACTGCAGATATTTTCATTAAAACAGGATCATTTTGCTTTAGTCTTCATCTTTTTAAATTGTATAAGCCTGCTGTGACATCATAAACCTCTGCTTCTGGCATCATACAATGTTGCCACAGAAATTATTATAATGTCCCATAGAATCATTTATTTATATATTTGTTTATGTATGTATGTATGTATACTTTAATTACTGGGTAGGTGCACTGGCTCAAGATACCTTTTTCACACTTATTTCAGGCGCAACCAGGGTACTATAAGCACATAGCAAAAACAACAAAAAGGATACAGATCAATGTACAGAAGCCAACAATTATGAGAAATGTGCTACAAATATGCAGTGGAAATACAACTGCAATTTACATACATAAGCTATACATGTGAAAGCATATACCATACAGTCAACAATATGCAGATGTATTTCATGATAATATAAAGCAAAGGAACACTGTTGGGAAAGAGAATTATGTTGTGGAATGATGACAGAAAAAGACCATTGGTCCATCCAGTCTGCCAATAAAAGCCTAACAAACCCGGGACCTATTATCCATACAGGGTTCTAACCCATAATATCCACCCCCATACTCCCCACCCTACCACTTCCACTCTGAGCAGCCACTCAGCCCTTCCATCTGTCCCAGCCATTTTTCAAATCATTGATACTTTTGGTGTCCACAACATCAGCTGGGAGATTGTTACATGGCTCCACCACCCTTTCAGTCAAATAAAACTTTCTCACTTCCCTCTTGAACCTTCCCCCATCAGTTTCCCCTTCTACCATTGTGTTCTTGATCTGCTACCTATGTTAAACAATTCCTTGCAGTTGATCTTATTCATTCGTTTTAGGAACTTGAAGGTCTCTGTTATATCTCCTGTCTTTCGACTGGCCTCCAACGAGTACATATACAGTGCCTTGAGCCAATTGTCCTAATATCTTTCCTGCTGGTCCTGAATCATTTTAGTCACTCTACATTGCACTGTCTCCAGTCTGTCCTTATCTTTCCTGAGGTGAGGACTCCAGAAGTGGGCACAGTACTCCAGTTGGGGCCTCACCAGTGACCTACAGAGAGGTAGTACCATAATTTAAACAAAACTGTGTGTGCACTGGAAGCGGCAGTGCCTGTGCAGAGCTGCAAGCTCAGAAAATCATAAAAGCAAAGAAAGCGCGGCACTCAGGCAAGAAGTAAATAAGCAAGTGCTTTTAATGTCAGCAAGAAGCCTTTGAAAGAACCTGTAGCTCCTAGCACCTCAACCCTTCAGTGGGTCTTCAAACTGGGCCCCCGTTTGAAGACCCACTGGGGTTGAGGCACTAGGAGCTACAAGTGCTTTCACAAGCTCCTTGCCAACATTAAAAGCACTTGCTTATCTAGTTCTTTGCCTGAGCGCCGTGCTTTCTTTGCTTTTTAGGTAGTACAGTAATACCTCCATCTGCTGTTACTACCCCCTTTTTATATACCCTATCATCCTGTTTGCCTTACTGTAGGTCTTGTTATACTGGCTTGATTGTTTAAAGGAGCCACTGATGGTGACTGTCAGGTCTCTTTCCTCAGAGATCATGCCCAGCTTTAATCCCCCCACACCATCCAGTACTCCTTCCTGGGGTTTGTTCCCTATGTGCATCATCTTGTACTTCTTGGCATTGAATTTCAACTGCCAAACCTTTGACTACCTCTCTAGACTTTGCAAGTCTCCCTAACACTCTCCTCACTGTCTACCTTGCTAAAGAGCTTAGTGTCATCTGCAAAGAGACACATCTTGCCCTGGATTCCTTCTCCCATGTCACTGATGAACATATTGAAAAGAACTGGACCCAGGTCTGATCCTTGTGGTACCCCACTAGTGACCTCCCGCTCTTCTGATTCGAGACTGTTAAACACAGCCCTCTGCTGTCCTCATTCCAACCAGTTTCTCACCCATCTGTGTCCTTTGCTGCACCCAGATCATCTAGCTTCTTCAGCAACCTTCTCTGAGGCACCAAGTTGAAAGCCTTGCTGAAATCAAAGAAGAGTAAATCCACAGCATTGACCTTATCCACAACCCTCATTATCCAGCCAAAGAATACTATTAGGTTGGTCTGACAAGACCTCCCTGTCACAAACCCACAGTGTTTACTATCCTGGAGTCCTGTTTGTTCTCCAGTCAGTCCATGAGGTCCTCTTTGATTAGTGTCTTCATCAGCTTACCCTCAATAGAGGTGGGACTGACAGCTCTGTAGCTACCTGATTGCTTCTTAACTTCTAGTCCCCCCCCCCCTTATAGAGTAGGACTATGTCTTGTACCCACCACTCTTTTGGAACTACCCCTGTCTGAATTGAGCTACTGAAGAGCACTATCTGGAGCTCAGTTTGTTCTGTTGCCAGTTCCTTCAGCATCATCAGATGCATCCCATCTTGCCTCGGGGCCTTATTTGTCTTTAGGTCTACTAGCTTTTTTTGAGCCTTTTCACTGGTAAATACTTGCTACCTTATCTCAGGGATCCCCCTTAAACCCACCTTAATGCCACTCTCTGGTAGAGGCCCTCTGTCTTCCCTTACATAGATACATACATAGAATCTGATGGAAGATAAGAGCTGCTGGGTCCACCCAGTGTGCCCAATTGTGTTTTTTTCCCAGATCCTCCTTAATCCATGTCGCAATCTCTCCTCCCCTCTACCCTACCCCCACAATTCCCTTGTGACTATCAAAGGCATTTTTGAACACAGTTACTGTTTTTGCCCGCACTACCTCCTCTGGAAGGCCATTCCAGGTATTGATGACCCTTTCTATGAAAAAGAATTTCCTCACATCCCTCCTGAATTTATTCCCCTCCAGCTTCACATCACGTCCCCTTGTTGTAGAGCACTTTTTTCTCCAAAAGATATTCTCCTCCTGTATTATTCACCCCCATAAGGTATTTAAAGCATATTCCCCCTACCCCCTCTCCTCCAGGGTGTACATATTTAGCTCCTTTAGCCTTTTCCTCATAGGGCTTTTGTTGCTGATCCGGCACCATTTTGGTGGCCCTCCTCTGGACTGCCTTCACTCAATGTCCTTTCTGAGATGTGGTCTCCAGAACTGTACACAATACTCAAGGCGTGGCCTTACCAGTGATTTGTACAGGGGCAGAATCACCTCTCTATTCCTGCTGGAGGCACCCCTTCCTATGCACGCCAGCATTTCACTAGCTTTTCCGCCTGCCTTATCACACTGGTTGGCCACCTTGAGGTCATCTAATATGATTACCCATAGGTCTCTTTCCTGTTTGGTCTTTGTTAGTATCACTCCCCACATCTTGTACTCTGCTCCCAGGTTCCTATGGCCTAGATGCATTATTTAGCACTATTTTGCATTAAAACCCAGCTGCCATACTCTTGACCACTCTTCCTGTCTCTTGCACATTCTATCCATCCCCTGGTGTGTCCACTCTGTTACAGATCTTGGTGTCATCAGCAAAGAGGCAGACCTTTTCTTCCAGTTCTTCCACTATGTTGCTTATAAAGATATTGAAGAGGACTGGTTCCAACACTGATTTCTGAGGTACTCTACTGGTCACCCTCCCTTCCATGGACCACACACCATTTACCACTATCCTCTGTGTCCTTTCCAATAACCAGTTTCTCACCTAGCTTACCACATTATCTACTCCTAAGTTACCCAGCTTCTTACTAGTCTCCTATGTGGAACAGTGTCAAAAGCCTTGCTGAAATCCAGGCATCCACCACTCTTCCCTGATCTAGCTCATTGGTCACCCAGTCAAAGGTATCCATCAGGTTTGTTTGGCATGATCTTTCCTCTATAAAACCATGCTGCCTTGGGTCCTGCAAGCTGTTGGATACAAGATATTCAACAATCCTTTGAATTAATAGTGTTTCTGTTAATTTACCCACCACCAATGTCAGGCTAATAGGCCTATAATTGTTCACCTCTTCCTTGCTACCACTTTTATGAAGTGGAATGACATCTGGCCTTCTCCAGTCCTCTGGGACCACACCAGTCTCCAGAGATTTGTTAAAAAGGTCTATCAAAGTTGCAGCTAGTACCTCCCTAAGTACCTTCAGTACCCTTGGATGTACCTTGTCTGACCCCATAGCTTTGTCTACTTTCAAGTTTTCACGTGCTTTCCGGACTCTCCCCACTCTAAACAGACTACTGTCTATTTCTCTTGCCTCAAAGCTTCTGGTGCCTTTTTGTGGTCCCTCTCATTCACCATCTTCTGTAAAAACTGAGGAGAAGTATTTGTTCAAGATGTTTGCCTTTTTCTGATTCTCCTCTGTACAGTCCCTTCCCCCTTTAACCACACAATCCTCCCTTTGTATTCCTTTTTTCACTCACGTACCCAAAACAATGTCTTGTCCCCTTTTGATACTCCTTAAGCTATTCTTTCCTCAGTTTGCGCTTTTGCTCTCCTTACCACTTTGCTTGCCTCTCTCTGTTTTCCCTGATACACTTCCCTATCTTCTTCTTCTCTCTGGGTCTCCTTGTACCTTTTGAATGCCCTTCTGAATACAAAGCAGAGGTAGTCATTAAGAATGGTTGTTTTCTGCCCATCGTCTTCAGTTACCCTCTCTCCCTCTGTTAGCTTAACAACTCATCTTCCCTTCTCTCTTTTCCCCCCTAATATATCTAAATAACTGTTTTCCCCTCCCTTGATGTCCTCAGCAGTACACAACTCTGGGTCTGCCTTTGCTTCTCTGATCACCCTTTTGGTTTCTCTTGTTCTCATTTGGTACTGTCCCCATTCTTCCTTCCATTGTTTTTCATTGTACCGTGTTGAAGGCTTTTTTGGCTCTCACTGCTTCCCTGACCTTTCCAGAGAACCATAATGGTTTCTTGTACCCATTTCTTTTGATTACCATTTTGCTTCAAGACTCTGTTGCCTCAGAAATGGCCCCCTTGATTGCCCCTTTCCTCCACATCCCTAATGCTGTCCACTCTGACTAACTTGTCCTGGACCAGCTCCTACATCCAATAGAAGTTTGCCCTTCTGAAATCCAGGACTTCAGCTTTTGTTGAGGGCTTACTTGTCCCATGGACCAGGTCAAGCCATATAGATTTATGATCACTGGATCCTAGGGGTTCTCTTACCCTCACTCCTCTTACAAATTCCATTGGTGAACACCACATCAAGAATGGCAGGTTGTCTAGTGGGTTCCTTAATCAAATGAACCAGCAGGTAGTCCTGAAATGTATCCAGCAGGGCCGAACACCTGGAGCTCCTGGCCACTGGAATGACCCAATCGATATCTGCAGGTTCTCTCTCTCCCTCCCTCTCTCTCCTCCTCCTCTCCCTCCTCTCTCTCTCTCTCCTCCCTCCCCCTGGAGGTCTATAGATCAACCTGATCTGTACTTTCTTGCCTTAGGATGCCATGAGCTGAATCCACAGTGATTTGTCTCCCCATTACCTTCTCTGATGTTTCCATCTTCCACTGCCTCTATGCATTCTCTGACATATAGGGTTATGCCTCCTTCTTTACCTTTTCCTCTATTCCATCTAAACATGGTGTAGCCTAGAACTGTCAGGTCCTAAACATTATTCTCTGTGGCCCATGTTTCTGTGATAACTACTAGCTCTATTTAAGTGCCTGCCACCATGGCCTGGAGCTCACTAATTTTATTTCTCAGACTCCAGGCATTAAGACAGACCCCTTTCCATCGTTCTCCTGATCCCTTCTTCCCTAGTCTCCTTAATTGTTTTATTTTCAATGCTGAATGTAGGCTTTGACAGCCCTTCCACATTGGCATCTTCCCCTAACCTAATCTGAACTTCAACCTTACAGTTACCCACCTTGCTCTTACTAGTCCCCTATTCAGGGGGAGCCTTAGCTAGGTTTCTCACCCACACTCCCTTCTCAGTGATTCCCTTAGCCTCCATTTCCCCCACAGTCAGTTTAACTGTCCAGTGTAGATGTCAAACATCTGAGCTAGAGCACTGGTCCCCTCACTCATCAGGTGAAGGCCATCACCATTGAAAAGCCTTCTGTCCCAGAAGCCCCCATCCCCTCCAAAGTGGTACCCCTCCTCCTGACACTATCCCTTCAGCCACCCATTAAACTCCTCAGTCTCTTCCTTCCTTACTCTATCATTCCCAGTCCACCTATTCCACACAGGAAAGACCTCAGAAAAGGCCAAGGAAGCTGGGAGAACCTTCAATCTGTCCCCCAGCCTCTTAAAGTTCCACTTCATTGTCTCCACAGGCTGGTTTGCCAGATTGTTGGTACCCAAGTGTACCAGCATCCCCAGCTCCCTCTCTCTCCCTTCCTTGCCATCCTCCCTATCCTATCTATATCCCAGGTGGCTGCTGCACCAGGAAGGCATCTGACCATGTCACTCCCCTTCCCTCTCCCATCCACCACCCTCTCTACTCCCCTAACCATTCAGTCCCCCATCACCAAGACTCTCCTTGCTGACTTCCTTCTGCTGATCTCCCTGTGTGCCACCAAGTCATCCTGTCCATTTCCACCAACTGACTCAGACCCCCCACGATAGAGAACCTTAACCTCCTCCAGGGGTGCAAAATAATTTGCTGTCTGGATGGTGTGAGATTTGTCAAACCCCTTGTGGCTGCCCCTGCATCCTTTCCCCTTCCCTTCCCCCCCACTCTTCAGCCCCCTGGGCCAGTGGGCATCTGGAGGAGTGGGGTGAGGGGGATGGAACCCAGCTGAGGTGGTGCCGCTGCTGAGATATTTCTTCTCTTGCTGCTACCAGCTGCACATTCAGCTCTGCAAAGGTCCTTCAGATGGGACAGTAACCCCTCATTCAGAGCATAACCCTGGAGAAGATCACCCCACAACTGACTGCCTCCCACTGTACCTCATCTCCATACTGATTCCATGATAAGACCATTGTTAATAAATTGCTTTTCCTCTATTTGCCTAGCACCCTTAGACTAGAACTAAAAAGATCTACCTTATATGTGGAGTTCTGTTATATATGGAGTACTTCATACAAACAAATTACCAAATGCAAAGGGTTATGACTTCATGGCAGAAAAAGCAACATGAAAGATTATGGCCAAGAGGCAAATATCCTGTTTTCATACAAATGTCACTAGGAATAAATCATATAATTTCTGGATTTTTTTGGGGGTAGATGAGATATGAATCCTGCTAACAATAACCTTAAATGTTTTGCAGGAAATGAAAGCAGTGTGGTCTGATGGTCAGAAGGAAGGGTTTGCATTACAGGACACAAACTGGGTTACAATAGAGTCTTGCCCAAGCCTATGTCGGATACTGTAGTGTAGTTGAGTTGAGTCATTTTGTGTCATTAAAAAATAGAACCTTCCCAGTAAACACTGTAGTACTGTACATTCACTGCATGGGATAGGCAGAAGAATAGAGAAGACAAATTGATAATGATGGAGCCCACTCATCCAGAAAATTCAATATATTATTTTATTCTTGATATGCTTCTTTCTTTTTTTCTTAAGGTTTTATAAATCAAAATATATATACAGTGCCATCAAACGTTTCAGACAAAGTCCTTCATCAGTGAACCAACATGGTCACTACTGTATTAATAAAACCAGAAAACATATAATTACATCTGATCCTTTCTAAATGTATGCAGTCTCATCACATAATACGTACTAATTAGAACTCTGCATCCCCTCACCATATGTCTTCCTTATTTATTTATTTAAAAGTTGATAACCAGGAAAGGCACACTGAGCCTATGCTCGATTCCAGGTGCGACCCGGGGCAGGGGACTGGATACAAAATTCAAGGTACAAGCGATAAGATAATATACAGTAATTACAGCATTTACATAAGTATGGCAAACCACATATACATGAGGAAGGCATTACATAACCCAAGACAGTATTTGGTAGGTACATCTTGTACATAAGCATGACATTACATACATTTCTGTGAAAGTACATAGCACAATGAAGCAAGCCACACATGAGGTTAACACTGCAGAAGCTATAAGCAGTAAAGCAGATGAGGACATATAACACAGAGTTTTACATCGTCAAATAAAGAAAGAATGCAGTAGCTATGTTGGGTACCTAAAAGATAAGAGCAGGGGTTGAATGGATTAATTCAGGTGACAGGGTGAGGCTGGTAGGGGTAGTGCACCTAGGGAGGGTGAAAATACTGGCATGGCAGTGGTGGGAGGCACCTAAGTAATTTTTGATGGATAACACAGTTGGCAAGCTGCGAACAGAGAAGGGAAGTGAGTTTCATAGGGCAGGGAGCCGATAGGCGAAGCCTTGTTTCCTGGAGAGTGAGTGACTGCGGTACAGCCAGGGTGAAGGAACGGTGGTCACGGGAGCACAGAGCATAGCTGGCACTGGTGGCCGGGGCTACTAGGGAGGAGAGGTAGGATGGAAGGGTATTAAACCTGAACTTAGTGATAAAGGTAGCACAATGTGCAAGTTGGAGGTTGGCAAGTGATGGAAGGGAGATAGTGTGGTAAAGGAGACAGTGGTGGGAGCGGTAGGGGAGATTAGTAGTGAATCGACAGAAGGTGTGAAACAGTGGGTCAAGCCTGGTGAGGGAGGATTGCAGTGCTGAGCTGTATACCACAACAGTGTAATTGAATGTGGGGAAGGATGAGTTTAGTAATTATTTCCTTCCTGATAGAGGTAGAGAGGCAGTCCTTGTGCCTATACAGCATGCCTAGTTTTGGGCACAGCATGTTGTGGATTATGTCAAGGTGGAGGGAAAAGTCCAATTTAGGATCAAGCCAGACACCCAGGTATTTGTAGGACTCTACAGCCTGGATTTTGGAGCCATTGGGTGCATAGAGGGTGGGGGGAGATGTCAGTTTGGCTAGTTTCTGAGCAGATCCGAAAACCATAGAGACAGTTTTCTTTGTGTTGCACTTGAGTGATTTGGCTTCAAGCCACCTTAGTGTGTTCACAAAATCTGTCTGGATGATGGGTTAAGTCTTGGCTAGAGAAGGACCAGATGTGAAGATCATGGTGTCATCGGCATACATTTGAACGTGGGAAGTTGAGCAGGCAGAAGGGAGGTTATTTACGAAGATAGAGAAAAGGGTGAGGCTGAGGATCAACCCCTGAGGTACACCATTGAGAATAGGGAGAGGGGTGAATTTGGATTCCCTGAGTTGGACGAACTGGAACCTATCCAATAGGTAGGCCTTGAACCATTCGTTGGAGGTTGGGGGAGTCCCAGAGCTGAAAGATCTTCTAAGAGAATTTTGTGGGCAACAGAATCAAAGGCATTGGCTAGGTTGATAAAGCTGGCTGGGTGTCAGGTGACCTTTGTCCATTGCTGACTGGATATGGTTGGTTAGGTGGAGAAGGGAGGAGGAGGTAGAATGGAGGTGCTGGAAGCCAGATTGGAATGGGGATAGAATGTCATTTGAGGTGAGGAAGAAGTTCAGTCTTTTGGAAATGAGAGATTCAAGAATTTTAGAGAGAAAGAGAGAGAGAGAGAGAGAGAGATAGATATTGAAGGGATGGGTGATTGGGGGGGCTATGGTGGGAGCAGAGATTTTCAAGAGGACGAGGTTAATTCCATTGGGGCTCTGCTTAGAGGAGTTCAGAGTTCTGAGGGCCCGGAGTACCTCTAAAGGGGAGATAGGGGGAAGGTATGACTAGATAGAGGAGGGGAAGGGGGCATATGTCCACGGGGAGAAGGTGGGTGGGGGCATGGGGCTCAGGGTGTCCAAGATGGACCTGGGGGGAGGGTACATATTGATGTCTGTGGGGGGGGGTAGGAGGATGCCCATTGGATAGGATGCAGGTAGTGAAGTAGTAGTTTTTAGAGGAGGTGACGGTCCCAAATCTATCGTCAGTGGAGTGTGTTCCAGGGGAGGAGCAGTGTTGGGGGGAGCCAAGCAGGGAATGGAGAGTTTTCCAGAAGGCAGAAGGAGAGGGGTGACAAGCTTCAAGGTATGGTTTGAAGTAGCTAACTTAAGCGGATCTCACTGCCTTGGTGCATGCGTTCCTTAGTGATCTGTATTTCTGGTGGTCAGAGGCATTGGAGGAGGCTTTAAAAGCTTTCCAAGCTTGGTCTCTAGCTTTGAAGAGCTTCACAAGATGGAGGAAGATACAGGGAAGGTGCCTGCACTGGAGTTGTAACTTTTTGGGGGACGTGGGAGTTCCAGATGCCAAGGAAGGTGGAGCTTAAGACAGCCAGGGCTGCGCTGATATCGGAGGTGGTGAAAACTTCAGACCAGGCCAGGTAGAGGCCGGATAGTAACGACTGCTGCTTGAGGGTCCTTACAGGCCTGAACCACTCGCTGAAGGCATCAGGAAGAGCGCCAGCTGCTGAGAATTTTTATGGATGTGTAGCTAGGATCCAGTCTAGCTATGCATGGTTAGAGGAGTGGGGGTTAAGCCTTGTGGGGTCAGAATAAGTTGTGTGAGGTCGAGGGCCTCAATCTCTTGGGTGGTGGTCTTGGTGTGCTGGGCAAGCCAGTTGATATTAAAATCACCCAGGGCAATGAGTTTACCAGAGGTGGCTGAGGAGGTGAGGGTGGCAAGTTTGGAGACAAAGGAAGAGGGTGGTGCATTAGGGGAGAAGTAACAGGTTGCGACAAAGAGTGGGGCTGAGGAGGGGAACACCAACTTGGAGAGTAAGATCTCGTGAGATTTGGGGACTGTCTGCTGGGATACAGTGGAAGCATGTAGGGACTCGTGGACATAGGTAGTAACACCGTCACCGCACTTTCCCCTGTCCTGTCGGAATATGGAGTAGCCTGGGATGGCGACTAAAGAGTCAGAGACTTTGGCAGATAGCCAGGTTTTGGAGATGCAAAGAATGTTAGGGAAGCATTGTGATATCCAGGCCTTGATGTGATCTAGTTTGTGCAAGAGGCTCCTCACATTTAGGTGAAAGATGCCCAACCCTTTAGCGGGATGGGGGCTGGAGGCTGTCGGGTCAGGTCCTGGATTCATTTCAGTGTCACTTGAGAGGAGTAGGAGGCAGGGGAAGAGGAATTTAGGGAGTTGTCTTTTTCTATGAGCACTGGAAGGATGTAGCCTTGGATTGAGGGCCTGGGAGGCAGGACATTGGCTTGGGATGGGGAAGGCTGGGGGGGGGTGGCATAGGTGCTGTAGGGGAGGAAGAGTGGAGGATGTGGAAGGATTGGGTTAGTAGCCAAGGCTGGAGGAGTGAAAGGTTGAGGAGGGGAGGGGGAAGGGGATGGGGTGAGTAATGAAGATTGATGAGGGGGAGTGAAAAGACAGTATGGCCAGGGAACTGTAAAGAAGGATAGGGTGGAAGTGAAGAAAGGGAAACTGCACAGTGGTCAGCGGCCGGTAGGGTTGTTGCTGCTGGGATAAAGTTAGCTAAAGGACTGGGTGAAACAAGGTAGCTACGGTGGTGCAGAGGTTAATGACACTGCCTTTGGAGAAGAGGGTCGGAGGTTCAAGACCAGGTTGTGCCAGGTGAAGAAAAGGTGGGGGAGAAAGCCAGAATACAGAGCAAGAATGAGGGAGGAGGTACCAATAGGGAAGACAAGTGAGAAGGTAAGGGGCAGAATAGGTGAGCTCAGCAGTGACTCCTAGTGGCCAATTTGTATAAGCTTCCAATGGAAAAGTGGGCAGATAGAAACTGGCAGATCCTGTAGAACACGTGACCCAGTCATGTGACTTCCAGCCACTAGAAGTCAAGGAGTGGACCAGGGTGGGCGGGACAGTTGTTGCAAAGCGACGACGGGTTAACACAGTCACAGTTGGCATAAGCAAGGACTTTTTCAGAGTCCTGGTATTCACCTTGAGGTTGCTGGGCTAGGCTCCTGGTGAAGGAAGGTAGAGCACTCCGGGGGGGGCGGGGCCAAAGTGGAGCCTGCAGAGGAAAGGGAGAGGTAGTTAAAGCACTTGGGGGGCAGGGGGGGATTCAGAACAAAGGCAGCGGTGTTACACGGGAAGTCCTGCAAAACCTCTTTAATGAATTTTTGCAGGGTTTCTATTAAAATAAATTTACACAATCAGTGCCATCCATATTAAACTTGGTAAATAAGATAAAATAATTTTTTATTGTACTAAGTACTCACCAGAGACTCTGGTGTTAAAATAATTCAGTTTCTCTGATGCCGATATACAGTATTTAAATCAATCAAGTGTCTGAAATAACAAAGGTTTTTGTGTTTATGCAATCTTTCATAAATATTCAAATAAAGGAATTGCTCACATAATCCATAATGAATCAAAAAAAGGGTGAATAGGTACCTTCATAGTAACGTAGGGTAAACTTCCCCTGTTACAAAAATGGAAGAGAAAAAATAATCTACTTTCAAACAGTGTACTATTTTCCCTTAACTCATTCTATCTGATGTCGTCATTTTGGGTAAGGTTAAGCAATGGATGGTTCTGACACCACATGGTGCTAATGGGTATAATGGATTAAACATAAATAACACAACAAACAATATTTTGCGTTGATTTTTTCACCATTATACTTTGTGTGTTCAGTATAAATCATTTTGGTCATATTCTAATTGCGATTTTCTCTTCTAGCCCTTTAAAACATTGTTAACTAAATTGTACCACTGTCTATTTAAATACTACTCAGCTCACATTAATGTCTTAAAAAATGTCTGTTTCACTTTATGCCTTTAAATGGTATTGTTTACATATTTACTGTAAATACACTAGCTAAGCCCAAGAACTATGGTGGCAATAAACAGCATATCAGTGTTATGAATACTCTAACTTCAACTTATTTTATTTTTAAAAAGTGCAAGTCACCATGTATCCAAGCGCTTGTACAGTAATTAAAACAATAAATAAGACAATAATTAAAATACAATAATCGAGCAACAGCAAGCCAGTGAATTAATTCATAATCGAAAAGGCAAGGCTACGTGGTTTGGCCGCTAAATAAGGTGGCCGCTTGATCGTTCAAGAGCCAAGCACCGGAGCTAAAACCCTGTTATTTCTCTGCAAGTTCAGTCGGTCTTTGTGCCAGAAACGTGAGCGGTGGGCATTGGAACTGTTTCTGTACTACCCGACCATGTTTTGAGCCATAATTTCACGAATCCCACACCTGCCCACCAAAAAGTATCTCGGAGAACCCGGCCGCATGTCGTGCAGCAGCAGAGACGGCCAAGAGCCCCGGTGCGAGATATGTTCGACACCATCATGAGTCACCTGGAGGCACTCACTATATCCAGCAATCTCACCGCAGGGGCTGTAACTCAGCTGGATACTCGCCTCACCACCGAACAATAAGTCATCGGTCAGGACAGTGTTGTGCAGGGACACTCTGCTACTCTCCGCGAACAGGCAGAACAAATCCATGGGCTCCAGGATAAAATCAACGACTTGGAGAACCAAAGCTGCAGAAATAATCTGCGGATCCTCGGCTTCCTGGAGGGCTGCGAGGAAGGGCGAGCAATGCAGTTCCTTCAGCAGGCACTCCCTGAACTTCTCAAACTGCCTCCAGGGACCAGGATCATTACTGAAAGGGCCCACTGAACCCTACAACCCAGGCCTGCTGCAGGAGAAAGACCTAGGCCAGTGCTAGCCTGACTCCTAAATTTTGCCGAAAAGGAGGCCATACAGGACCGGGCGTGGGAGCTCAGGGTATTATACTGGCAGGGCAGCCGTATAATGATATTCCAAGATTACTCTAAAGAACTGGCTGCTTGGAGAAAAGGTTATACAGAGGTTAGGAGGTGATTGCACGATCTGGGTATTCCCTTTTCCCTTAGATACCCAGCAACATTGAGACTCACTCAAAATGGCGCGCAGCACCAATTTGCTATGCCAGAGGCTGCAAAGGCCTTTATCCTGCAAACCTGCTTGAGCCCTGAGAACAACCTACACAGATCACAAGACAGTGGCTCCCCCGCGACCAGCTCTGTGGACTACTAGGACAGGTGCTCACCCCTCAAAAAAGATCAACTGGCAGAATCAAACAGACCTCCCTCTCAGCGCTCGCTGTGGGAACCAAGACCCCTGAACTCGAAGAAATGCCTGCCAAAGGAGGGACATGAGAAATGCCAGCACCCACAAGACTGCATGACAGAAACCCACAGAGGTTCCAATCTTAGTTGCCACGAGGGATCTGAGGAACAAGTGGTGACCAGCCCCTACTTTACTAAGAACCGGTTCTCACCATTGACCCCGGTTACTCCCCCCAACGAGATCTCTGAGCAACAGGACATGGTCCTGGGCTTATCCTCTCACTCCGAAGCTGAACCACAGAACCATCTCGAGACTGGACTGATGATCCTCCTGCCTTGAGCCCACTACCGGCCCGCATGGCCAAGGGGACTGGTGAGAACCATGAGGGCAATCCTCCCGAGGGACAGCAGGACCCGGGGTACAAAGACGGGTGAACAATTCTGCCATTGAGCGCCTCAGATAAGTACAATTTTTGTGCCGAGTGAACTGGTGGAGGAGAGTAATGGAGTTATTTTTGATAGTAATGGGGGAAGGCGCATTGGTACCTGACAGGCAGGAGGGCATTCACTCCTGTCCCCTCCTCTATATCTCACCCGGCAGGATTCTTGTACACTTGCTTCGCTGCTGTGGGGTGGGGTTGGTGAGTGGGGGGGAAGGGGACCTGGAGTGATGCCGTATGCACCAAGGGTTTTAACATCAAGTATGTTTTGCTTACTGTTTTGTTATGGCCTGTAAGCACCCTTTTACACTTGATGTCAATATCTTCTATAAGTGATGCACTTACAAGAACCTGGGTCCCTACCAACTGGTACTGTTCCCCGATGATAAGTCAGCCATACCATTGCATTAGCGCCTAAGACCAGAACACAAGTTACTCAAGGGAGGCAGTCTCGCCTCAAACCCATACCCTGGCTCAACAGCAAGTGCTCATCTTGCTGCCCTCACTCCCTCTGTCCCACTACAACATTTACCGTAGTGGATGGGGTACTCTCTGCAAGAGAAGGGCTCCACTTCAACTCAGGGACTAGTCTTCTTCTCTCCCCACATGTCCCATGGACATCCCAGACCCAGAGTTCCCGGCCTCCTGCCCATCTCACCCCCGCCATATGAATGTAGCTAAGCACAACGCCCCTGACCTTTGACAAGTCCACCGCCCCAAGGGGCTGCCTACTAAACACCAGTGCCCAGATGGTGTGTTGGTTGACCCTAGCTTCGAGCAAACATTATAAGATCTGCACTCAGTGCTGCACAGGTTCACTAGAATGGGCCCTGTTTACGATAATGTTGGCTGCCGGACCTGACTGTACCAAGCAGGGATGCAGTATAGCACAGTGGTTTAAGGCTCTGAGCTGTAAATCTGGTGACATCCAGCAGACCAGACCTGGGTTTGAATCCCTCAGCTTCCACTTGCATACTGTATGACCCTGAGCAAGTCACTTAACTTCCCTGTGCTCCCAGGTCACACCTGTGAAAAAGCTTTCAGCTTAGTGTGCTACTCCTGGTTAAATAACTAAAAAAAAAAAGTTGCTCTGCTCGTAGGCTCCTCCTTATTTGGTGAGGAGTCAGTTTAGAGCTGTGAGTAGTGATCTTAATCATTTGTGGAACTTGTAGCTGGGTCACTTAGGGGACCCCCTATCTGGCCAAGCCACCTCCCAGGGTTGGCCAGATCAGCCACTGGTCGCAGCAGCAGCCGGCTTTAATCTGACCAGACACCCATCGGAATACTACCTTTAGTTTTCCCTTTTTTTTTTCTTCTCTCTCTCTCTCTCTTTCATGTTGTCAGAGGTCCCCTACTACTGGTACTATACCTGAGAGCTTTGGATAATACCTGCTGTATCATAGACCTCAAAGTTACATTACATAACCTCCATTTGTATTGGTTACTGCTGCCAACTTCTGTGAAAAATACCCGAGCTGAGAACCTAGGTCCGTACTCCGGCTGCACTGCACTGGTATATAATTAAGATCCAGGTTTAGCCACTTGCCAAGCAACCCCTCTTTTGATACCCTCCTTCCTCGAGCACATCATGGCGGATGTTGTAATGCATACCTGGAATGTCAGGGGCCTAAACTCCCCTATTAAGAGGAAGAAGGTTCTCTCCCACCTGAAGCACCTTAAGACTATGGCTGCAAGTTCGGTTCGACCGTTCTGTTTAAATGGTCGAACCTCCGATGTTCGCGTTAGTTCATCCATGCACGAACATATGAATGAACTGTGCGAACTTTGGTTCACCTGGTTCGCCCGGTTCACCCCTGCAGAACCCATAAAAGATTATAATGGGCATTGCAGGGGTGAACCAGGCGAACCAAAGTTCGCATATTTCCACCATCATGTGACTCCTCCAAGTCCAAATGTGTATTAAGTCAGCAGCCCCCCCCCCACATCAGCCTCAGCAGCTCCACCTTCGCCCCCACGTCAGCCTTATTCCTTCCCAAGTTACTGCCTGGAACATTTGTAAGGGTGCGGGTGATTGGCTGCTGAAAGACTGTTTGAAGAGACAGCTCCTACTGTTGGCTATGACAGAACAATAGTCATGTGGCTGGCTGGGTAAGTCTCGCAGCTTAAGTTCTCAGTGGCAGTTGGTGTGCGACTCATGTAAGAGAACAGAAGACAGCACACAGCAGTGTGAAGAAGAACCAGTACGACTGTCGACTGTTTCAATCGGATGGCCTGTGTCTGATATTGTGAAGCAAAAAAAAAAACAACAAAACACAATACTTTCTTCTTTCTCCCCCAAAGGCATTTTATTTATTTTTTCATTACTCTGTGGAAACTGGAAAGAGCACATGGAGTCGGGAAGGGAAAAATCCAGCAGGGGCTCGGGAGCTGCGTGTCTACTCTAGTGAAGGGCAGACGCTCCATCCAATATGTTTGTGTGGTGGTGATTCAGAAGTTCACAACTAAAAGTTTTTAAATAAGTCCATTTCTTACAAGGAAGTAGTTTTTTTTGTGTGTGTGTCTTTTTTCTAGTATAACAGCGCCAACACACTACACAGCAAGGCAAAGCAGAGTGTGTGTGTGTGTGTGTGTGTGTGTGTGTGGTGGGGGAGGTGTAAGATACAATGCTCAGCTCCTCTGTTGGTGCCATTTGCCTCAGATTTATTTAATTTTTTTGGCATTAGGTAGGCAAGCTGTTTTTTCTTTGTGCAGATTAATAAAAAATTAAAGAATATTTAGTTTTTAGGCAGGCAGGCTGTTTTTTTTTTTTGTTTGTTTTTTTACCTGTTAGGGAGAAAATGTCTTGCCACTTAAAGTACTTGACTTGACACAGCCAGCAGTGCTGTTATCTACTATTTAGGGAGAAAATATCCCTGTGTCTTACCACTTAAAGTACTTGAGTCGACGCAACAAGCAGTGCTGTATTTATCTGTTAGGGAGAAAATATCTCTGTGTCTTACCACTTAAAGTACTTGACTCGACACAGCAAGCAGTGCTCTATTTACCTGTTAGGGAGAAAATATCCCTGTGCCTTACCGCTTAAAGTACTTGACTTGATGCAGCAAGCAGTGCTGTATTTACCTGTTAGGGAGAAAATAAAAATATCCCTGTGTCTTACCACTTAAAGTACTTGACTAGACGCAGCAAGCAGTGCTGTATTTATCTGTTAGGAAGAAAATTTCCCTGTGTCTTACTAAAAGTACTTGACGCAGCCATGAGTGGTAAAAAAAAAATAGCAGCACTTCTCAGGCAATCCAGGCAACAGTAACAACAGTACAGAAAATTCAGGAAGTTGCAGGAGTAACTCGTCGTGGTACTCAGAGGATGAGCACAAGGGCCATAATAGTGCGGCAGCCAGTTTTAGTAAGCAGAGTGATTGATGATGATGATGAGGAGGAGAAGACTGATGAAAGTGAGGGGGAAATCAGTGGAACAGATCCTGAGTTTGTAGTAGATAAGGCAGCAGTCAGTATGTCAAGTAGTAGTAGCTCTGGGGAGTGGGATGAAGAGGAGGAATACAGAGGCAGAAAAAGAACAAAAACAAGTTCTTGGAAGGATGGCTGTGGTGCTAAAAAAACATTAATGATAGTGGGGCATAACTTGGAGAGTCAGGCACCCACACATGCAGAGGAACAACAGAGGAAAGAAGATGGACAGGCTTCACGAGGGGAAGAAAGAGATGCAGTTCAACCAGTCAGAGAGGTTGTGCATCTTCAAAATTACATGCAGATGGGCATGGAAAGACCTCAAAGAGATAGTGGAAGTAGTAGTGGCTGTGGTGGTGGTGGCAGTGGTAGTAATGAACCTATCCTCCCTATATGCAGCAGTGCAACAAAATCTGTGAAATCCATTGTGTGGGATTTTTTTCACACAAGATAAATCATCTGGCAGCCATGTGGTTTGCAAATTATGCAAAACAAAATTAAGTTGTGGTAAAGTGGGTACTCGACTGGGAACATCAACAATGATAAGACATATGAACAAGTCTCACATTTATCAGTATCAAAATGCACAAAAGAAGCACACACAAACGTTGCTGCACTTCTGCACTCAGCTGAGGAGGATGAGGTAATGGATGTTTACCAAGGCGATGAAGTAACTGATGCGGAGGTGGAGGATGATGAAAGTCTTCCTTCCAGTCAAAGCACAGCATCCTCTATTTCTCATTTCTTTACCCCTCTGACTCCACCACCACAGCCCAACCAGAGTCACATACCATCCATGGCCACAACATCCACCCCTCATGGTGGTAAAGGTGAAGGGAAGCAGCACAGAAAATCAGGTGATAGCAGCAAGCATAGAGGGCATCAAATTTCTTTGAAAGACTGCTTCGAGCAGTCACGGAAATACAAGCCCAACAGGCCTGAGGCAAGGCGATTGACAAAGGCAGCTGGGGAGATGATAGCCACTGACTTGCTCCCATTCTCATTTGTGGCTAACCCAGGTTTTAAAGCACTCATGGAAATCGCTGTGCCAAAGTATCAGGTCCCCAGCCGGACCTATTTCTCCAGTGTTGCCATTCCAGATTTGTATGATGCTGTTTGGAAAAGCGTGTCTGATGCTCTGAAAGGTTCAGTGGGCAAAAAGGTTCATGCCATGACAGATATGTGGACCAGTGGTCAGACAACTGATTATATGGCTGTGACTGGCCACTGGGTAAACTTTCCTCCCTCCTCCTCCTCCTCATCATCACGTGGTGGCACTGGTGACAGCAGCAGCAGCAGGATGCAAGGGACTTTCACAGTTCGAAGGCAGGCAGCTTTATGTATTTATGGTTTTGAAAAAGATCACAAAGCGGAACATCTTCTGGAGGGCCTCGAAGAAAAGTTTGCTGAGTGGCTGACTCCAAAGTCCTTGCAACCAGAGTTTATAGTGTCTGACAATGCTTCAAATATTGTGAAAGCAGTAAGACTTGGTAAGTTTACACACCATGCTTTGCACACACTATTAACTTGGTGGTAAAAGACTTCATCAGTGAGGACCAAAATGTGCAGAACTTGATTGCAGCTAGCCGCACTGTGTGCACTCACTTTAGCCATTCTGTGAAAGCCCGAATGTTGTTGCGGCAGATTCAGATTGAAAACAGCCTCTCTCTCCACCAGACAACACAGGAAGTTCTTACCCGGTGGAATTCCACTTACTATATGATGCAGAGAATGCTTGAACAACAGAAAGCCATTCATCAATATGCAGTCCAACATGGCATTGGGAAAGGAGATGTGAATATCAGCCCCAATCAGTGGCATCTGATGGAGAATCTTTGTTGTATCCTTAAACCCTTTGAGGAGGCTACCTGAGTGATGAGCTCTGATGGTGCCGGACTAAGTCAGTTCCTACCCTTAATTTCACTCATCAGGATGAGACTGCAGCGTCTCGAGTCACAGTTCTTTGACAATGATGACATCAATGCTGCATCACTTGTTGGAAAAATGATACAAACCTTCCTGGCTGATGAGCGCATTGTAAATATGTGCAAAGCAGAACATTACATTTTGGCCACACTTCTGGACCCTCGGTTTAAGGATACAATTGAGACATTCTTCAAACCACATGACTTTAAAGACCTGGAACACTATCATGAACTGTTAATTGAGAAAGTGTCAGCACGTATAGTTCAGAAAAGTAGTACATCATCAGAGCCCTTTTGGCAACATTCAAATTCTGACCAAAATCTGGTGGAGAGGGAGGGAGCATAATCTGCTGTTGCTGCTGCTGCTGCTGCCACCACTACTGATGTTTTGGCTCATCGAACACAAACCAGAACTGCTGCTACACCACAAGAGAACAAACCATTGTGGGACATGCTGTCAGACTTTGGTCTAATAAAGACAGCTGAGAAGGCTCAGGCAGCAATAGTGGTACCAGAAGTCCCTGCTGCAAAAATGGTTAAGGATTATATGGAGGAGACTGTACATCTCACTGCAGGTGATGAACCATTGCTTTATTGGCAACAGAAAAAAATTGATCTGGCCTTCTTTAATTGAGATCACAATTGAATACCTCAGTTGCCCACCTCCCAGCACATATTCAGAGAGAATTTTTAGTGCTGCTGAGGCAATAGCGAATGACAAAAGAACATGTCTTTCCATGAAGAATGTAGAGAGGCTCACTTTTTAAAAAATGAACCTGACTCAGTTCAAAAACATATACTGTCCCAAATTTATGCAGGGTGACAGCACACAGATGGCATCATGCCACGCTGATGATGATGATGATGATGGTGAAGGATTCTGTTGCCACTAGTAGCCGCTAGCCTTTCCAGCTGTCTTTTCTCCTCTGGTGGGTTCCCCTGTCTCCTCCTCATCCTGGAGTTCCATTAATTTCAGAAACAAACATCCACTGCTGGTTCTCATGTGCCACTAAGGCCCAATCTGACTAGCACCAGAAACTGAAGGACCACTGCATGTGGCAGTTCAACTAAAATAACCAGAAATGACTACACATTGTCACACAGCTCTGTCTTCATCCATTTGTTTTATTGGATTTTTATTACAAAATACACACTCAATGAATACTTATTACTGGCTGTTAACAAACAAAAACATTAATAAAATAAATAATAAATAACTGTTCTTCTGGTTCAATTCCAGATGGGAATTTAATTTAAAAATTTTTTTTTTTGCTGTAAAATGTCAACTTTACAATACATTCCCAGTTTCAATGTTGCACCAAATGACATCCAATGTTTTGATCTGAAGGAACCATTCACCAGATAGAAACTGTTTTCATTATAACCTGTAAAATGAAAATAAAAAAAATAGATTTTACAAAATGCTGTCCCCACATACTGCACTAACTGACTATCATGACAATAAAAAAAAAAAAAATCACTGATCTTACCCTAGCCCCTGTCTGAAACTCCAAGCCCTCCAAAACCCCCGGGACACTCCCTCTTACAAATACTATTCACCCTCCATTGTTAGACACCAAACCATGCATGTGACCTGGCATCATAAATAAACACAATTTGCAGATGGTATACTGTTATGGGTTTTTCAATTATTCTGAGTAAAGATGAGGAAGGGGCAGAAGTTTGGGAGGGTGGGACAAATAAAGTAATACAGTATTGATATAGTTACCTATGGGAGGTATAGAGATCAGGGCAGGAGAGTGTGGTGGGTAATGTATTACTAACATCAACACTAGTTACTCAGAATAACAGAAAGCCCCAAACTAATAACTACACAGACAAAATTTAAAGTACAAACATAATTTAATCCACACAGTCTGGTAAAGCAAAACACCACACTGCCCCAGTGCGTCGGCACCATGCCTTTCTTGGGTGGGGGGCACTGAGGAAGGTAAGGTACAGAAGCGCTGGGGCAGTGTGGCTTTTTGCTTCACCACACTGTGTGGATTAAATACATTTTGTACTGTAAACTTCTGTCCATGTACTTATTTGGTACTAAAGCAGCTGAAGCTATAGGTACCACGGCGCCAGTTATTTTGCACTGGGCTCTATTAATACCTGAGTCTAACAGTGGGGAAGATTTAAAATTATTGTAAATAGGGTGTAGCTCAGGGGTTAACCCTTGAGTTGCTGTAAATTAGATTTAAACGTTAGTTGTCAGGGATAATATACGAGTCATATATCATCCCTGACCTTTACCGTTTGTTAAATCTGTTTCAACACTAGTATTTTTAAGCATCTGCTGGGTAACCAGGTGGTTCTATAATATCTAAGCAGTAAGCACATTCCACTTGGTTCTACTTAACTATAAAAAAATTCACATATTTTATTTTGCATGTTTGGGAATATACATGTAATACTAAGATTCTAACTTTAAGAATGATAAGTTTTGCAAAGCTTTCAAGCACTGAGACAGAATCCTATGCACCAAAGCTTTGCAATACGTAATTGTATTTATACCATTCTTAGTACTACATGTACTTTCCCAAACAAAAAACAATACTTCTGTGGATTTCTTAATTAAGTAGAACCATGTAAACTTAAGTTTTTTTTTGTGTTATATATTATAGAACTTTGTTATACCATGTAGAACCTGGTTTTACTTAGTAGAATTTGTTTTTTTGCATAGTAGAACTAGTTTTATTTGGTAGAACCTGGTTTTACTTGGTAGAACTTGATTATAAATGGTAGAACCCGATTCTACTGGGTTCTACCTGGTAGAACCAGGTAGAACCAGGTAGAACTTTTTTGGGTTCTACTCAGAAAGTTCGCAAGGTAGAACTTTTAGGGGTTTGTGCAGCCCTACTTAAGACCCAAGTGACGTTCCTTCAGGAGACAAAACTCTTGGGAGATGACCATAACATGCTACAGAAGGATTGGGTGGGATAACAGATCCATGCTGCAACTACTTCCCGGAAGAGGGGAGTGGCCATTTTGCTGCACAAGTCCCTGCCCTGGAAACTCGTTAGCCACAGGGCGGATGGAGAGGGGAGATGGGTAATGGGACTCTATGACACCCCCAGTCGGCTCATTGTATTGTGTAACATCTATGCCCCCAACCAGGATGATCCTAACTTTTTTAATTCCCTAGCCTCAGTCCTTACCTCTTCTACACCACAGCATGTCCCCCTGCTTTTAGTAGGGGACTTTAACTTGACTTTGATACCCCGACTTGATAGGAATGACACAGGGACAGAAGCACATATAAGAGGGGGTAGGGTACTGGGCTTAATCATGGAAGAAATGGGACTCATGGACATGTGGAGGCTTTTTCACCCTTGTGCTCGTGACTATACCTACCATTCTGAATCCCATTCCTCTTATAGCCGTCTTGACTTTTGGCTAACCTCCCAAGCCCTGACGCACACTACAATTGGCACTACTATTCTTCCCTGAATGATTTCTGATCATGCGCCAGTACAACTTATTATCACATGGGGTCCTGCCGGCTGGACCAACTTCTGATGTGGGACCCAGAATTTATTCCCTGGGCCAGGAATGAAGCCCTCCTATTCCTTCGGGACAACCCTATTGAGGACACTTCCCCAAGTACCACCTGGGAAACCTTTAAGGCTACCATGAGAGGAAACATAATGGGCTAGGCTGCAGCCAAACTCAGGGAGAGAGAACAACTGCGTGATTTGGAAACTCAATTATCCTGTGCAGAGACTGCTTATAAAGCCATGCCCTCTCCATCTACCTCATCACCCATTGGCCGGGAGATTCTGAGACTCCGTATGGACATTAACCAGATACTTAAGAGGAAGGCCGAAGTTGCCATCCTACGGCTTAGACATTCCTTCTGGGACGGGGGAACAAAAGTGGCAAGATACTGGCATACCAGCTGTGCAAACAGCAGACTGTCAACCACATCTCTGGCTTGTAGGAAGAGAGGGGGGTTTTACTGACAGATCAGGTGGTTATAAACCAAGTGACGACCGCTTTCTACTCTAAACTGTATCAGTCCTCACATCCCTCTCTCCCTCTCTCCCTTCAGATGCAATGTCATTCTTACATAATACCCCAATACCCAGACTCCTACCACAGCAGGCTGCTGCTTTCAATCTCCCTCTCTCAGCGAGGGAAGTTACAGAGGCCATCCAAATGATGAAGGGTGGGAAGTCTCCAGGGGGAGATGGGTATACAGCGGAGTTTTACCAGGCCCTTAATCAGACACTGACCCCACTACTGACCGCAGTCTTCAGGGAGTCTGAATTTAAAGGCACCCTTCCTCCTACCCCGTGAGAAGCCAATATCATTGTTATCCCCAAGAAGGGGAATGACCTGACTACTCCAGGCAGCTACCGCCTCATCTCCCTTATCAACATAGACAGTAAAATTTACGCCAAGGCCTTAGCCACTAGGCTCAGTCCCCTGCCGACTCACCTGATACATGAGTACCAGGTGGGCTTTATCCCTTGAAGGTAAAGCTCAGACCACCTGAGGGCCCTGGTCAAACTGATGCATGCCGCCTGACATCTTACATCTCCAGCGGCAGCCGTGGCGGTGGACTTTGAGAAGGCCTTCGACTCCCTGGAGTGGGATGATGCTATGTGACAAGGGCGACTGAATGTCAGCGACTGGTCATAAGGGCACACAACCACAAGGGTGACTGAAAAACAGTATGTTATTTAATGTGGAGGGCTTCGCCTCCTGCACCCCTCCCTCGTGGGGGTTTTGCCCCCACACCCCCTTAATTAGGATTCCTACTCCGGGGAGGACGCAACTCGGGGAAAAAGGTGAAATCCAAGGTTGCCCACATTGTCAGTGCCATTGTGCAGTCGCCCTTGTGACCAGTCACTGACATTCAGTCGCCCACATCACAGGCTACCAGTGGAGACTATTTAGATGTGGTTTTGGCCCACCAAGGGATAGGAGAGGGCTTCCAAGCCAAGATTGGAGTGATATACAGTGGCGTGAAAAAGTATTTGCCCCCTTCCTGATTTTCTCTATTATTGCATATTTGTCACACTGGATGTTTTCAGGTCTTTAGAGAAAATGTAATATTAGATAAAGGGTACCTGAGTGAACAAATAACACTTGTTTTTTTTTTTAATTTCACTTATTTAATGAAAAAAAGTTAACCAACACCAACTGGCACTGTGTGAAAAAGGAATTGCCCCCTTACACTTAATAACTGGTTATGCCACATTTAGCTGCAATGACTGCAACCAAACACTTCCTATAATTCAATATCAGTCTTTCACATTGCTGTGGAGGAATTTTAACCCACTCTTCTCATGAGAACTGCTTTAATTCAGTAACATTTGGTAGGTTTTCGAGCATGAACTGCTCGTTTCAGGTCCTGCCACAGCATCTCTATTGGGTTTAAGTCTGGACTTTGACTAGGCCACTCCAAAACTTTAATTTTACTTCTTTTTAGCCATTCTGATGTGGACTTGCTTTTGTGTTTGGATCACTGTCTTGCTGCATGACCAACTACGCTTCAGCTTCAGCTGACGGAAGGATGACTGGACATTCTCCTTAAGAATTTTCTGGTACAGAGCAGAATTCATGGTTCCTTTAATTATGGCAAGTCATCCAGGTCCTTAGGCAGCAAAGCATCCACACCATCACACTACCACCACCATGTTTAACTGTTGGTATGGTGTTCTTACTGTGGAATGCTGTGTTTGCTTTACGCGACATTATGGGATCCATGTTGTCCAAAAAGTTCCAGTTTGGACTCATCTGTCCATAGAACATTTTCCCAAAAGGCTTGTGGATCATCCAGGTGTTCTTGGCAAATGAGAGATGAGCATTTATGTTCTTCTTGGTTAGCAGTGGTTTCCGCTTTGCTACTCTCACATGAAGCCCATTTTTGCCCAGTCTCTTTCTGATTGTGGAGTCATGAACACTGACCTTAGCTGAGGCAAGAGAAGCCTGCAGTTCTTGGATGTTGTTTAGGATCCTTTGAGACTTCTTGGATGATTTTACACTGCGCCTTGGAGTAATTTTGGCAGGCCGCCTACTCCTGGGAAGGTTCACTACTGTTCCAAGTGTTCTCCATTTGGAGATAATGGCTCTCACTGTGGTTCGATGGAGTCCCAGAGCCTTAGAAATAGCTTTGTAACCCTTTCCAGACTGATAGAGGGCAACAAATTTTTTTCTGATCTTTTCAGGAACTTCCTTTGATCATGGCATAATGTGCTTGTTGAATCTTTGTGCTGGCAACGTGACTCTGATGGTAAGGGCCAAAATAAGTAACGTTTATATTGAGCAGGGCTGGCTGTAATCAAGCCTGGCTGTGTTCAATCAGCTGACTCTAATTATCCCTTTAATTGGGTTGATTTAATTAGGGGGCAATTACTTTTTCACACAGTGCCAGTTGGTGTTGGTTAACTTTTTTCATTAAATAAATGAAATAAGTAAAAAAAAAGTGTTATTTGTTCACTCAGGTTCCCTTTATCTAATATTATATGTTGTCTAAAGACCTGAAAACATCCAGTGCGACAAATATGCAATAATAGAGAAAATCAGGAAGGGGGCAAATACTTTTTCACGCCACTGTACCATCTCCCAATAGCCCATGTCTCCACCAATGGGATGACCTCTCCCCTATTCCCACTAGGAAGAGGCACTCGCTAGAGGTGTCCACTGTCCCCTCTGTTTGTCTTGGCAGTGGAACCCCTGGTGGCTGCCATCAGATCTCACCCCACTATCAGGGGCATCCAAATTGGCTTGCATAGCTACCCAACCCTAATGTATGCCGATGACTTGCTTCTCCCGCAGGCCGATGCCCCTATGTCACTACCCCACCCACTGGAACTTCTGGAGAGATTTGCTGTCATTATGGGCCTCAGGCTCAATCAATCCAAAATGGAGATGATGCCCTTAAATCAATACTGTACCTCTCAAATGGCCCTAGATAGAGGGATGCTCTGGGTTCCTGAAGGATAACATACCTGGGCATTAAGGTGCCCCTGAAATTGGAGCACATCTGGGGGGCTAACATAACCCCGCTTCTGGCCAGTACCAAGCTTGAGTTTGATTGGTGGAAAACTCTCCAGCTGACTCTAGCAGGGAAGATAGTGGCCATTAAAATGATCACTGCCCCCAGATTCCTTTATCTCTTCTCCCACCTTCCGACAGAACCCCCTAAACTTTTGACCCAACCAATTGACCGTTTAATAGGGGATTTACTATGGGAAGGCTCTAAACCATGTTACAGCTGCAACAAACTTACAGCCCACTGGTCCCAGGGTGGATGGGGTTTGCCCGGGTGTGAGGGGTACAAATGGGCTTTTCTGGTAGCCCAGACAGTTCAATGGACTAGCACACAACAGAGCGCGGGGCCACAGTGGGTCTAAATGGAAAAAGACATGGCCGGTCTCTTAGATGCTTCCTTGCTAATCCTCCCACTACAGTACAACAACCCCCCCAGCCAGCTACTGAGAGGGTCCCCGACTATCACTGCCTCCTGAAAGACCTGGAAACGAATCACAACCAAGCTCCAAATTGGACCTCTGCCCTTGTCGACTACCCCTCTGTGGCATAACCCTTCCATCACAATTGGGAGCAAACTGGTGGCATGGCCACAATGGCAAAACAGAGGCATTGGGAAGGTTACAGATCTCCTAGACCCCCAGACAGTCACTGTTACCCCCTTTCAGGCTCTGCAGCTCCACTGGGGGTTACCTCAATCAGAATTCTGGAGATACCTGCAGCTTCAGGCTGCACTCAAGCAAATGCTGTCCCTTCCACTGTGGCCTCACTACAGCCCTGGCTGGACCACCGTAAAGGACTAGCAGGGAGCATATACTCTCAAATATGTGCTATCTTACCCTCACAGTCAGGCTTAGTAAAGGCCAAGTGGGAAAAGATGCTACAGTGCACTATACCGGATCCCCAATGGGGGCAGGCCTGGAAAGACTCTTATGAGTGGTTTAGAGATGCACGCACCACACTAATTCAAAATAAAATCTCCCACTCCTGGTAAAGAACCCCAGCAGTCCTTTTCAAAGCTAAACTTCTCCCATCAGATGACTGCTGGAGATGCTTGGGCCCTGGAACCGGTCTGTTTCATATCCTCTGGTCCTGTCCCAAAATACAGGGTATGTGACAACAGGCTTGCTGGATGGCATCATTAGTGCTGAAAAAACCCATCCCAATGTCCCCCGCCTTCTTCCTCTTAGGAATCAAGGGAAATTTTCAGGGCCTTTTCACTCCAGAATACAGATGGCTGGCATTACTGGCCACCCAAGCCAAGAGATCGCTGGTCTGCAAATGGCGTACCACCGATACCCCTACATGTGGTGAGGTCCAGACCTCCCTTTCGCACCTTGCTGCCCTAGACAAGCTTTTCCACTTGAGAAACTTCCAGTTGTCTAAATTCCAAAGGGGCTGGGACCCATACCTTAGTTACCTCACACCCCCAACAGGCATTGGCTAAGAGGAGGAGATTTCTGACTGCCTTTTCCTGTATATCTACCTGCTTGTGCTCACTGCGTGTCACTGGAGCCATGGGGGAGGATCCCTCCCCCCATCTACCCGGCTCAGTGGACTACTGTTCTTTGTGACAGCTAGACTGTGACTGTTCTCCAGACCATCTTTCCAATAGACCTCCCCCCACCATAAGTTGCTGGGAGCATCTACGGATATAACTAACCAACCTCTATGCAGGTATTAGGTCATGACAAACCCAGTGCTTTGTGGTATCCTTCTTCCTGTTTCAGAGCTCTATGCTTCCCCGGATGCTGGATGGGCTGCTATGCCTACCTGGATTCTGCCAAGATGCCTTGAAGAAAGGACAGAATCTTCGTTCGCACCAGCCATTGATATCCAGACTCAGACCATACACTTGGCTTCCAGATTCCCAGATGTGAGTACCTATTCCCTGTTTTTATTTAACTCATTGCACAGTATTATCCTGGACAGACTGGGAAGAAAGCACAGGGCTAGGCCACTGTAAGCAGACAGAAAGCCAGAGGTTTAGTGTTTGCAACACCCCTATTGGGAGTCCGACCCTTTTCCTTTCTTTTCTCGGCAGTACTTATTATTGATGCAGGATGTCCTGCTCTCATCATCCAATGCTGTATGTTTTACATTGAAAAGCAACAGATTCTTCACTGTTTGTGACTTCTGACCTTTATACTCCTCCCCTCCCCCCATTCCTGACCCTTCCTCTCCCTCTGCTGTATCCCCATTCTCTCCCCCCCCCAACTGGTCTGCCCATGATATGCATGTATGCACAGTTACTGTTTATGTGGCCCCTGTAACCTTGGGCATTTTGTATACTTTGAAAAAGCTAATAAAAATTAAGTTAAAAAAAAAAAAGGCAAGGCTAAAAAGATGTGCTTTTAATGCAGATTTAAAACTCTCCACAGTTAGGCACTCCCTTATCCGACGAGGTAGAGAATTCCACAGGGTCGGGGCTACAAACATAAATGACCGAGCACCTGAGGTCTTTAAACAGACCCTGGGAATCTCTAGCAATCCCTCGTTGGCGGAGTGGAGTGGGATGCCGGAGGCGATAGGGGCACAGAAGATCTTGCAGGTAACCTGGTCTCTGTCCATGTAGGGCTTTATAGGTCAGTAACCCAACCCTGAAGGTGATACACCACTGAATAGACAGCCAGTGCAGTCCACAGAGCACAGGTGTGACATGGCAAGATCGAGGTAGGCCAGTCAGCAGCCTGGCAGCTGCATTCTGCACTAGCTTCAAGCTGCGAATATCAACCCCCTGTAGCCCTAGGTATATGGAGTTACAGTAGTCAAGGCGAGAGGGCACAAAGGCATGGACCACTGTTGAGAGGTCATCAGACGGGACCAGGTGCTTGATCCAGGTGATATTCCTCAGATGGTAAAATGAAGACTTGACAACGGACAACACCTGAGACTCAAGCATCAGTCCATCATCAAGAATAACACCCAGATTTCACACCTCATCAGCGGTTTCTAGCTGGCTGCCCCCAAGCCAAAGCCCAGTGGGCTACCCTGCCCATGCCCCCTCTGCCTGATGACCCGGGTCCACAACCAACACCTTGGTCTTATTAGGGTTCAACCTCAACCAACTGGCATTCATCCAGTCCTGGATCTCGGCCAGGCAGCTGTTAAACACCGAGACAGCATCATCCTGCTCGGGCACAAAGGACATGTAGAGCTGAGTATCATCTACATAGCAGTGAAAATTCAGCCCATACCACCTAACAATGTCTCCCAATGGCAGCATGTACACCGTGAACAACATGGGTAAAAGCACAGAGCCCTGTGGTACCCCATATGGCAGGGAGACCTGGTCCAAGGAAAAGATCCCCGACACCGCTCTCTGAGACCTGTCAGAGAGGAAAGAATGGAACCATATGAGGACTATACTAGATAAGCCACAGATGAACCGCAGGCACTTAAACAACACACCATGGTCCACAGTGTCAAAAAGCAGCAGAGAGATCAAGGAGGACCCAGATGGAATGAGTCCTCTGATCTCTCGATATCAGGAGATCACTAAGTACTGAACAAGGGCCATCTCGGTGCTGTGCCTCTTCTGAAATCCTGACTGGAGAGGATCATAGATGTCGTGGATAGTAAGATGGACCTCCAGCTGCAGCACAACCACATTCTCAATAACCTTCCTCGTATAGGGGAGGTTAGAGACTGGTCTGTAGTTAGCCAGACAGTCTGGGTCAAGACAAGATTTCTTAAGAAGGGGCGTTACCACCACCTCCTTCAGGGTATCTGGAAACACACCTATCTCTAATGAACACCAGACTATCTCAGTTAGGACCGGGCCGATGATCTCAACATACTCACTAGGAGGAGAGTTGGGCCTGGGTCCAAACTTCAGCAGGTCGGCCGCAACTCTTGGATAATCCGCACGACATCCTCGATCGCCAACCTGTCAAAGTCAGACCAGACAAACCGAGGGGCAGCAACCTCCCACCGACCACTGCCACTCCAAACAGAACAAGCCACACGGATTTCAGACCTGATGTCAGCAACCTTATCCGTTAAGAATCAAGCAAACTTGTCACATTTCTCTTGTGACAGTGCTGTCAGCAACTGAAGACAAGCTGGATTGCACAGCCTGTCAACAGTTCGGAAGAGCTGAGCTGGTCAATTCTGTGCAGCGGCGATCTCCCAGGACAGGAACTCTGCCTTCTTATGGGAGATGGCTGATTGATAATCCTTATAATTGGTCATCAATCTAAGCCTGCCGGCATCAAGGCCGGATTTCCACCAGCATCATTCCAATCTTCGTCCCACTCGTCTCAACTCCCTTGGCCTGATAGTTGGGGTTGTGTATGGCGCAACAGGGATGCACTATGCACAACCCACCAATGCACTCCGTGTGATATTGAAAGGGGACGGCGCAATGCATAACCCCATGCGCTGGGGGCGCAACAGTAATGTGGCGCGAGCAAGTGCAGGGCGCACGCATATGCAGCACATCCCGATATTCAGCCCGGATGTGCGGTACATATGCTGGCACAACTCCAAAGATGTGCCTGGTGAAACCAGGAACAGGTCCTGGCCACCCACAGGTGAGCTGCCATATTGCAGAACGCAACACGGCAGCCGCCAACCGTGGGTGGCCACCCACCCAATGAATGTGGTTCATTCACATTTCGGGCCTGTGTAGTACAGTATGGTCTGCACGCCCTTGGTCCACACAGTGAACCAATAGGCGTACAGACAGTACTGCACGCTGTCATTCGGCGAGCGGCTGGGCGGCATGCGGCAGGGTGCTGCCACCCGCTGATGACAGGGGGTGCTGGGTGGTGGGGACCCCAGTGGAGGGTTGGGGGGGGTACCACTGGACCACCAGGGTCTCTTGTGCCAATTTTGCCTGCAATCGGATATTGGGGGTTCCACTGGACCAGGGACTTTCAGTGAACGTATGCCCGCTATCAGGTGGAGGGAGGGGATTCACCACTGGTCCACCATGTGTGTTCCAAATACTGAAATCCCAACCAGTGGGATATCAGGACACACAAAAAAGGGAACTGAACATTCTAGTCCAAAGACCCCATGCCCGCCAGTGTTTTCACCCAAAGGGCATTAGATAGTGGAAGATCAAATCAGGGGCCATGTGTATGTCAATTCAGCTATGCCTTTGCTATAATTTTGTAAAAACTCAAGTGCAGTAAGTTGCCTAAATAGCCCAAGTTGCCAAATGAAAGATTCTTCTAAATAAAATGGGTATTCTAAACAGTGGGGTCGAGATAGGGGTCATGAGCATAGAAACATGATTAGATCCATGATTTTCAAAATAATAAATTTCTCTATGTTTGTAAACTAACTGTGTATGGTAAAAGTACTCGGGAAGGTCAAAGATAGGGTCATGAGCCCAGGAAATATTTCATAGGAAAATAATACCTCACTAGGATCTATTCAGATCCGAATGCTATCCAGTTCCTACACTGATTTTTATATCTGTGTAATTAATTTTTTTTTCCAAATACACGCAGGCTCTAGTAATATGTGCTACTGAGCGAAAACAAGTGTGTTGCATGCGCTCTACTCTCTATGGAATGTTTTCTCTAGATAATCAGTTGCCAGTCAAAGCTGTCATTGTGTCTATATTCTACCTTGGCATAATATGATCCAGATATATTTAAAATGATCTGGCTGCTGCTGTATTCAACCAAATAGAGGGGATACTTGCCATACAACTGAATATTGGGCCATGTCAGCGCATTGCTAACTGCAACAATGCTGTCCAGATATGAATCTGAGAGCCACCTCCTCTATGAACACTTGTTCACCAGTATAAATGCATTTCCTGTTGTCTAGAGGTCCCTCATCGACGGGCTCAGAATATAAATTTATGCCTTGGTGGTGTTATGTAATCAGCCCCCCCTCTCTGACTGCTCATTTGAGCATGTGTAACATTCCCAGGTGATGCAGTGTGAACATCCACCCTCCACTGGCCCATTTTGCACAGTACTGTATCTATGCCCTGTGGTCCCCTGGACCAGCACAGCAGTCCTCTCACCTCCTCTGCCAGATGTCTTATGAGCTATCATTATAGGAACATACAAAAGAGCCAGCAGAAGAAGGCCATACTGGTCTATCAAGTCTGCTCATTAGTAAGAAAGTGGCCGTGGCTTACGCCATTGACACTGCACCCCACTCCCCTGAAAATTACTTCTTCATAAATCCCCCCAACAGTCGCCCAGGTTACCTTTATGCCTATCACAGGCCCTGTTAAAGCCACCCACTGTTTTCTGTGAGACCATCTCCTCTGGTAATGCATTTCAAGTGACCACCACCCTTTCTGTGAAAAAATGTTTCCTAACATCCTTACTAAACCTCCCATCCACCAACTTCAAACTGTGCCATCTTGTGGTTCTATTGTCACTTAGCTTGAAGAGACCTTCCCTGTTCACTGTATTTATTCCCTTCAGGTATTTAAAGGTCTGTATTATATCCCCCGTCTCTCTCCTCTCCTCCAGGAAGTACATTCCCAGGGCTCCCAGCCTCTCCTCGTCAGACTTCTCAGTTGACCCATGATCATCTTGGTTGCCTCCTTTGTACCCTCTCTAACAAGCCAATGTCCTTCCTATTATATGGGCTCCAGAACATTACCCCATATTCGAAGTGTGGTCTCACCAATGACCTGTACAAGGGCAGTATGACCTCACTCTGTCTACGGCTGATTCCCCTAGCTATACACACCAACATTCTATTTGCCTTTGTGCTGCTTTTTGCATTGTGTGGAGTGCTTCAGGTCACTGGTAATCACCACCTCCAAATCATTCTCTTGCTCTGTTATTGCTCTCTGGACACCCCCCCCACCCCCGGTAATACTCAGCCCAAGGATTTTTGACCCCGATATGCATCACTTTACATTTCTTGGCATTGAAGCCAAGTTGCCAGATCCGCAACCATCTCTCAAGTTCCCAAAGGTCCTCCCATAGGTCCTGTATCCCATCAACTGTGTCCACCCTTCCACAGAGTTCAGTGTCATCTGCAAACAGGCACATCTTGCCCTTATTTCCTTTCCCAATGTCATCTATGAAGACGTTGAACAACACTGGCCCCAACACTGATCTCTGTGGTACTCTGTTGGTAACCTCCCTGGAACTGGATAACTCACCCCCCCCACCACCCTCTGGGTTCTGCCACTTAACCAGTTTTTTACCCATCTTGTCACTTTCTCCCCAATCTCAGATCTTTCAGTTTACTAATAAGCCTCCTGTGAGGTACAGAATCGAAGGTCTTGCTGAAGTCCAGATAAATGATGTCTTCCACCTTGCCCAGATCCACTGCCCCGGTGACCCAGTCAAAAACGTCTATCAGGTTCATCTGACAGGACCTTCCTCCCACAAAGCAGTGCTGCCTCTCATCCCGGAGACCATTTTCCTGTATGTACCTTCCCAATCTCTCCTTGAGTATGGTCTCCACGAGTTTGCACATGATCAATGTTAGACTGACTGGCCTATAGTTCCCCGGATCATCCCCAGGTCCATTCTTATGGAGAGGTACCACATGTGTCATTCTCCAGTCCTACGGCAGCACTCCCAACTTCAGGAATTTATTGAAGAGGTCTGCCACTGGCTCCACAAGCTCCTCAGCGAGTTCCTTCAGTACTCTTGGATGAATGCTGTCCAGACTTGTGGACTTATCCACTTTCAGTGCAAGGAAACCCTTCCTCACCCTATTCACCTCTATTTCCACGTCTGTTGTGTCCCCCCCTTCCCTCTTTCTCCCCTTCCCAGGGATGTCAGCCCATCTTTTTCCACTAGTAGATTGCTGCTGGGAAGAACTGACCAGCTCAGCTCTTCCGGATGGTGGACAGGCTCCTACACCGGGCCTGTCTAGAGCTTGTTAGAGCTTTTTCACTCATAAAGCGCGAGGAGTTTGCTCAGCTCTTCTTGGACAGGTTGTCTTCCATTACAGCCCCTAATTTCTCCAAGTGGGGTGCTACACCTGGCAGGGTAGAGCCTGGAAGCCAGGGTTGGGCTCAGTGGTCCTGGGGAGAGTTTTGATCAGTGACGGTGAATGAGGTGTGTGAGGTTATCTCTGAACTGTGGCCAACTTTTTGTAGTCTGGATCAGACTCAACGTGACTGCTAGTGAGCTGCACAGGGAAGCTGGGTCCAGTATTCACTGAGATTCTCAGGTGCTCCTTATCAGAGGATGTTTTTCTGAAGGCTTTGAAAAGTGCTTTGATAAAGCCTTTGTTGAAAAGGCCATCTCTGGACCCGGATGTTTTGGCAAACTACCATCATGCCTCTAACCTTCCCTTTTTAGGAAAGGTTCATAAGAAGGTGGTTACGCTACAGCTCAAGGCACACCATACTGCCTTTAACATCTATGAGCCCCACCAGTCTGTGCTTAGGGCAATGCCCAGCACAGAAGTGGCACTGGTTCGAGTATGTAATGACTTGCTCTGAGTGAGGGATAGGGGAGAGTAGTCAATTCTCATCCTCCTTGATCTCGCATCAGCATTTGATATGGTGGAGCACGGGATGTTACTGGACTGACTCAGAGGACTCAATGGCAAAGTCATGGACTGGTTTGAGTCCTATCTTAAGGACACGACCCCAAGGGTTGTGATGGTGGAATACTCCTCATGCCCGCTGGCTCTGTCCTCTGGGGTTCCTTTGGGTTTAGTCTTGTCATTGTCACCTATGTTGTTTGCAGTATACATGCTGCAGTGGGTGAGATCATTAGAAGGTATGGGTCTCATTGTTATGCCAGTGATATCCAGCTCTACCTGTCCTTTGTACCTTAGACAAAGGCTGCATTCAATGTACTAAATAAATGCTTGTCCGAGATCCAGTCATGGATGTCATTGTGCTGGTTGAGATGTAACCCTGAAAAAATGGAGATACTAGTGGTGGAGCTGGAACAAAAGACATGTGTGGAGACTTCTGGGGGGAGACCGGTCTGTTGCTCAGGCTTTCTAGGTTACTAGCCTCCAACAAGGTGAAAAATCTGGGAGTCATCCTGCACAATAAGCTAATACTGGAGGCTCAGGTGGTGCCGGTTGTCTGGAATGACTTTTATCATTTACAAAATATCAGCCAGATTAAGCAGTTTGTACTGCCAGACAGCCTGGCCACACTGGTACACGCATTCATGACCTTGAGGCTCAACAAATGCAACACTCTGTACCTTGGGGTCAAGACAGGAGTGCTGCGATGCCTGCAGCTGCTGCAGAACGCTGCGGCCCAGCTACTGATGAGCCTCTCAAGGTCTTGTCATGTGTTGCTGGTGCTGCGAGAGCTGCATTGGCTGCTGGTGAAGTAGCATATTTCCTTAAAGTGGGTCTGCTGACCTATAAGGCCCTGCATGGGCTGGGCCCAGGCTACCTGGCAGAGCTCCTGCATCCCCATGTTCCTAGTCGCCATCTCCGCTCTGCCAAAGAAAGCATCTTTGTACCCCCAACGGCAAGATTAAAATCATCCAGGGGCCCACATTTGAGGTGGCAGCCCTGATCCTATGGAACTCCTTGCCTAAAACTTTGAGGTAGACCCCCTCAATTGAGGCTTTTAAACGTAGTCTGAAAACTTTTCGGTTCATTCAAGCATTTGGGGATTAAATGAGTATTTTTGCTATACATATTTAAATATTTATTTAATTATTTTAGTCATATTGAACAGAGTTGAGAGTGTAGTATTTTATATTTTGTATTTTGTTGTCCTCATAATGGTGCTCTGGGCCTCTGAGGAAGGATGCCACAAACAAATAAAGCTACCACTACTAATAAAACTGTAATTAATGAACAACATTGTTTGAAAAGTGATTGTCTCAGTTACGATAATCTCAACTTTCAGTCTATAACACAGAAAGAAATGTTAGCAGCAGTTAATAGCTCATCTGATAAACATAACAAAGTATGTGCTAAAAACATTGAAACTTCCAGGAATTAATTACATTGTTATTTGGATTGTCTGATCAACCAGTCACTATGGTATAAACGTTTGCTTCTGACTGAATATGTGAAAGTTGTGTACTGTACTTTAATATCTTGTTTTTTCCAATGATTTCAAACACGTCCAGACATATTAAACCTTGTTATATGACTTGATATGGCAGTTTCTTGTCAGGGTGTTCAGACAAAGAAGACAGACTTGCTGGGGGTTGCTCCAGGGTTAAATCGTCCAAGTCTGTAACCCTCAGTGCACTGTAGATGCTTAGTACAGTGTCCATAAGTTCAGTTACATATCCTGGGAAAAAACAAAGAACAAAAACTATATAATTTACTAAGTCTGGACACAGCTGGCTTGATTCTCAAACACTTTAGACTGCTGCAAGCTATGGGTGTGCTGAACACACAGCGCTTGTGGCTTGTGGCAGTCTGTGGCCAGCAATCGGGATTCTCAGTCCCCAAGCCCCCCATTCCCCACATGCCATGAGTAAGACCAGCTTGTGCTAACTTTGTGGACCGTTTTATGGGGTTTGCACCAAATATTTGGTGCAAGTTGCCATAAAAAGGGTAAAGTGTTGCAAATGCGCGTGACCTTTTAGACTCGGGCACAAGGCGCACCAATGCTGTCAGCGCAGCACAGGGTTTGATGCAGGGCCTGTGCAAACCCTGCCTCAGCCTATGAGAATTGAGCCTTATGAGTTTTTGAGGAATGACGCAGTAACAATCTCACACATAGTTA